>LPNX010374502.1:66166-84746 GCA_001517045.1 Pseudotsuga menziesii
TTTTTTGCAATTTAAGGGGATTAAAGGGAAGAATCAACCCTCACATAATGAAGATGTGTTGGAAAATCAGCTGAATTCAATGCAATGCAGGGTGGCAAGGAGCATTGGACACATGATGTAAATCCTAATTGAGGAAGCTATCTGTTCTCTATTAAAGATGATGTATCTTGTGCATTATATGATTCAAGCTAGATTGTTCATGGACAACTTGGATAAATCAATGAATACTCTTAATTAATAAACATTGTAGTGACTATACACCACAAAGTTTGCTTCCTACTAACATGGAGATATTGAAGTGCACTATTTTTTTCTTCAAATATCCATCCGTGTAATTAGAATCCTTCCTCAAATCCCAATTATTTTTGTCATTTATTTTGGAAGTGATGTTAATTGCAACTCCAATTTTTCTTATCATAAAAATTTGCCATTTACTTGCATACATCTTTAGACATGTATTCTCTTAATGTAGGTCCTTTCTACAAAACATGTGAAACATATTTTCAACTTTAATTGTAATAATTTTCTTGATTTGAATTTGCAATGTATGTCATTAATCCAATTTAATACCATTATTTTCCATTCAAAGCTAAAATTGTTAATGCAATAGAATAATTCTTTGTCTACATATTAACATTATTTGAAGTTTAGGTACATGTATTTTACTAAGTTTATTTTTATGTCCACTTTGTAAAGAATTACAATTTAAGTATTGTTGTTCTAAATTAGTATTTTTATTACTGTATTGAGAATTTAAAAACAAAAATAACTTTAAAGATATAATATATGTAGAACGCTAATTTTCTTATTTAAAAAAAAAAACATGTTTTTGTAATATATCTTATTTTCCATAATAAATTAGTTAATTATTTAAAATTAAACATATATTTAAAAAAAAATCACCCTTAAAATTTATGAGTTTGTAAGAGAAACTGAGTTTTTTAATTTTCTTTAAAAATGGTTTTTTTTAACTATAATCATTAAAAAAAATAAGAAAATTTATTTAAAACTAATAATATTTTTTAAATAATTTAGAAGATAAACAAACAGATATTTATATCTTCTAAATAGTTTAAAACGTTTTTTATATACTAGCCTAGATCCAGCTTTACCCGGCTCTATCATGCGCCGAAAGGGATCAAATATTTAGAGGTGCAAACCCTGCTTCAACAATTGCACAATCAATCCACGCATCAAATTTTTATGATTGTTGCCTTCACTTCTTTGCTCTATAGATTGCTTTCTTTATACCATTGATGCTCATGGAGCCTTGTGGCCAAAGTTTTGAAAGCTCTGTGAATCATTTTTTCAACCGTGGCCCTTTCTGTTCATGCAATACCATAACATATTCTTCATAGAGATGGCACAGTCAGTCTTCTATTTCATCATCCCACTTAAATATTCCATTAACCTTTATTTTCTCTGCTTTAGATTGCAACGGAATGATTCTTATACGAAGCATTTCCGATATTTGCTTTTTCATATACTCTAGTCCATTAGCTTCGTTTCTCTCTAGTTTCAATTGATTAACCATTTTCTACAAATTATTCTGTAATGTTTTGCGCTGAATCCTGTGACCTAGAATGCTCATTAGACGTTGCGTAACTTCATCTGATATGTGATCATTACCTTGTTTTACGGAAAACCTAGCTACATTCCTAAGCTCCACTTTCACCTCGTGAGGCAAAAACTGCCTCCTTTTCCCTTTCATTGAACTTTTTGATACAGGTGGGCACAGCTCAGCAACTACCTTTTTCAAATCTTCAAAAACTTTCTCCAGATTTCTGCATTCTGAATTCTCAGGAACAACATCGTTGCAATCTTCTGGCGAGTCGCTTTCATTCATATTTTCATCTTCTGCATCATCATCTTCATCAATATTCCCGAGGGCAGCTAGGGTTTGAGTACAACTGATACCCCTTTCAGCCTTATTCAGCCTTCTTTTTTTAGAAGAGGGCATGACAGAAACAGAACGTTGGATCTCACCCTGCTTCTCAGGCAAATCACGGACTTCTCCCACAGAAGAAGGCTCGCTCTACTTCTGTGCACTGCGTAGACCTGAGCAATTTCTTCCAAGAAACAACCGTGGTATCGTTGGGGTTTAATTCTACGTAGAATCGTTGTCGAGGAATGACTTTTTTATGTGACACGTGTCATCTCCACGTTGAGCACGGAATTACACTTCTACCTCATACCGGGCTGTAGAATGCGCCTCTCAGCGCAATAAATCCTATTCACAATTTGGTGGCATATTTTAAAGTCAAATTTGAGATCTATCTTCATCTATATCCTTTATATCTCATGATACATATTTTATCATTATTTTTATAAATTGAAATATATGCGCATAGTGTAATTTTCGTTGGCATTTTAAATTAAAGAAGGGAATCCAACCTCCGTCATATCACTTAGTCATATTAAATTTTTAAATGTTTTATCGATCGGAATTCCCACTCATCCGCTTGAATATTGAGTCAACATGTCATTTCAATTCATAAAACATTTCACCCACAAAACTCCCTATGGAATAAGTTGTATGTTTTATGGGTGAAATAGAAAACTCCCCTCAATGGATTTCACCCAATTTGTTTCACCAAATTATAAATTTACAAGGGGGTTTTCTATCGCTTATTTTTCATATCCCATTTCTTTCTCTTATGTTTCTTCGTAGAAATCTTCTAATTTGTTTTATATTTTTAATTTGTGGTTTCATGGCATAAATCCAGGAAGCATGAAGACCTTTGATATCATTGAAATGACGAGTAGACTATTGAAAGATCTACTACAAAGTTTCACCTACAACATGGAAATATTATTTGTCATCTTAAGGTTATTTGGAAATAATGGTTTCATTTCTTTATACTTGGTGGGTGACTTGTGCTCTAGTGGATGGTGGCTTCTCTTCGAGGATAAAAAGGCTCCAAATCCAGTGAGATCGTTAGATTTCTCATGATGCAATATTGAAAATAATCAAAGGATAACACTAACAACTTAGGTTTAACTACAATATAAAACTAGAAAAACATCGCTAGACAAAATCTAGGCTATTAACAAGCAAATCAATTGGATAAAAGGACTCTTCTAAATTTGGGGTTCCAATCTACTAATAAAGAGGTGAGAGACAATTATGGTAGGCTCTCCCTCCCCCTCAAATCCAAGGTGCAAGTGCCCTCATGAGGAGGAGCGCCCTCCAAGGTAGGGAAAGAAGATGATTATGCATTTGTCTCAGGTACCACAAACACTTCCCACTTGCAGTCACCCATGTAGGAACCTAGGAATAACAACTAAATTTTCCACTTCACGGAATGAAAAATGGGAGGAATAGCACAAGCCAAGCTTAGGCATGTGGGAATGGAATGTAAGACACAAGTCTCATACCCGAATCTAGTCCAAAATATGTCACCCCAAGTACTTTTCAACTACACAGAACCCCAATGCACACAAGAACCCACTAAGCACACTCAAAGGGGATACCTCTTAAATTCACTAAGCTTGAAATCATGCTTGGATCTCGTTTCAAAGAAGATTTCTCAAAAGAGCCCTTTTCTACTAATGAATTTTGACTCCTTAATTACTCTAGTTGTACTTTTTAGCATTGGAGAGAGTCTTCTCCAATCTTAATCAAAGGCTCTACACCCTCTACTAATGTTGGTTTGCTAGACAAAAGAAAATGTGTAATCAATTTTAACTAAGCGCTTCATTTTAGTGATATTGATTACTCAAGAAAGGTACACATAGCGAAACTTGGTGATGTTTGAGATTCTTGACTCTTCAATTAGAAAATGAAAAAATAAGAATGCAAACTTTCTCTTTCAATGAACACCTATATGTGAGAGGGAAAAGATCTATTTTCCTTTTTTCTATGACAATAATGCAACAAACAAAAATTTGAATGTAAGCACAAAGCATTAAAAATATCATCATATACAATTTTCACATAAAATTTGATCAAACCAAACAAAGCACTCCAAGCAAGAAATTATGAAAATTCTAAATGGATAGATCTTTCAAGAAAATTATCCAAGCAAATTCTTGTTAAACCAAAATTAACGCCCTAAAGAGAATTTAAATGCACAAGCTTTATTTTTCTTCTTCTCTTTACACAATGGCATGAACAAATGCATATGAACAAAACACATATGAGAATCACACTTTCACAATTCACACACCACTATATTGCATGAAGATAAGCAACCTTAAAAAAAATCAATGACAAAAGATGACTAAAGGACACCAAAACTCTTACGATATCATTTGAAAATAAGCAATATAAGAAGTTCCAATAGCATCAAAAGGTCACTAGAAGGATAACGCACTCAAATTAGATCAGTATTCATTGACTCAAGGTAATGCAAACAACTAGTAAAAGGGAAAAAATAAATAAGATTTCATATTTTTTTTCTTTTGCAAAATTTGGAGGAGAAAAAAGGGGTCCACAACACTCAAATCAAATTATGAGTGACTGTGTGTAGAATTTCCTAAATCTAGTTACATATTTGGATTCCCCTTTCAAAAACACTCAATTAAAAAAACATGTTGCACTTAACGGTAAAAGCATAGTAATGTGTCTCTCTTTTCCCCCTTTTGTGGAGATGGAATAATATACAAGTGATTGCTATTTTGTTCAAATACATGTTTTAATTTTTATATAAATATTTTGATAAAATTTATAATAATAAAATAAAATTATCTCATCGTATAGTGAGACACATGACCATACTTTTCGATTCCATGAGAGGGAGATATGACATTTCAAATATGTGTGTTATTTACGATTTCAGGTCACTATTGCAACAATTTTCAAAATGCCATATCTTTGATTGGGAGATTGGACTCACACAATGTCATCTTTTTTGGAAAGATATTTTCCAAAGCTTTCTAATGGAATTTTATATGATATAATTTTGTTGAATATTCAGTTCTCAATTAGGAACAAAAAATAAAGGATGTAAGAAAACAAAACTAAGAAATAATGCAAATTCTCCTCGGTGGAGTTTCCAATTCTATTGTAGAGATTTTCCTCATGCATACAAGTGAGTACTTGATCCTTTCCCTTGATCCAAGACAAGATGAGGGAGTAATCCATTATTATTTCAACCACTATATCTCACATGCATTTACATACAAGAGATAATGAGGAGAGAAAAGAGAAGAAAGAGGAACATACATTAGCCTTATGTGAAGTCCCTTGGTGTTGATAGATCCAGATTGATGCAAATCTAGTAGAATTTAATCTAGCTCCACATAGATAGAAATATTCACACATATAGACAACAAAGCTTCCTCAAATCCTTTCAACATATATAAAAATTTCATGTAAATTATATATAGCATTAGATCTAGGCTAACTCAATGAAGTTCTAATCTAGATCCAACAAGATCTATTCTAATATATATATATATAAACATTAATAAATGCTAATAATAATTAAATAAAAAGGAACTTATGAAGGGTGACATCTCATCACCAAGGCAACCCGACATGGGTATTTATACAAGGCTCATGTATCATTGTAAAATCATATTTTATCTTACCAATTATATACTATTTTATCAATTTATGGAGTATATGTGTTATTTATGTTGGTTATTCTGATAGAAATCATATTTATCATTTCATTTGGTATCAAAGCCCCTTCTTGGGCTTGATTCCAAACTTTGGAAGCCTTTTGGTTTTTAACCGGTATACCATGGTTTTCCTAGAATTGCGGTCGTTGACCATAAAATTCATTGTAGCCCTCCATGTTTCATCTTTCTCTTTCTATTTCCTCTAACTCCTCACTCCATCTACTGCATCATTTTTCCTCCGCATCTATGCCTTACTCCACTCCTTTTCAACACCCTCACTTTCCCTTTGTTGTAATCACTCAGATTGCAAGGTTACCGATAATACACACAAAGAATCATATAATCATAACAGAGACAAGATACAAGGACAATAGGTTGAATAACAACTTTATATTACACAATAACACGTGTGGGTTCATACAAACATCAAACCGAACCAAGTTCGTATCGGCTCAATAGCCTATATATATGATTACAAAATAGTTACAAATAACTACTTGTTAGTTCGGTCAACTGACACGACCTATGGATGGCGACCCAATATCTAATTAGTCGGATAACTGAATAGCTCCTCCAACATCTCCCTAAGGAACAAAACCTTTCTTCATCCCGAAGAAACAGGGGAGGCAACAAAATAGACTATCTAAGTAGTTTTTACAATTGTTCTGTCTCATGGACTATGCTATCGAATGCATGGTCATTTCTGTACACAAATCTCGACAATGGATTCTGTTGTCACTCCTAGTTGATGCTGAAAGTATGTCCAATTGTAGAGTGTTTTTTGAATATCGATGGTCAAGATTGTAATGCTTGACAGGGTTGACATCTTCTCCTGTATTGATAGGTCTATAATATTATCCATGTCGATACCCAAAAATTGTGCCTTCCCTTCTGCCGTGTCAAGTAATCTTTTCATGTGTGGACAAATCTTATCAAGTGTGTTGAGGCTACGTATTGTCTAATTTATCCAATGATGTGCTTTTTTTTCTAATTTCTCTAGTTTTGTTGTTTCCAGTACTATCTGATCTTGTACTATACTCTTCATTGATTCTGGTAGTCCTTGTTGATTCTCCAGTGTTTTGATATTCTCACAAGTATCACGAAGTTGTTGGAATACTTGGCCATAATATGTATATCGATTTCTCAAAACTTCTTCTGTAGTGGTGGACTCCTCAAAATGTTCTTTTAATACCTTATATGCTTATGAAAATGCTGTAAATTGTTGTTTTAGTAGGACAAAAGTTTCTTTTGCTGGTTCCTCCTTCTTTGTTTATAACTGTGTTTGAATATTGGACATGACACTTTCAAAAAACCGATAGGATCTTTCTATTGGTTTGTCCATGTCAGTTCCTACTACTCCTGGTAAAACTGTTTGTGTTAAATTTTTGCATTTTGTCAGAAATTCTATCTGTTCTGCTTTAAGTTTGTCAACTTTTTCTTATTTTATTTCTTTTCTTGTTCTTGCTTCTTTATTAAGTGCTTCCAATAGTTGATCCAATTCTCCATCCCATAGTTTTGGTGTCTCGACTATAGTAGTTGAGCCTACTTGGTGTAGGTGGATAAATTTCGGTATCTATTGTGATGTTGATTGTGTCAACTGTTGCTCCTGCTCTTTCCTCTTTTTGTATTTTCTTTTTTGTTTATGCCAAGAATGATGTGGAACCTCTACTCCTGTTGGTATTGTTTCAGGTTGCTGCTGTTCTCCTGTCGGCTGATCTCCTGTCGACCGATCTCCTATTACATTAGGATATTGTCGAGGCCTAGAAAATCCTAGGTATCGACAGTAGGGATTCTCCCCAATAACTGCTCTCAATCAGTTTGTTTATTGTTTGGTATGGGGAATCCGTCCGGTTTATGGTCCTGCTACCATAGAGTTAAGTAATAGTTTAAATATGTTTTACCGACTGCTGCCTGGTCCACCCTTTATGTGATTTTTTTATGTTTTATAAATGATATGCAAGTGCTTAAATTAAATGCAGGTGATTAGGAAGCAAAGGGTTTAGAATGTGATGCATAGGTTCTTACCTCCCGTCTTCTCTCCTTTGTTCCTAATCACAGAAAACAAATAATAGCTAAGCTAAACTAATCTAATGTTAACTAACCTATCCCTAGGGAGCAAGATGATTATTTGTATGAGTAATGTATTTTATTTTATGCACACATAATTTTATAGATAGCTGATATAATTCAGAATACATAGAACACAACCGAAAGATTAACATAGAGATAGCTCATTGTTTATTAAAACATTCATTACTCATTTCCTGCACAAAAATCAAAACAAGGAAATGAAATCATTTACAACTAAGAAACAGTTCAGCGTTAGAATGATATCACAAATTTGCATAGTCAGCTAACACAGAAATAGTTCTGTCTAGCCATACACACAACATGCATTTGAAACTCAGCACCTCCTTCTCCAGCAGAAAATTTGATCCTCTTTATTATAATCAGAAATAGTTCATCTTACAATAAGTGTTTCACATGAGAAAGCTAGAAAAGTCACCTTCCTATTTGACTTCACCTACATTTATACATCTAAAAAAACTCTTGGTTTTCCTCTCCCTTGGGCTTCCTTTACATTCGGTTAAAAAATATTTGTCTTTTGGTGTACTCACTAATTAAGAGATAAATACAAAAATGATCACACATATATTTCCATGTGTCAAAAAGACAAAACACTTAAGTGAGCCCATTTAAATCAGCAATTAATTGCTTCCATGCCTTATCATCTGAAGCAATTATCTCAAACTAGGTTGGCTCCAAGAATTTGATCGTGACTTCATGTTTGGAAGCCTGAGCCCTTATGTCAACCATCCTGGCTGGGAGTAGTCGAAACTGATCTTCTAAAAGGCAGTTACTAACTACAGCTTGAGCAATCACATTTTTAATCACCCTTTCATCTAGGTTCTTTATCAATTGTATGCCATGCTCCTCTTCCTGAAATCTAGCATGTAATTGCTGCAAATGTTCTTCATGAGGTGGAAGCTCATCTAGCCTCCTCTTTGATGATGTCTGACATCTATTATAGGTTGTGAGTACTTTCTTAGAAAACTCCCTGCATTTATCTTTTTTCTTCTAGACTTCCTCTATCAATTTCTTAGCAGCTTTGTTGCTGAAACCTATTAGTTCATACTCAAGCCACAGTCTTTCTGGATTTTTGACTGGTGCATTTTTTGGATATTCCTTGGTTTTTTCCAACCATGTCAATCGTCCTTGAATGACTTCTACAATGTCTTGATTTTTTCTTTGAAATCTGTAGCTATGGCTGAAATTTCCTACAATCGATCTTCCACTTGTTTGACTTTGAAGACTTCTCCCGCGATCTGAACCTGCATTTGATAGATCTTATTTCTGAGAAAAATAGCATGCTTTATTATAGGTGTTATATCTATCCTTTTTTCATTTGCTGCCTTTAAAAACACTTCCAAAGAACTCTTCCGAGCTTCTAATCCCACTGCATGGTCTTCATATTGTTTTGCTCGTTGATCAGTCGTATACTTATGTGCTTCTATCTCTGCAATTTTGTTTTCCATTTCCCCTTTCTCCTTGCTAAGTATCATGTTTGACAACTTCAAAGTATCCCACCCTTCTTCTAGAATTTGATACTCTTGTTGAAGCTTTTCATAGTCTGAAAGAGTAGCTTCATTCTTTCTTTTTTATTCTTTGTAGACTCTTTCTTCCTTCCTCAAGACCTCTCTCATCTCGGCCATTTTACCTTTGCACTGCTCAAGTGTCTATGTGAGCTTATGAATATTATGAGCATTCATTAAAGGAAATTTCAACTCAAAATGGGCCTCCTAAAAAGAATTAATAAAATAATAGTTAAAATAATAAAATAATATTTATTAATTTTGGAGGAAGAAAAGAAAAAAACTACTTTTTGTTTGTATTTTTGTCATATATCCCCGTGTTTTTACTCAAATTTCGATCGGGAGAGCTCATTGGATGCAGAATTAAATTCCACATCCAACGAGTACCCACTCGGAATACTTTTGACAGACCCTGCTACCCCAAAAACAAGAAATACTTGAAAAAACGTGATGATGACATCATCATCACATTTTTTCAAGTATTTCTTGTTTTTGGGGTAGCAGGGTCCGTAAAAAGTATACCGAGTGGGTACTTGTTGTATGTGGAATTTAATTCCGCATCCAATGAGCTCTCCCAATCAAAATTTGAGTAAAAACATGGGGAGATATGTCGAAAATACAAACAAAAAAAGTAGTTTTTTTATGATACCTATCCCCAAATTTATATTAAAAAAGTGTTTAAGACCTATACGGTATTTCAAATTTAAAGAAATTTCATTGGCTAACACATTATGACATGGAATTTGAATCAAAGTTAAAATGCCCATTTTGAGTTGAAATTTCCTCTAATGTGTATATGCATTTGCAATGCCCAAGGAGGCCAATTGCTTCGAGTTATCTTCCACATTTTTCACTACTCTTCTTTCTGTCACTATGGTGATTGGGGGTTGGTTTCCTATCCTCAGAGTATTCTCAATCTTCCACACGATTGACTTATTTTTGGGATCAAATTGTACATCTTCTAGGCATGCAACCTCATATTGCTTTGATGGAGTGAATTGCACCAATTCCAACTCAACTAAAGGGAGATTCCCCCCTACAAGTATATTTTCTAAAGTGGATGGAAGGTCCTCAGGGTCGTTCCGAACAGGGATCCATCTTTGATCCTCACCACCTACATCATCCTGAATTTCCTTGTTTTTTTCTTTTGTTAACCCTTCTTGGTCTGGTACTTCTTGTTCCGGATTCAAAGATTCTTGAGCTATGGCCTTTTCTAGCTCAACAATATTTTCTTGGATAGCCTCCTCTTTCTCTCTTTTTTCTTCTTCTCTCTCTTTCCTGGTAGCTTCTTCTTCCTTTTCTCACTACTTCTCTTCAGCCAAGAGCTTTCTCGTGCCTTTTGCTAGTCTTTGGGAAGTCTCTTCTTTTACTTTTCTGGCAGCTTCATCTTCTTGGATTTTTAGTTCTAGATTGATGCTTCCATTGCATTTATCCTCAAATGCTAAGGTCTTTAGTTTCAAATCCTTATTCAAGGAGGTCATGCTGTAAATGTTCCTACACATTTCTTCCTCTTTTTCCACGTAGTCAGCATACTCAAAATTTACTTTGAGTGCTGCCTTATAGGCTACAACCATTCCTTGAGAATCATTCCGATGAAAGTCATTTTCACCAAAATGTAAATTTTCCATCTCTTTAACAAATTCATGGGAATTCTTGACCTTGGTGAACTTGTAACTACCCAAATAGAAGGATAATGGTGGAACACAACCTTTTTTAGATCAAACAGGTGGCTTCCAAATCCATTCAGGAAAAGTTTTCTAACAACTTTTTTGTGGACTATATAATATGTCGCATACTTTGGTAGCAATGAGGGTGCTTTCATTCCCCCATACATCCTCAAATAGGTGCCTTATTCTGAGAATAAGTAATCCCCATATTCTTTAATAGACTCCAAGGCTCCTTTAGATAGGCATGGACATTCTTCTAGAAAAATCAACTTGTATAAGGGAATCAGCAATTCATCACAGATCATCTTATAGTGATTATGATATCTGTGAGACCCCAACACCTGGTAAGCTGTATATATAGGGTCTTTCCCTCCCTTCCATGTACACTTTATCCCTTTAAAACGATGGCAGTAAAGTATGCAGTCCAGTAAGAAGGAAGGCATATAAAATTCAGACTTGCCGAGGTGCAAACCTTCTTGGGCTGCTTTGATAGAGGTGGACACATTTTTTGGCTACTATGTCAGCCCAGTTGAACACTGTTCCTTTCATAGCTATATGGTAGATCAGTGCAATCCACCCGAACTTGTAAAACTTCCCATCATCTCTGCCATAAATCTTGTTCATCATCAACACTATTAATCTGTATGGGGTCCTTACATGAGTTGTCTCATACTCTCTTGATTGTTTGTGTCTAAAATTATTTCCCTCAACCCTCATCATCTTAGCTGTGGTAACGTAATTTTGTTTCAAGCTCTTCACCCACTCGGGTGTCACGCTAATTTCCTTTTCGGGCAAGCTGTATGATGTTGATACAAATGTGGGTGCAAAGGTTGCAAATCCTTTGTTCTCCACATCATTCATTAACATCCATGTTGTGTCTATCCTAGGAAGAATCCATCCAATGATTTCTACTTAAGGGAAAATTTTCAGTTTAGTGGTCACCTTAGTTATCCCAGATCTCAGCCTATTATCATACAGGGCCAGGTCTTCCAACTGCGCTTCTGGAACTTTGTTTTCTACCAGCAAGTGATAAATCTGACCCCATTTGAACTTAGGCTCAGCTCCAGTGATTGCCTTTGTATCCTCATAAATGATCTCTACTCTTAGTACAAGTGTAACTTCCGCAACCTCTACATCCAAGTCATAATCAATAATCTTATCTTTCTTTTTACCTCTCTTCATCATACTGTCAGGGGCGAGTGTTGAATGCAAAAAAACTAGAACAAGTTTTAGCATTTACATCATTAAAACTTATGCAATAAAAAAACTGGATATGATACGCTAGGAAAATTGTCCAACACAATCATCAGTATTTTGTATTACCCTGATATCTTCAGCCATTAGGTCAAGACAAACGATGCAGGTCAGTGGGTCAAAGTTTGGCAATAAAACCTCTGGACATAGGAAAACCTCGTCCTCAGTACCCTAGAAAAGAAAACGTGACCTAACTACTGCTAAGCTTTTTCGCACTTCAACGCAAAGACCCTGGAAGTTTCACAGCCCAAAAATCCATGCTTCAACGCTCAAGGCAGCGATGCTCTAGGTTCACATCTTCGGGTTTAACATCCTACGACCAACAAATATAGCACTGAAACCTACATGGTTTTCCAGAGATGAGGAGACTGTAAACCCTAAAAATGAGGCCAATTGCTTCGGGTTATCTTCCACATTTTTCACTAGCATTATTTCTGTCACTGTGGTGACTGGGGGTTGGTTTCCTATCCTTAGAGTCTTCTTCGTCTTCCACATGATTGACTTCTTTTTGGGATCAAACTGTACATCTTCTAGGAATGCAACCTCATACTGCTTTGATGGAGTGAATTTCACCAATTCCAACTCAACTAAAGGGAGATCCCCCCCTGCAAGTATATTTTCTGAAGTGGATGGAAGGTCCTCAGGGTCGCTCCGAACAGGGCTCCATCTTTGATCCTCACCACCTATGCCATCTTGAATTTCCTTGGTTTGTTATTTTTTTAACCCTTCTTGGTATTGTACTTCTTGTTCCAGATTCAAAGATTCTTGAGCTATGGCCTTTTCTAGCTCAACAATCTTTTCTTGGATAGCCTCCTCTTTCTTTCTTTTTTCTTCTTCTCTCTCTTTCCTAGTAGCTTCATCTTCCTTTTCTCACTGCTTCTCTTCGGCTAAGAGCTTTCTCGGGCCTTCTGCCAGTCTCCAGGAATTCTCTTCTTTTACTTTTCTGGTAGCTTCGTCTTCTTGGCTTTTTGGTTCTATATTGATGCTTCCACTACCTTTATCTCTGAATGCTAAGGTATTCAATTTCAACTTCAGTTTCAAGGCGGTCATGCTGTAAATGTTCCTATAGATTTATTCTTGTTTTTCCACGTAGTCATCATACTCGAAATTTACTTTGAGTGATGCCTTATAGGCTGCAACCATTCCTTGAGAATCATTCCGGTGAAGGTCCTTTTCACCAAAATGGAAATTTTCTAGCTCCTTAACAAATTCAGGGGAATTCTTGACCTCGATGAACTTATAACTACCCACATAGAAGGATAATGGTGGAACACAACCTTCTTTAGATCAAACAGGTGGCTTCCAAATCCATTCAGGAAAAGTTGTCTAACAACTTCTTTGTAGACTATATAATATGTTGCATACTTTGGTAGTAATGAGGGCGCTTTCATTCCCCCATACATCCTCAAATAGGTGCCTTCTTCTGAGAAGAGGTAATCCCCATATTCTTTAATAGACTCCAATGCTCCTTTAGATAGGCATGGACATTCTTCTAGAAAAATCAGCTTGTATAAGGGCATCAGGAATTCATCACAGATCATCTTATAGTGATTATGATATTTGTGAGACCCCAACATCTGGTAAGCTATATATATAGGGGATTTCCCTCCCTTCCATGTACACTTTATCCCTTTGAAACTATGGCGGTAAAGTATGTAGTCCACTAAGAAGGAAGGCATATAAAATTCATACTTGGCGAGGTGCAAACCTTCTTGGGCTGCTTTGATAGAGGTGGACAAATTTTTTGGCTACTATGTCAGCCCAGTTGAAAACTGTTCCTTTCATAGCTATATGGTAGATCAGTGCAATCCACCCAAACTTGTAAAACTTCCCATCATATCTACCATAAATCTTGTTCAATAGCAGCACTATTAATTTGTATGGGGTCCTTACATGAGCTGTCTCGTACTCCCCCAACTGCTTGTGTCTAAAATTATTTCCCTCAACCATGTTGTGGTAGCGTAGTCGAGTTTCACGCTCTTCACCCACTCGGGTCTCACGCTAATTTACTTTTCGGGAAAGCTATATGATGTTGATACAAATGCGGGTGTGAAGGTTGCAAATCCTTTGTTCTCCACATCATTTATTAACATCCCTGTTGTGTCTATCCTAGGAAGAATCCATCCAATGATTTCTGCATAAGGGAAAATTTTCAGTCTATGGTCACCTTGGTTATCCCGGATCTCAGCCCGTTATCATATAGGGCCAAGTCTTCCAACTACACTTATGGAACATTCTTTTCTACCAACAAGTGATAAATCTAACCCCATTTGAACTCAGGCTCAGCTCTAGTGATTGCCTTTGTATCCTCATAAATGATCTCTACCCTTGGTACGAGTGTACCTTCTGCAACCTCTACATCCAAGTCATAATAAATAATCTTATATTTCTTTTTACCTCTCTTCATCATACTATCAAGGGCGAATGTTGAATGCAAAAAACCCAGAACAAATTTTAGCATTTACGTCATTTAAACTTATGCAATGAAAAAAATTGGATATGATATGCTAGGCAAATTGTCCAACACAATCATCAGTATTTTGAATTACCCTGATATCTTCAGCCATTAGGTTAAGACAAACAATGCAGGTCAGTTGGTCAAAGTTTGGTAATAAAACCTTTGGACATAGGAAAACCTCAGCCTCAATACTCTAGAAAAGAAAATGCGACCTAACTACTTCTAAGCTTTTTCGCACTTCGACGCAAAGACCCTAGAAGTTTCACGACCCAAAAATCCATGCTTCGACGCTCAAGGCAGTGATGCTTTAGGTTCACATCTTCAGGTTTAACATCCCACGACCAACAAATATAGCACTGAAACCTACATGGTTTTCTAGAGATGAGGAGACTATAAACCCTAAAAATGCCCGAAGGAGAGCACCCAGTCTGCTCCATACCAACGAAAAGCTCAAGCACCTGGATAATTGTCATAACCTGACAGACTGTGGGCAAATACTTCTACAGTCGAACATGTTAAAAACTCAACACAGGTATGGCGTCGAGGGCAAGTTCGAATGCTAACAAGAAATGATGATTCTTAAAAATGAAAGGGAAAACCCCCTTTTTAAACCCACAACCAAACCTACCCAACCTTTCTTGAGAAAACCACCAACAATAGCTCAAAAACATATTTAAGTTGTCAAACCAACACAAATGGATGAAAAACCTACCCATCAGTGGACATGCAGTCAAAGGTACTCGGTAAGGACGTGCCACGTAAGCTCCATGGGTAATCTCCACCAATCGCACGAACTCTAGGACGGGATAAAATTGTAACAAATATTTCAACCCTTCACCGTAAAAAATGATGGTGAAATCACTGTTCCCCGGATATAAATAGACAATTTAGGGAAAAAAAACTTTAAAAGTGGTAGGTAAAACCATTAAATTTGCACGCACATGGCCAAACGCCATTGGTGCCAAATATATCACATTAGGTGGTGAACGATAATTCAATATGGAAACAACCTTGACAATGGCGGCTCTAACATCCCAATATGACTACTACCATCATCTCAACACACCCACACTTCTTTCGCAGCTCCGGTGGTAACAAGGTATCAGAAGGTAATTAAGAAAATTGTCACCGTAGTGGCTTGATGGTGAAGAATCCTCTGCTGTAGCGGGCTTGGTGAGAAACGGTTTATCAATGAGGCACCTTCTTTGGTGTAGCGACAGCAACAGAGAAAGACACCTGTCGTAGTGGCTCTAAAAGATCGGCATGATTTACGTAAATGAACTTAAACACGCCCGCCGTGGCGGTAGAGCGATAAAAACATGTCAAAAGAAGTTCTGATTCTCAACACTACCCTTCATATACAGTTGTGGCATGAAATCAAGAAGCCTCAGATGTAGCGGATTTGATAAATCAAACAAAGATGTGAACAAAAAGAACAGCCGCTGTGGTGGCCATGGACTAGAAAAGCAATCTGTTGTAACAAAACAAAAGCATCGGAATTTTACCCGATAGTCAAACTGAAATATATACTACAAAGTTTCGCCTACAACATGGAAATATTATTTGTCATCTTAAGGTTATTTGGAAATAATGGTTTCACTTCCTTATACTTGATGGGTGACTTGTCCTCTAGTGGATGGTGGCTCCTCTTCGAGGATAAAAAGGCTCCAAATCTATTGAGATCGTTAGATTTCTCATGATGCAATATTGAAAATAATAAAAGGATAACACTAACAACTTAGGTTTAAATACAATATAAAACTAGAAAAACATCGCTAGAAAAAATCTAGGCTATTAACAAGCAAATCAATTGGATAAAAGGACTCTTATAAATTTGGGGCTCCGATCTACTAATAAAGAGGTGAGAGACAATTATGGTAGCCTCTACCTCCCCCTCAAATCCAAGGTGCAAGTGCCCTCATGAAGATGAGCACCCTCCAAGGTAGGGAAAGAAGATGATTATGCATTTGTTTCAGGTACCACAAACACTTCCCACTTGTAGTCACCCATGTAGGAACCTAGGAGTAACAACTAAATTTTCCACTTCACGGAATTACAAATGGGAGGAATAATGCAAGACAAGGTTAGGCATGTGGGAATGGAATGTAAGACACAAGTCTCATACCCGAATCTCGTCCAAAATCTGTCACCCCAAGTACTTTTCAACTACACAGAACCCTAATACACACAAGAAGCCACTAAGCACACTCAGAGGATATAACTGTTAAATTCACTAAGCTTGAAATCATGCTTGGATCTCGTTTCAAAGAAGATTTCTCAAAAGAGCCCTTTTCTACTAATGAATTTTGACTCCTTAATTACTCTATTTGCAATTTATGGCATTGGAGAGAGTCTTCTCCAATCTTAATCAAAGGCTCTACACCCTCAACTAATGTTGGTTTGCTAGACAAAAGAAAATGTGTAATCAATTTTAACTAAGTGCTTCATTTTAGGGCTACTGATTACTCGAGAAAGGTACACATAGTGAAGCTTGGTTATGTTTGATATTATTGGCTCTTTAAATAGAAAATGAAAAAATAAGAATGCAAACTTTCTCTTTCAATGAACAACTATATGTGAGAGGGAAGAGATCTATTTTCCTTTTTTCTATGACAATAATGCAACAAACAAGAATTTGAAAGTAAGCACAAAGCATTAAAAACTCCCAATTAAAAATATCATCATATACAATTTTCACATAAAATTTGATCAAACCAAACAAAGCACTCCAAGAAAGAAATTATGAAAATTCCAAATGGATAGATATTTCAAGAAAATTATCCAAACAAGATCGTGTTAAACAAAAATTAACACCCTAAAGAGAATTTAAATGCACAAGCTTTATTTTTCTTCTTCTCTCTTCACAATGGCATGAACAAATGCATATGAAAGAAACACATATGAGAATCACACTTTCACAATTCACACACCACTATATTGCATGAAGATAAGCAACCTAAAAAAAAAAATGACAAAAGATGACTAAAGGACACCAACACTCTTACGATATCACTTGAAAATGAGCAATATAAGAAGTTCCAATAGCATAAAAAGGTCACTTGAAGGATAACGCACTCAAATCAGATCAGTATTCATTGATTTAAGGTAATGCAAACAACTAGTAAAAGGGAAAAATAAATAAAATTTCATATTTTTTTCTTTTGCAAATTTTGGAGGAGAAAAAAGGGGTCCACAACGCTCAAATCAAATTATGAGTGACTGTGTGTAGAATTTCCTAAATCTAGTTACATATTTGGATTCCCCTTTCAAAAACACTCAATTAAAAAAAACGTTGCACTTAACGGTAAAAGCATAAGAATGTGGAGATGGAATAATGTAAAGCGTTGTCTCTCTTTTCCCCCTTTTGTGGACATGGAATAATATACAAGTGATTGTTAATTTTTTTAAGTACATGTTTTAATTTTTATATAAATATTTTGATAAAATTTATAATAATAAAATAAAATCATCTCATCGTATAGTGAGACACATGACCATACTTTTCGATTCCATGAGAAGGAGATATGGACATTTCAAATATGTGGGTTTTTATGATTTCGGGTCACTATTGCAGCAATTTTCAAAATGCCATATCTTTGATTGGGAGATTGGATTTACACAATGTCATTTTTTTTGGAAAGATAATTTCCCAAGCTTTCTAATGGAATATTATATGATATATATTTTTTGAATATTCAATATTCAATCAGACACAAAAAATAAAGGATGTAAGAAAACAAAACTAAGAAAGAATACAAATTCTCCTCGGTGGAGTTTCCAATTTTATTATAGAGATTTTCCTCATGCATACAAGTGAGTACTTGATCCTTTCCCTTGAGCCAAGACAGGATGAGGGAGTAAACCATTATTCTTTCAACCACTATATCTCACATGCACATAATGACAACAAAGCTTCCGCAAATCCTTTCAACATATATAAAAATTGCATTTAAATTATATATAGCATTAGATCTAGGCTAACTCAATGATGTTCTAATCTAGATCCAACAAGATCTATTCTAATATATATATATATATAT
>LPNX010374502.1:84896-102261 GCA_001517045.1 Pseudotsuga menziesii
ATACAAGGCTCGTGTATCATTCTAAAATCATATTTTATCTTACCAATTATATACTATTTTATCAATTTATGGAGTATATGTGTTATTTACATTGGTTATTTTGATAGAAATCATTTTTATCATTTCATTTGGTATTAGAGCCCCTTCTTGGGCTTGATTCCATTTTAGTTTCTAACAGGTATACCATGGTTTTCCTGGAATTGTGGTCGTTGACCATAAAATTCATTGTAGCCCTCCATGTTTCCTCTCTCTCTCTTTTTGTTTTCTCTAACTCCTACACTCCATCCAGTGCATCATTTTTCCTCCCCATCTATGCCTTAGTCCACTCCTTCTCAACACCCTCACTTTCCCTTTGTTGTAATCACTCATATTGCAAGGTTACCGACAATACACATAAAGAATTATATAATTACAACAGAAAAAAGAGACAAGGATAGTAGGTTGAATAACAGCTTTATATTACACAATAACACATGTGGGTTCATACAAACATCAAATCAAACCAAGTTCATATCTGGCTCAATAGCCTATATATATGATTACAAAACAGTTACAAATAACTACTTGTCAGTTCGGTCAACCGACATGACCTATGGATGGTGACCCAATCTCTAAGTTGGCTAACTGACTATCTCCTCTAACATCTCCCCAAGGAACAAAAACTTTCTTCCTCCCGAAGAAACAGGGGAGGGAACAAAATAGACTGTCTAAGTAGTTTTTACCATTGTTCTATCGAATGGACTGTGTTGTCGAATGGATGGTCGTTTCTGTACACAAATATCCACAATGGATTCTGCTATCACTGCTAGTTGATGATGAAAGTATGTCCAATTTTAGAGTGCTTTCTAAATATCGATGGTCAAGGTTCTAATGTTTGACAGGGTCAACATCTTCTCCTGTATTGATAGGTCTATAATATTATCCATGTTGGTGCCCAAAAATTATGCCTTCTCTTCTACCCTGTCGTGTAATCTTTTCATGTGTGGACAAAACTTATGAAGTGTGTCGAGGCTAGGGATTATCTGATTTATCCACTGATGTGCTTATTTTTCTAGTTTCTCTAGTTTTGTGGTTTCCAGTACACTTTGATCTTGTACTGTACTCGTCATTGCTTCTGGTAGTCCTTGTTGATTCTCCAGTGTTTTGATATTCTCACTAGTCTCTCAAATTTGTTGGAATACTTGGCCATAATATGTATACCAATTTCTCAAAACTTCGCCTATAGTGGTGGGCTCCACAAAATGTTCTTTTAATACCTTATATGCTTATGAAAATGCTGTAAATTGTTGTTTTAGTAGGACAAAAGTTTCTTCTTCTTGTTCCTCCTTCTTTGTTTGTAACTATCTTTGAATATTGGACATGACACTTTCAAACAACTGATAGGCTCTTTCCATTGGTTTGTTGTTGTCGGTTCCCGCTGCTCTTGGTAAAACTATTTGTGTTAAATTTCTGCATTTTTTAAGAAATTCTATCTGTTCTGCTTAAGTTTCTCAAATTTATCTTGTTTTCTTTCTTTTCTTGCTCTTGCTTCTTTATTAAGTGCTTCCAATAGTTGATCCAATTCTCCATCCCATAGTTTTGGTGTCTGGACTGTAGTAGTCGAGCCTAGCTGGTGTGGGTGGATAACTTTTGGTATCTGCTGTGATGATGATTGTGTCAACTGTTGCTCCTGCTCTTTCCTCTTATTGTCTTCTCTTTTTTGTTTATGGCGAGAATGATGTACAACCTCTACTCCTGCTGGTACTGTTTCGGGTTGATGCTTTTCTCCCGTTGACTGATCCCCTATTAGATTAGGGTATTATTGAGGCCTTGAAAATCCCAGGTACCAACAGTATGGATTCTCCCCAATAACCACTCCCAATCAGCTCGTTTATTGTTTGGTATGGGGAATCCATCCGATTTACGGTCTGGATACTATAGAGTTAAGTAATGGTTTAAATCTATTTTACCAGTTGCGGCTCGGTCCACCGTTTATGTGATTCTTTTTATATTTTATAAATGATATACAAGTGCATAAATTAAATGCAGATGATCAAGAAGCAAAGGGTTCATAATGTGATGTGTAGGTTCTTACCTCCCATCTTATCTCCTTCGTTCCTAAATCACAGAAAGCAAATAAAAGCTAAGCTAAACTAATATAATGCTAACTAACCTATCCCTAGGGAGCAAGATGATTATTTGTATGAGTAATGTATTGTATTTTATGCACACAAAATTTTATAGATAGCTGATATAATTCAGAATACATAGAACACAACAAAAAGATTAACATAGAGATTGTCCATTGTTTATTAAAACATTCATTACTCATTTGCTGCACAAAAATCAAAACAAGGAAACGAAATCATTCACAATTAAGAAATAGTTGAAAGTTAGAATGATCTCACAAATTCACATAGTTAGCTAACACAAAAATAGTTCTATCTAGCCATCCACACAACATGCATTTGAAACTCAACAACTGATTCTCCAGCAGAAAATTCAATCCTCTTTATTACAATCAGAAATAGTTCCTCTTACAATAAGTGTTTCACATGAGAAAGCTAGAAAAGTACCCTTCCTATTTGACTTCACCTACATTTATACATCTCAAAAAACTCTTGGTTTCCCTGCCCCTTGGGCTTCCTTTACATTCGGTTACAAAATATTTGTCTTTTAGTGTACTCACTAATTAAGAGATAAATACAAAAATTATTACAAATATACTTCCATGTGTCAAAAAGACAAAACACTTAAGTGGGACCATTTAACTTAGCAATTAATTGCTTCCATGCCTTAGCATCTGAAGCATTTATCTCAAACTCAGTTGGATCCAAGAATCTAACTGTGACTTCATGTTTGGAAGCTTGAGCCCTTATGTCATCCATCCTTGCTGGGAGTAGTCAAAACTGATCTTCTAAAAGGAAGTTACTAACTGCAGCTTGAGCAATCACATTTTTAATCACCCTTTCATCTAAGTTCTTTATCAATTGTATGCCATGCTTCTCTCCCTGAAATCTAGCACATAATTGCTGCAAATGTTCTTTATGAGTGGGAAGCTCGTCCAACCTCCCCTTAGATGATGTCAACATCTATTATAGGTTGTGAGTACTTTCTTAGAAAACTCCGTGGATTTATCTATTGTCTTCTGGACTTCCTCTATCAATTTCTCAACAGCTCTGTTGCCCAAACCTGTCATTTCATACTCAAGCTGCAAACTTTCTGGATTTTTGACTGGTGTGTTTTCTGGAGGTTCCTTGGCTATTTCCAACCATGTCAATCGTCCTTGAATGAATTCTACAATGTCTTGAGTTTTTCTTTGAACTCTGTAGCTATGGCTGAAATTTCCTGCAATCGATCTTCCACTTCTTTGACTTTGAAGACTTCTCCCACAATCTGAACTTGCATCAAATAGATCTTATTTTTGAGAAAAATAGCATGCTTTGTTAGAGGTGTTATATATATCCTTTGTTCATTTGTTTCCTTTAACAACACCTCCAAAGAACTCTTTTGAGATTCTAATCCCACTGCTTGGTCTTCATATTGTTTTGCTCGATGATCAGCCATAGACTTCTATGGTTCTATCTTTGCAATTTTGTTTTCCAATTCCCCTTTATCCCTGCTAAGTTTCATGTTTGACAGCTTCAAAGTATCCCACTCTTCTTCTATAATTTTATACTCTTGGTTGTCATACCCTCCTTACCACACCTCATGGATACTCTTGTTTTCCAATTCCCCTTTATCCCTGCCAAGTTTCATGTTTGACAGATTCAAAGTATCCCTACTAAGTTTCATGTTTGACAGTAGTACATTTTGCTTAAACTTGTTCTTTGGGAAAAATGAATTCCCTTGGGTTGAGAAATGAATATAGACTAGATGGGTCTGGAAAATTTGTCTCGTGGAAGGCAAGGATAGTGCTTTTGTTGAGAGAGAATGAGCTGTGAGATGAGATAGTTAACAATACTACTGCTCACCCCATTGTCATTCCAAGTGCCTCCACTGATTTAGTAGCTTATATAGCCTTTGTGAAGAAGGACATTAAAGCCATGAGCATTATTTTCGATGTTGTTAAAGATCATGTTATTCCTCACATTTAAGGAAAGGATCATGCACATGAGATGTGGAGTGCTTTGACCGGGCTGTTTCAAAGTACTAATGGAAATAGGAAGATGGTGCTTATAAAGAAGCTAAAAAACATCAAGATGGTCAAAGGTGAGATGGTTATGACTTATCTTACTAGGATCTCTCAGGTGAGAGATGAGCTTGCAGTTGTTGGGGTAGCTATTACTGGTCCCGAGTTAGTGCAGACAACCCTGAATGGGGTGACTGCACCTTAGGCTGTGTTTTTTCAGGGATTGGTGGCTAGAGAGAACCTACCTGATTGGGACAGAGTATGTGATGAATTTGTTTAGGAGGAGACTCAGAGGGGTTTCTCGCAGTGTAGTGGCTCTACTAGTAGGGGATATGAGGAGGATGTGGCATTGTTAGTGAAAGGGAATAAGAAGAGCAAGAGGGTCCCAAGAAGGGTGGGGCCAAACAACAACAGGATGGGAAGAAGAAGGATACGAGCACTGTGAAGTGCTTTGCATGTCACAAGATGGGACACTATGCTACTACGTGTCCGAACAAGAAGAAGAAGATGTAGCAGTAGATAGTCACTTCAGCTGATATCAATGATTTTGCAGCATGATTTCAGGGAGAGTTTTCTTTATGGACTGGGAATATTGAGAGAGATAGAAAGCATCCATTCTCACCAATGCAGATGTTCACAGACAGAGGGATTTTTCCTTTGTGACAGACCATTCTTACAGTGCATCCACTTCCAACACTTGGTACATAGATAGTGGAGCCTCAAGTCACATGAAAGGTGATCGTGAGATGTTCTCCGAGCTTTCACAGGAAGATACAGATGTGGAGGTTATGTTGGGAGATGACTCAGTAGTCAGTGCAATTGGACGTGGGACCATTACATTTCAAAGGGATTCCATGAGTACCATGGTATTGCGGGATGTATTGTATGTACCTAGGCTGAAGAAGAACCTAGTGTCAGTTTCCATGATCGAGGATCAGGTTCTTGGGGTGTCTTTCATAGATGGACACGTGCATATGTTTCCCAAGACTGTAGGACCATCTACTTCAGTTTCCATTTGAGCCAAATGTGGGAAACTATATAGGCTCTTGTTTCAATGACAACATGATTTAGCACATAACAGCAACAATGAGTTGTGTGAGCTTTGGCATAGGAGGATGGCTTACTTGCATCATCCAGCCTTGGGGTTGTTGAGACACATGGTTACCGGATTACCATAGTTCAGCACAAGGCATACTAATGTGTGCAGGGGGTGTGCTTTGGGAAAGTACACCAAGACTGCTTTTTCGAGTAGTGATAGTAGGTCTACAGGCACTCTTGACTTGATACATTCAGACTTATGTAGACCTATGTCTTCTGTGTCCTTGAGAGGATATGAGTATTATGTGACATTCATTGATCACCATTCTAGGAAGACCTGGATTTACTTTATAAAGAGCAAGAAGTCTGAGGAAGTTTTGCAGAGGTTCCAAGAGTTCAAAGCTCTTGTGGAGAACCAAACAGGGAGGAAGATCCAAGTCTTGAGATCAAATAATGGGAGTGAGTATACCTCCGAGGAGTTTGATGGATTTTTCAAAAAGGAGGGGATCAGGAGATAGTTGATAGTTTTGTATACTCCAGAGTAGAATGGAGTAGTAGAGAGGAAGAACAAGTCCATTATTGGATCAGCTCGAGCTATGTTACATGACCAGTCACTTCCTTTCTTTATCTAGGATGGGGCTTGCAGCACCAATGTATATCTTTAGAACAGGAGTCCCCATTGGGTAGTCGGGAACATGACACCTAAGGAGTGCTTTTCAGGAAAGAGACCTGAAGTTGGCCATTTTCATATATTTGGTAGTCTGACTTACTCTCATGTCCCTTTAAAGAAGAGGACAAAGTTGGAGCCCACTGCAGAAAAGGGCATCTGTGTGGGCTATGATGATACTTGGGATTCCTTCTGCATTTACCTTCCCTCTCAGAGGAAAGTGGTTGTGAGGAGGGATGTGAAGTTTGAGGAGGAGCTGGCCTTCAGGAAGTAGAGAGAGCCAGATCAGGGAGAGCAGCAGGTTTCTCCACCTCAAGTTGTTTCACAGGTTTCATCTACCCAGCAGTCAAGATTACAAGTTTTCAGGGTTATAGGACCACATAGTGTTGGCACAGGTTCACCATATTCAGTGGTTAGGCCAGTAGGATCTTTGGGGATAGGTGATGGGTCTACTATTACAGGTACACCTTACAGGGGATTGGGATCAAGATCAAGATCAGGATTACAGGGTACACCTAGTGTTCGCACACCAGCTTTAAGTTCACAGGTGACTGGGGTTTCTAGCTCTGGTAGTTCTTCAGATAAGGACAGGTCAATGTGGGAAGAACCTTCAGGGAAGAAGAAGCCTAAGTGGTTTCGGGAGACTTTGAAGGATGCCTTAAAGGTTGGGATACCTAGGGATGAGGTGAGAGACATCAAGATGCCTGATAGATTGGGCATGTTGTTGGTGGCTAGTACATGGGATTCTGAGCCTTCTAATTTTGAGGAGGCCTCCCAACATTTGGTATGGAGAGATGCCATAATGGATGAGTGCCATTCCATCATGAAGAATGATGTATGGGAGAGTGTTCGGAGATCAGAGTGGAAGCTAGTGGTGAATTCTTGTTGGCTTAACAAGCTAAATCCAGGTTTGTAGCACAAGGGTTTTCACAGGTTGAGGGCATTGATTATGATGAGACTTTTGCGCTAGTTGCTCGATATACTTCTATCAGGAGCTTGATCTCCATTGCAGCTAAAATGGGTAGGAAGATCCATCAGATGGATTTGAAGATTGCATTTCTCAATGGGATCATATAGGAGGATATTACATTGAGTAGCCCTAGGGATTTGAGATACACGACAGAGAGACACATGTATGCAGGCTAAAGAAGGCCCTTTATGGGTTGAAGCAAGCTCCTATAGCTTGGTACTCCAGGATCGATTCTTACTTGCTGATCACGGGGTTTCATAAAAGTGAAGCCGATCCGAATCTCTACTTCATCATGGTTGGATATGATCCACTTTTTCTTCTACTATATGTTGATGAATTGTTTATCATAGGGAGATAGAGACCCATTGCAACTTGCAAGAAGGATCTTACAGCAGTGTACAAGATGACTGATATTGGGCTGATGCATTATATTTGGGGATTGGAGGTTTGGCAGGAGCTTGGACATATTTTCCTAGGGTAGGGAATGTATGCTGTTGATATTTTGAGGAGATTCAAGATGGAGGATTGCAGGCCTACGTCGACACCTATGATCACCAACTGGAAGAAGCTCCATGATTTTGAGGGAGAGTTCGTGGATCCTACTTTATACCATCAGCTTATCGAATCATTGATGTATCTGTTCAACACTAGGCTAGATTTGTGTTTTGTAGTGAACACTTTTAGCCAGTTCATGGTTGAGCCTAGGAGTGTTCATTGGGTCCCTGCAAAACATGTGTTGCACTATCTTTCAAGGATAGTGGATTTTAGTTTGGACTACAAAAGGTCAAAGGGGATTAGACTGGTTGGTTATATAGACTCATATTGGGCAGGCAGTGTGGCAGACCAGAAGAGCACTTCTGGATGTTGTTTCAGCTTGGGCTCGGTAGCAGTGTCATGGTTCAGTCGAAAGCAGAAGTCCGTTGCATTGAGTACTGCATAGGCTTAGTATATGGCAGCTAGTTTGGCCAACTATGAGGCCTTGTGGCTTCACAAGTTGCTGGTGAATCTATTTGGTCAGGAGCTTAGGCCTACATCGATTTACTGTGACAATCAAAGTTGCACCAAGCTCTCTGAGAATCCAATTTTCCATGATAGGTCAAAGCACATTGAGATTAGATATCATTTCATCTGAGACTTTGTTCAAAGAGGGGCAGTGATGCTTCAATACATTTCCACTGATGAGCAAGTAGTAGACATTTTGACGAAGTCTTTGGGGAGGGGTAAGTTTGTCTTCTTCGGGGATAAGTTGGGCGTGGTGCAAAACACCTTCCTCAGTAAGAGGGAGTGTTAGTTTTGTACCTATGGAAGTGTTCCCCTAAGTGAATTTATCCTTTAGTCACTTAGTGAAGGGAAATAAAGTGAACCTTGCATTAAATGATTTAAAAATAATTTAATGTGACTTTAGAGCATTGAAGTCATTGTTTGATAAATTTAAGTGGGTGTGTGAAATTAATATTTTAGAAACAAAATATAAGCATTTAAGTTCAACCATTGATCTAATTCATTCCTAGCCATTGGAATGAGATCTCTTCACCTACCTAGGGTTGAGAAGCAAAAAGCAAGGAAAAGGCCAAATGAATTTCATTCTTGTGAGAAGAAGAAATGAGAGAGAGCTGATGGAAAGAAAGGGCAAGAATTTTGACGAAGCTTGCTGAAGAGATTTTGGTGGGCATGGATTTCAAGACAACCACCATTTATTACTGCACAGAAAATGAGGTATACAGAAAACATTTATTACTGGCACAATTTTTGAGATAGGGTACGGATCATTTATTGCTACATAGTTTTCGAGGGTGTATGGATTCTGTACTGTACGTTTTGGGCACAGTTTTCGAGGCTTCTCACTATACTTTCTAGGCATAGTTTTCGAGGTATGTACAACAACATTTAATGCTATATGTACTATACAAAGTTTTTGCAAGTGTGCACGAAAATCGAGGTCTGAGTAATTATTATTCAGCACAGAAATTGAGGTTGATGTGACTACTGATTTGGCACTATTTTCGAGGAAGAAATATTGCACAGAAATCAAGGCATCTCATGGATGGAAAACGAGACAGTCTACTGGTTGAGATAAGTTTTATTTTGATTGTAAAATGAATGTCTGATTTTTTCCAGAAGCTTAGTAAAAATTCTCTCTCTCTCCCTGACTGGTTTTCCCCTTGCGGGTTTTTCCAAGGCCATTAGCTGAAAATTCTGAGTACTGTGTGTTTCAATGGTGTGCTAAATATTTACTTTTTGTCAGTAAAAGATTTAATTTACAGCAGTGTTTTAAGTCTAAAAAATTGATGTTTATTTCCAGCATGTTAATTTCTAAGAATGAAATAAACTTAGACAAATTTTTTACTTGAAACCAGTGGCTAAAAACTAGTGATAAATATACAATCACGTCTTCACCTAGGACTAGTTTCACCTTCTTTTGAATTCAAACATAGTTTCACTTCTTCCTTACCACACTCACCACTATTTTCTTCAACCACTTGTTGTTGCTTCCATCCTCTATAGTCATCCTATCAATTCCTCGAATGAGAGCTCTCCTAATCTTAATATTCCATCAACTTTTACCCCCTTGAATTGCTCTTACCCAAACCTAGGGTCATCACATTATGAGTTATCAAGGCATCATTCCAAATTGGTAAACTTCCTAAGGCTTGATAGTTCTCTTATGTTATGTTTAAATCATTGAGAAAGGAAACGACTTGGGACATTCTAAAATTGGTCAAATTTGCAGGGCTTGATATTTCACATATGTTATCTTAGAATCGTTATGTATTGAAAGGGCTTGGGATTCTCTAGAGGTGGCAATTTTAAGATGAGATGTCGGTGTTGTACTAGAAATGCATTAACCACCTTGATCGTGTTGAAATATTGTAACTTTGAAGAATATTCTATATGTGTCTTTTTGTGGTCCCCGATGGTCCTACCGGGAGAACCACTTGTATTAATTTGTACCCCGATGGTTCTAATCATAAGAACTAATAAGAGTCATGAGGTAGTCCCCTCTAATTGTAAAGGTGGGTCATTAGCACCCCAATGTGGTTACTTGAGCCTACATGTGTAACTCGAGCCTACATGATCAACTCGAGCCTACATGTCAGATGAGTTAACTTAAGTGAACGGATGAATATAAATAGAGGTGTAGCACTCCTCATTTGCAATACACACTCTCACTTGTGTAGCGTATTAGTGGAGGAGAGAAGTAGCTAGAGAAGGAGGAGGATCAGGCTTTGATCTCCTTGCTGGTTTTATCTTTTATCTTTTACCTTTTTGGGGCATCTATATTGAGGAAGCTTTTGCTGGGATTTTTCCCTTTAGAGTTTTCCCAGGATAAATCTGTGTTGTTCTTGTGATGCTGTTTCTTTCAGTGATCCTATTTATATGCTTTTGTTATGAAAATGAAATGAAATACTGATGTATTAGCTAAGCATATGAAAAGTTAACATGGTATCAGAGCCACCCTGAATAGGACAGCTTTCACAAGCTACAAAAGCTATGGATTCTTACTTTTTGGTTCTCTATCCACAATCTATCAGCAAAAGAAGGCTAGGCTAACTCTCCTTTGAAGGGCGCATCTTTCTGTCGAAGCAGAATTCGATTTCGAGCATTTTTAGTTTTTGGTGCGGGAAATTAGGGCTTCTTGCAGAAGAATTTTTGAGTGATCCTAGAATAGGATTTCTCTCCTCATAAAAATCTAAGTTTGGAGACCTGGATCAATATTTTTGGTTGGGTGAAACTCCGGGAAAGTCAAACCCTAGTTTGACTCTGAGCCAGAAAAACCCTAAATACTAAAACTGCTAAGTTTTGGTACATTCGCTATATCCCTAGATTGGGGAAGGTACAGGAGATAAAAAATTTAGAGGATAAATATAAAATCCTGATGTATACTATTTCCAAAATTCAGCCTCATATTCTCTATATTCTAGGAGATATGATCCCTCCAAGTTAGGGTTTCAACCTCTTCCAGAATTCATCCCTAAACAGGACACCTCGGTAAAATTTCTATAGCGTGGGCTACAGAGGTCCAAATGGAATTCCTGAAGATTTTCAAAAAATATCACGGAATTTAATTTCTGTGGTCCAAATTTCAGAAACCGAAGATGAATCAGTGACACATGCCATGCCGTACAACTTCGTTGTTCTGAACAGTCCTATAACAGGTCATCTTGGGAAAATGATCATAAATTCCAATTGGTGAAACCAATTCTGGTAAAACCTATGGTGTTGGATCAGGGATAGGTCAGGTTACCTCCATTCGAAATTTTAGACACAGAGGAGTATTAATTTCAGAGATATCATAGAAACAGTAACAGGCATTTCTGTGGAAGAAATCAGAAAACTAGGGCTTCCTATTCCAGGAGCTTCCCTCCACTGTTTTCAGAAAAAGAGCACATTGGAAAACTCCATTTGAAGAGATATATATTTCTATCCAATCAGATCTAAAAGATTTCAAGTTTTAAAAATTAGGGTTTCTCTGACAAACCCTAAATCATCCAATTCTGGAAGCAGGACAGACACCTCAAATCGATAACATCTAATCTTTTGCTATTTGCATTTGAGATTCTCATTTCAAAGTGATCTATCACATTAGCTTGATGATAAGCTTGGTGAATTTGAAAACTTTCAAAAATGGAAGTATTTGATCTCTCTAAATAAAATGAATTGGACACCTACATGAGTAGAGAGGCTCCAGTTCCAGAAGGAGATGAGGCTCAAAGCCTTACACAAGAAGAACTTGATCAAGGCCAAGAAGATCATTGTTGATTAAATCACGGATCAACCTGTACCACAAGTGTCTTCCCTAAAGACACCAAAGATGTTTGATTCCTTGATCAAGATATTTGAAGATAAGAACATAAATCATAAGATGGCTTCGAGAAAACAGTTGAAGAATGTGAAGATCCAAAATGCAAAACATCTTGAAGCGGTAGAAGAGGAAGCAGAGAATGCAGAAGTGGTGATAGCCACCTTGAATGGCCTCCCAGGATCATGGGATTCATTCATGCAAGGAATGTGTTCCAGAAGGAAGTGATTACTTTCAACTAACTCTAATAAGAAGAATATGGGAGCAATTGAAGATCAAGCTCTCTCCATTCAAAGAAGATCCCTCAAGCAATGAGGAATATGAAGAACTCAATTCTTGAAGAACCTCTTATTCATCGTATCATTTGGATAAGAAATGATGATTTCATGAATGAATAAGATGATGAAGTTGAATGATCAAGAAGGATTCTACCCAAGAAACAAACAAAAGATAAGTATTCAATTGTCATTTAGTGATATTGTTTTGTTATGCATTTGATTATATGCATGTGATGGGTAAGTAGCTCATGGTGCTATACAACTCTCCATTGCTACTTATCTAGAATGAAACCTCTTTGTTGACATATTGGATTAGTGCACAATCTCAATGTTGTCCTAGTAGAGATGGAAGGCATCTAGAAAAGTTTCCATGAGATATGGATGAATGTTGTATTGGATAAACAGTTGCATGATGTATAAGAATTTATCGTTATACATATGTTTTATGAAATAGTTCTAACCATGCAACTGGTGCATTTGAATTGTGGGAAAGGTCCTGAACAACCTCCTACAAGAAAACAAGGATGACACTTGTTCCGAAGAACAAGTGATGACAATTCAAAATTCACTCTAATGAATCTGAAGCTCCCAGGGTTAGAGACACCATGATGGAAGAAAGAGCTTCAGAGAGTGGTAGATCCACCTCAAAGGATGAAGACCACGATGGGTATGAGAGATAACTCAAGATGAAGAAAAGAATGATATGAAAGAAGCTATTATCAAAGAATAACAGTTGATCATGGGAAATGATGTATACGATATGATTTCGAGACATAAAGGGAAGTACGTAGTATCTTCCATATGGATCTACAAGAACAAGTGTACAAAGCAAGGTTCATGATTTGCCTCAGAAAGAATGGACTATGATATGACATACTCTATTGACAAGTATATATCAAGCATAGAGCCACCTGTAAAAAATGAAGAAGGAAGATGATACTCCACTTAAGGGGGAGTGACTACATAAGATATCTAAGCTCGACATGGTACGACATGATGGACAACTTCCTGCTGGATCGAGACTTTACCAAGAGTAAAGTGGGTTCCAACCTTCAAGGTTGAATGCAGAAGACTAGGATATGTTGATGACCCGACAAGACGAACTCATGGAAGATGTTATGATGAAAGAATACTATAATGATGTATGGGATATAGTTCCCAAACCAGAAGGAAAGAGTATTGTATCCTCCAAATGGATATATAAAATAAAGTATGCAGCTGACGGAAGTATCGAGAAGTATAAAGCAAGATTTATGGCCAGAGGTTTCTATCAGAAAGAGGGAATTAATTCTAAAAAGACACTTACTCCAGGAAGCAAGGTACACTTCTTTCAAAACTATAATGGTAGTTGCTTCCATGATGAAATAAAGACAAGCCTTCCTTAATGGTATGATTGAGGAAGAGTTTTACATAGAACAGCCACAAGGATTTGAAGTTGAAAATAGACATACTCACATATGCAAGTTGAAGAAGGCCCTCTATGGCCTAAAACAAGCTCCTTGAGCTTGGTATGAAAGGATAGATAGTTTCTTGTCAAGCATGGGCTTCACCAAGAGTAAAGCTGGTCCTAACCTTTATCTTAAGGTTGTAAAATATGAACTTGTCATCCTGCTGTTATATGTGGATGACTTATTCTTGACAAGGAATCGGAAACAGATCATGGAAAGCAAGAAGAAACTAGCAGAAGAATTTGAGATGAAAGACCTTGGGTTAATGCATCATTCCTAGGTCTGGAAGTATGGCAAAGTACATAAGGAATCTTTCTCAACCAAGGAAAGTATGCGGTAGAGATATTGAAGAGATTCAATATGTTGGAATGCAAAGTCATGGCCACACCTATGGACTCCAACCTAAAGTTGTTAGCTGATGACTCATCAGAGTTAGTGGATGCGACTCATTACAGACAATTCATTGTGTAATTGATGTACTTAACAAATACTAGACCATACATTTGTTTTTGCTATGAACACCTTAAGTCAATATCTTGTTCAACCAAGACGGGTTCACCTAGTAGCTGAAAAACATGTGATGAGATATCTGAAAGGGACTATAGACTTTGGTTTATACTATGATGGTATCCATGAGTATAGATTGTATGGCTACACAGATGCAGATTGGTTTGGAAGTATCTCAAATAGGAAAATCACATCAGGTAGATGTTTTTGGGTCTACTATGAGTTCATGGTTTAGCAGGAAACAGTCCAGTGTTTCTCTTAGCACGACTGAAGCAGAATACATAGCAGATTGCTCTACTAAGTTGTGAAGGCATATAGCTTCGAAAGCTGATATCAGGTCTCTTTGACTTGAAGATGGATACTACAATGATTCTATGTGATAACCAGAGTTGTGATGACAAAGAACCCTATGTTCCGTTGTAACACATGGAAATCTGGTATTTCTACATATGAGATAAGATGCAGATGATGATGTTTCAGTATTTACATACTGTAGATGCATATGATGGTGATGCCATATTTCTATACTGAAGATATAGATGATGATGTTTCAGTATTTACATACTGTAGATGCAGATGATGGTGATGCCGTATTTCTATACTGAAGATATAGATGATGATGTTTCAGTATTTACATACTGTAGATGCAGATAACGGTGATGCCATATTTCTATACTGAAGATATAAATGATGATGCTTTCAGTATTCACATACTAGAGATACAGATGGTGATAGTTCAGTATTCACATACTAAAGATGTAGATGATGATGGTTTGGATGATGATGTACTGATGAAGCCTCTATCTCAAGTAAAGTTTGAACACCTTCAAGACAAGCTTGGTGTGGTTCAGAAGGACCTTTCTCAAAAGGGGGAGTAGTGATGTTGCAGTGGGATTGTATCATCCCTGGGCACCTTCCCTAAAGTGATCCGGTGACCTCAGTCCTCGAGAATGAAGAGGGATTGTATCATCCCGGGACATCTGTCCAAAAGTGATCTGATGACCTCATTCCTCGAGAATGAAGAGGGATTGTATCATCCTGGGACATCTGTCCAAAATAGATCCGGTGACTTCGGTCTTCGTGAATGTGGTGGGATTGCATCATCCCTGAATTTTGGTTCAAAATGTATCCAGAGGTCTCAGCCCCCATGAATGTGGTGGGATTGCATCATCCCTGAACTTTAGTTCAAAATGTATCCAGACGTCTCGACCCCCGTGAAATTGGTGGATTGCATCATCCCTGAACCTCGGTTCAAAATGTATCTGGAGGTCTCGGCCCCCGTGAAAGTGGTGGATTGCATCATCCCTGAACCTCGGTTCAAAATGTATCTGGAGGTCTCGGCCCCCGTGAAAGTGGTGGATTGCATCATCCCTGAACCTCGGTTCAAAATGTATCCGGAGGTCTTGGCCCCCGTGAAAGTGGTGGGATTGCATCATCCTTGAACCTCGATTCAGAATAGATCCGGTGACTTCGGTACTCGAGAATGTGTGTTGATCCCATAATTCCAATAGGAAGGATTGTCTGAGTTCCACATCTGTGTTGATCCCGTAATTCTGAAAGGAAGGATCGTCAGTAACTCTGTAAAGACCTAAATCCCGTAATTATGAAAGGAAGGATCATTGAATTGATCCCATAATTCCAATAGGAAGGATTGTCTGAGTTCCACAGATGTGTTGATCCCATAATTCCAATAGGAAGGATTGTCTGAGTTCCACAGATGTGTTGATCCCATAATTCCAATAGGAAGGATTGTCTGAGTTCCACAAATGTGTTGATCCCATAATTTAAGAAGGAAGGATCGTTAGTAACTCCGTAAAGACCTAAATCCTGTAATTATGAAAGGAAGGATCATTAGTAACTCCGTAAAGACCTAAATCCCATAATTCTGAAAGGAAGGATCATTGGTAGCTCCGTAAAGACTTGATCCTGTAATTCCAATAGGAAGGAATATCTGAGTTCCACAACTGTGTTGATCCTGTAATTCCGAAAGGAAGGATCGTTATTAACTCCGTAAAGACCTAAATCCCATAATTCCAAAAGGAAGGATCATTGACTTGATCCTGTAATTCCAATAGGAAGGATTGTCTGAGTTACACAGATGTGTTGACCCCGTAATTTTGAAAGGAAGGATCGTTAGTAACTCCGTAAAGACCTAAATCCCGCAATTCCAGCAGGAAGGATCGTCTGAGTACCACAGACATGTTGATCCCGTAATTCTAAAAGGAAGGATCATGTTGATGTTTTGATGATGATGATGTTGATGTTTTGATAATAATGATGTTTTGATGACGATGATGTTACTGATAGAAAGATCAAAGTATGATGATGATGACGTACTGATCAAAAGATCAAAGTATGATGATGATGACGTACTGATCAAAAGATCAAAGTATGATGATGATGACGTACTAATCGAAAGATCAGAGTATGATGATGATGACGTACTGATCGAGAGATCAGAGTATGATGATGATGATGTTGTTGTTCGAAAGATTAGAATATGATGATGATGATGTTGTTGATCGAAAGTTCAAAGAGCTGATGATGATGTTGTTAATAGAAAGTTCAAAGAGCTGATGATGATGTTGTTGATCGAAAGGTCAAAGAGCTGATGATGATGTTGCTGATCGAAAGGTCAAAGAGCTAATGATGATGTTGCTGATCAAAAGGTCAAAGAGCTGAAGATGATGTTATTGATCAAAAAGTCAAAGTGCTGAGGACTGTTGCTGATCGAAGAGGTCAAATATTGTTGTTGATCGAAGTGGTCAAAGATTGTTGCTGATCGAAGTGGTCAAAGTGTTGATGTCGCTGAAGACTGAATATTGAAGATGAATACTACATGATGTTGAAAAGCTTCCAATGATTTATAGATGTGTTAACCCTGATGATGCTAATGATGCTCTCTCTCTCTCTCATGTTATTGCTGTTGTTGATGTTGTTGTAGAATACCCTTCTCATTAAGGGGGAGTGTTTAAATATTGTAACTTCGAAGAATATTCTATATGTATCTTTTTGTGGTCCCTGATGGTCCTACCCAGAGAACCACTTCTATTACTTTGTACCCCGATGCTTCTAATCGGAAGAACTAATAAGAGTCATGAGGTAGTCCCCTCTAATTGTAAAGGTGGTTCATTAGCACCCCAGTGTGGTTACTTGAGCCTACATGTGTAACTCGAGCCTACATGATTAACTCAAGCCTACATGTTAGATGAGTTAACTTAAGTGAACGGATGAATATAAACAGAGGTGTAGCACTCCTCATTTGCAACACACACTCTCACTTGTGTAGCGCATTAGTGGAGGAGAGAAGTAGCTGGAGAAGGAGGAGGATCAGGCTTTGATCTCCTTGCTGGTTTTATCTTTTATCTTTTACCTTTTTGGGGCATCTATATTGAGGAAGCTTTTGCTAGGTTTTTTCCCTTTAGGGTTTTCCTAGGATAAATCTGTGTTGTTCTTGTGATGCTGTTTCTTTCAGTGATCTTGTTTATATGCTTTTGTTATGAAATGAAATACTGATGTCTTAGCTAAGCATATGAAAATTTAAG
>LPNX010374504.1:0-94842 GCA_001517045.1 Pseudotsuga menziesii
TTTAATATAGCCCCTTTGATGTTCTTACACTTCATGCTGTGTAGGCCTTCTTGAGCTACTCCAATAGCCTCGTGAATCTGACGCCCTTCCAGGAAACCAAACTGTTCTGCAGAAATGTTCTCAGATAGGACAATCTTTAATCTACGAGCTATAATCTTCGACACAATCTTGTAGATACAGTTACATAATGAAATAGGTCTAAAATCATTGAGAGTAGTAGGATTGTCTTTCTTTGGAATCAGAGCTATGAAAGTAGTATTGAAGCTCGCTGGAATTCTCCCTGAGATGCGAGTATCTTCGACCACCTGTAGCAGGTCCAATCCCAAGACCTCATAGAAACCCTGAAAGAGTTCAATAGTCCACCCATCCGGCCCTGGACTCTTATCTTTCTGAAAACTGCCAATAACCTCCTTTAACTCTTCTTCATCCACAGGACTCATCAATCTCCTATTATCCTCTTCTGCAGCAAATCTTGGAAACATCTGTGCCACTCTGATAACCTCCACAATTGAAGCCTGAGCGGGCGCCCTAAATAAAGATTCAAAATGGGTAACCCCACATCTAGCTTTTCCTTCAAAATCATAATGTTCGACCCCTTCACCATCTCTCAGACTCCATATAGTATTTTCAGCTTTCCTACCCCTGGCATATGCATGGAAAAATTTTGTATTGTCATCACCACATTCCAACCAGATCGCCCGACTCTTGAGTCTCCATTCTTCCTCCTTTTCCATAAGCAAAGTGTTCCTCCTACCCTCCAGGAAAACCATAGCTTCTTTTGTTTCCAGAGTCAGTAAACCTCCACCAGCCCCTTCATAGATCAGTGCAAGGTCAGCTTCAATCTGCTTTAGTTCAGCATCCTCCCGCCCTCGTTTGGCTTTGGCCCATTCCTTTACCTCCCCTTTGAGTCTTCTAATATTCTCAGCAAATTGAAAGGCTGCTGATCTTTCCAGAGTCTCATCATAAACCCTCCAATGTGTCAGAACAAGGTTTTTGAAAGATTCATCGAGAAGCCAAGTTTTGTTATACTTCAGAGGGCTAGGGGGATTGGTTGGCCCTTTTTTTATCTCAAAAAAGATAGGGAAATGATCAGAATTTCCCCCACAACCAACCCATTGCCTGACCAAAAAAAACCTGTCCACCAACTGCTCTGCCACCAGGAACCTGTCCAACCTTTTTGCCACCCTAGCTTCACCTCCCCTGTTATTCCGCCAGGTAGGTTTCAGCTTCGTAGGCTCAATATCCAGTAATTTATTTTCTACCAACCTATGGAGAAAGAACCCAGCTTGAGGATCCACAATTGCATGAGGACCCCAAATTTCAGACTGTCCTAAAGTAAAGTTTAAATCACCACCCACCACCACCGAGTCACCTCTGATAAGCGGATCCTAGAGCAGCTCATCCCAGAAAGGGGCACGATTCAAATAAGGCCCATATACATTAAAAATAGTGAGAGTAGTGCCCAAATCAACAAACTGAAGATCAACTCCCAGAACAGAATCTCTCCCCCACGCATTCACCAGCTTCGCCGAACTTAGCTTCCAACCCACAGCCAAGCCCCCAGAACGCCCACGAACATCCAGCGTCACGAAAGCCCATCCAGCCAACCAGAGTTCAAGCTTTTCCTTAATGTCTTCTCCTAAACCTAAGGTCTCTTGTAGCAAAATCACATCAGGGTGTTCAAGAGTAAGCACCCTTTTGAAGGCTGATTTCCTTTTGGGTCCAGCCAAACCCCGGCAATTGAAAGACATAACCTTCATTTCCGAACATGCCTCCAGGCATTCACCGCTCTAAGTGCCCTTTCAATGGAGAGTTGTTTCCCCTCCCGCAAATCAGCCTTCGCCCGCAATTGAGCCTTTGAAAGATGAGAAATTCTACCCCTACCCTTCCGCACCGACTGTAGATCTTTCCCCAGACCCCCCCCAGACTTTTTCAGGCTAGAACGAAGGAAATATCCAGATTCAGAGCTCTCAGGAGAAGAAAGTAATGAAGCCTCACCCTCCCTCCCAGGGTCCGGCTCAGGGTCCAAATAAAAATCCGTCAACGGAGGGGAAAACTCAGCGGAGGGAGAAACAGAGGGTTCAACAGGTATACCCCCCAAGGCCTCAGAGACCCTAACCCGATTAACCCCCGAAGAAGCAAACCCCTCACAAGGAAGTCCCGATAAAGACAAGTTCTTAAGCCCCGCCACCCAATCTAGACCAGCCAAAGAGCACTGATTTATAATCAAAGATAATGAAGGGGAGAAGGAAAAAGATGTATTACCCGGGATTTGGAGCCCCGGATTAACCTCTGCTTCCACTGGTTCTGTGAAAGAGGCCACAGCATTAAGTGAAGGACTGTCTGCACGAATAACCGGTTCACCTTCAGATTCTTGACTGGTGGGATCCAATTCCTCAGTAGTCTTCTCAACCCCCGAATCCTCCGACACCGCCACGGGTTCCATAAAAACCTCCTCCACAGGAGTTCCATCCGAGACAGACTTTTTTACCCCACCGTCTGAGGAACGCAGCGGCAGTCGACATTCCGAGGCCGGATGACCATATGCTCGACATCTCCTGCATCGGAAAGGTACATTTTCATAATCCAGTGACTGAGAGATGATATCCGGTCCCCAATCCAACTCAATGTTCTCAGGAAGACCCTCTCGAATGTTCACCTCCACCAGGATACGAGCCACTTGTTTATAGTGTGTCTCCAAATAGGACAAGTCGGCCTCCAGAAATTTTCCAATTAAATTCCCAAGATTCCTGAAGTGAATTGGCTCCCAGAAGTGTAGAGGTAACCCAGGAAGCCGAACCCATACTGGAATCATATCCACTCTCTCCCGACTAGCATCGAAAAGAGGATGCCAGGGCTTCAAAAGTACAGGTGAATGATTCATATGCCAGTTTTTGTTTAGGATTAAACGCAAATCTTCCTCGGACTTGACCACCACCGCAAACCAGCCACGGAGCAGCATATCCACCTCCGGAGAATAGCCCAGGATCACCTTCCAGGTTCCCTCCACCCAATCCACCACCGATTTTCGGGCTAAGGTCTTCCCCATAACCCTACCCACCAGAGTCCTCTGTGACATAGTTAAAACCTTATCCCACGCGATATCATCCCCCACCGCGTATCTGCCCACAGATCTAGACTTAACCCAACTCCGTTTGCGTCTTTTTGAGAAACCCTTTACCTTCTCCACCATCCCAGGCAGCTGGTCATCCCCACCCTTCGGCAATCCATCAGCCAAGAAAGGACTCGCGCACCCCCTGTGTTCTTATACGAACAATGATCCCCTCCAGTGCCCATCAGTACCATCGCCCCCTGTAACAAAAGCCTGCTCAACCTGCCTGGCCACCCCCGCTGCCGCAATGCTATCAAAACCTTCCACTGCCTCGAATCCTTCTTCAAAATATGGCACCTGAAACCCTAGTTGATTGGTAAAAAAAACCCCAGCTTCCGGCCAACTCGAGCTTCCCAGCAAATCATCCTGCAGCCCATTAAGAACCTCAGAGTCCACCAGGGGCAATCGATGTGGTGAAAATGTGAGAAACTCCGAAGGAGAAAAGTCCGTAACCGATCTCTCAGTCCCATAACCGGACGGTCCAGTATCAACAGGTCCCGGCCCCGGGAAAGCCTCCAAAAACCCCTTTGAACCTCCAGCTGGCATACCCCACACATCCTGGGCCTCCAGGTGGTCGCTGGAATAATCTACCATCTCCAAATCCTCCATCACAATCAGCACAGCTAAAGAGAAGCAAACCCTGACAAAACTAACTGCAACAACCCCCAGCCGCTAGCCTTCTGGAAACCCTATCAGACAGAAAACAAAAAGATAAAACCCCCACCACGAACGCCGGATAGAGGGAGCTGATCCTCGGGAGGCTAAACATTCATGATGGAGGGTGCAGGGATGGTACGGTCAGATCGACCCACCCCCCTGCCAACCCTGTACCTTCTGATCACCTCTGGCCCTTCCTCGACCGCGCCGCCATCCTCCTCGACCTCCTGACCATCAACTGAGGCATGCCTATCATCTTCTCAAGTACCTACATCCTATTTTGAAGCAACCAATTCCTATATTCTTGCAATCAATCTAGCTCTCCCATGCTGTTGTCTCCATAATATATTTATTATTAATAAAATATTCTCAATTACACTCCATAACTGTTGACTCTGCTGAGTCATCAATCCCTACTTAGGATTAAGTTTAACATAATGTCTCAGAAAATAAAATAAAACAATTACATAATTTTACAAAATTGGGGTATGTGACACTATGCCTATACCCACTCCTACCATGCCCTCTTTCACCTTTTCATCATCACCTACTCTTGAAAGAATTTTGGTAGCCTCATCTTCATTTCCAACTGTGAACATGTCCCTTCCATTCTCTAAAACTTCCATCGCAACCCTCTCTTCAACCTTTGAACCTGCAGTTGTTCAGTACATCTATTCTTCTTTATTTACCCCCCATGTCACTATGCCTATACCCACTCCTACCATGCCCTCTTTCACCTTTTCATCATCACCTACTCTTGAAAGAATTTTGGTAGCCTCGTCTTCATTTCCAACTGCGAACATTTCCCTTCCATTCTCTGACACTACCAGCCCAACCCTCTCTTCAACCTCTGAACCTGCAGTTGTTCAGTACATCTATTCTTCTTTATTTACCTCCCATGTCACTATGCCTACACCCACACCTACCACCACTCAGACATCTTCCCTGGTTTCAACAGTAAATATAACTTCATCATTTACCGAGCTAGCCTGCTGAATTTGATGAATATATTGTAGTCCCTCTTGGGAATTATTATTACAGCAACTCTGCTAAGGTAGTGGTTAGGAAAGGAAAAAAGAGAAGCAGAGATGAGGGTGGTTTGGAAGCATCGGTTTCCAATCACATAATCTGGACTCAACAGTCTGGTGACCCCCAATTAGATGCAGTAGAAACAGCTACAACGTTAGGCGCCTTTACAAGTGCAAATATCGATGCAGTTAACACATTAAACAGGGAGTTTTATAAAAGAAAGGAAGAAATAAGAAAGCTTGAGGAGGATCTGGACAGAACTAAAAGGGAACATAAGGCTCATGTTGTTGATCTTGTAAAGGCATCCGAGGACAAGTTTAAAGAATTGCAGGTGAAGAATGTTTCTCTCCAGGATGAATTGCACAATGAACAGACCACAAATGCCACCATTATGCAAAGGATAGCTACACTTGAAAAACAATGTGAAGATGCAATTGCAAGTGCATATTCCTCTACTTTCTGAAGGTTTTCCCAGCAGGAGTTTAAGGACTTGGCCATCCAGACCAACCAAGAACACCATGAACTCCTAATTGAACTGTTTAAAACTCTGGATGACATTTTGGAAACCCATTTTGCCTTTGGAAAAATGTCTATTGCTCTTGAGAACCAGGTAGCCAAGAGAGAGAAAGACTCTAAGGCTTGTGATGATATTTTGGATTGGAAGAAGTACATGAAGGATAGGCTATAAAATATCACTATCCTTGGCAGTTTTCAATTGAAGAAGGTCAAAATTGTACTGCGTGCTTGGCTCGACCTGAATGAGATGATTGAAGAAACCATTCAGAAAGCGCAGGCAATGTGTGGAAGGAGATGGTATGCTGCCGATAACATCATGGAAAAATTGCACTTCCCCACCATGGATCTTATTGAGAATTCTTGTCTGCCAAAACTGATGATTGAGCAATTTGAACGGCAATGTGACGAGGCCAAAGAGAAATTCAAGAGCTTAACCATATCAGCATTGAAGACATGGATCAACTAATCAGACAACCTCTTACTATTGAGGGAAAGATCCACATTTTTGTCCGCATTTGACACAAGTTGGCTAAAAACAAAATGGAAAAATTTAAGTGTGATGCTCAACTTGGGTTCGAATCAGGGAATTATCCCAACATAGAAGAATTGTTGGGGATTTGGAATCAATGGAGAGATTTTCTTGGTTATTAGTTTTATCTAGATTTTGTGATCCTAGTTTCAGAAGGTCTCATTCTTTGTAATTTTTATTTAAAGGGTAGATTTCTCATGTACTGGGGGGATTTTGGAAGGGAAAAACCAGCTCAGGTGATTGGAAATACTCTGTTTAATTCAGAGTTTGTAATTTCTTGCAGACTTCAGTTAATACAGCTATGTTACTCTTTTAAATATTTCTCTGTCTATTCGGTTAAGTTTCCTTGACGAATATCAATTTTTCCTTTTCAGATTGTTCATTGTTATTGTTAATCTTTTGCAATTCATAAGTACATTTATTTATAGCTTTAATTTCTCTCTGCTCATGATTTATGTGCGAATAAGGTTTTAAAAGGAGTTTATTCAATTAAAACTTTTATCTATTTTTGCAAATGGTTGTACAGCAAGCTTGATAATTTATGTCCATTATTCAATTGACATACTATTTACAGGTTGACCTCGAATGTGCTAATATTTAAGTTATTGTTAGTCAATTTTTATTGGTTGATAGTAAGTTTAATTTATAAGTAATCAATCTTGTTTACATTTTTGTTGATCTGATTAAATGTTTATCTATTTTTCATCTCGGGTTAATTTGCAAACAAATAAAACACTTTCTTAGAGTAGTATAGATTAGATTTACTTCACAGTTAGATTTATTTTCTTTTCATTTTCTCACACATTCAGTTTTCCTTCATTGGGAAATAGATCCTTTCTGGATCGAAACCATAAGTGCCAGCGGAGGCCTTTGTACCCATGGGAGATTACTAATCCAAACAGGTTTGGGATAGGACTGTCCTTGCGCAGGACCTTTCGAAGCCTTTCAGTCTAGGTTTTCCCCCTCTGTTGTGAGCCTTGGAACCCAATTCCAGCAACTTACCCATCTGAGGCCTCAACAAGAGGATAGCTCTGCTTGAAAAGCAGTGTGAAGATGTAACTGCAAGTGCAGCTTCCTCTGCCTTTTCTAAGTTTTCTCAACAATAATTTAAAGACTCGGCCATCCAAGTCAATTAAGAGCATCATAAATTAATAACTGAAATGTTTAGGACTCTGGATGATATTTTTGAGAATCATGTTACGTTCGGAAAAATGCCTATCACCCTTGAGGAGAAGACAACCAAGAGAGAAAAATATTCTAAGGCTTATGGTAATATTTTGGATTGGCAACGGTATATGAAAGATAGACCAGAAAACATCACTATCCTCATCAGTTTTTAACTGAAGAAGGTCAAAACTATGTTGCATGCTTGGCTTGACCTAAATGAGAGGATTGATGATACCATTAAGAAATCTCAGGCTATCTATGGAAGGAGAAGTTTAGGACTCTGGATGATATTTTTGAGACTCATGTTGCTTTAGGAAAAATGTTTGTCACCCTTAAGGAGTAGACAGCCAAGAGAGAACAAGCTTCTAAGGGTTATGATGATATTCTAGACTGGCAAAGGTATATGAAAGATAGACCAGAAAATATCACTATCCTCAGCAGTTTTCAACTGAAGAAGGTCAAAGCTGGGTTGTGTGCTTGGCTTGACCTAAATGAGATGATTGATGATACCATTAAGAAAGCTCAGGTTATATGTGGAAGGAGATGGTATGGCATGAACAACATCATGGAAATACTACACTTCCCTAACACAGATCTCATTGAAAATGCTTGTCCCCAAAAATGATGATTGAGCAGGTTGAACGTCGATGTGACGAGACCAAGGAGAATAATCAAGGGCTTGACCATATCAGCATTGAAGACATGGATCAATTGATAAGAAAACCTCTTGCCATTAAGGGGAAGATAAGCATTTTTTCCGCATTTGGGAAAACCTTTGATGTTTTTGAAATGGTACCTTACAGATTGTTGCGTCTGGTTATCAATGTTTGAGCTCTGTCACCAGCATATGCAACCCAGACCAGCTTATGGGCATCAACAGACTTCCACAACAGGGATCAAGGAACAGGTGCAACCCACACCAGCTTATGCGATTTGGCATGCACAATTCAAAGCTTTCCACACTAGGGATCGAAACAGGGGAGCCAGATCAATGGTGGTTTGAAAACTGATCCAAGAACCACGAAGCGGGATATGTCATGGTTTGAAAACGCCGAGGTTGGTGGAAAAAAATTAATGCAGGAGTTTACGTCGGCGGCAGCGGGAGGCGGTGGCAGTAGGATGATGGATGACAGGTTACAGAGGTTAAATGGAATGGCCAACGGAATGAACAGGGCAGTCGGAAGCCGAAAAGTTTAAAAAAATTCTGTCAATGGACGAATCCTTCGACCAGAATGGGCCCACGCCAAGTGGCTTATTCAGCATAAACGTACATGCTAGATAAGCTCTTTCATTTTCGTATAGAAATTGACTTACTCTACAACATTGATTGACAATTGAAATGACACTCCATAGGAACCTATAGTACTCTAAGTGTGAAATCAATCCATTACTGCACATGACAAACTCTCACATTTGAAATTTATTCGCAATTATAACTTGATAAGCTTATGTTCTTCATAATTGTGTTGCAATGTATTATCTTGCGTTTAATATATTTTGTAGTGACATGGAAGAGTTGAGAGAACCTTGTTAATATGTTGTTGGCCACTTAGCTTTCATAATTGGAGAGTGAAATTATGCATACTTAGTATGTAAGTTGTTGTTTATCAATCTTGGTTTTGCTAAAATCTATACAATTTGTTAGTAAGCTTCACCTGCATGGCTTGTCTTATCAGATACATACATGCAAAAACTCCAGCAATGTGTTGTTCATGGAAATTTAAGTAAGGAATATGTAGCTGCATTACTGTGCTTGAGAGTGTTGCTCTGCATTCCACAACAAACAGTTGATAATGCACATGCAGATATTTGTGGCCGTTTATTTCAGAAGGCAACATGCTTTACCTGGAAACATAGTTATGTACAAGTCATTTTGTTTTAAACTATGATTTTTTTAATTATATAGCATAGACTCCCTTGCCTTGAAAAGAATAATGCACAGTAATCTTTGGTATTTTTTAACGATATCTCGTTACTTTGTGAAGTGTGATATATAATTTTTTGTACCAAATGAAGATAATATCTGAATATGACATAGTATTTTGTTACCCAATATGTTATCCACTAGAAGCTTGATATAATCCATCTAAACATGATTTTGTTCCGATACATGCCATTTGAAGGTTGGGCATGTGCATGTTAAGTACAATAAAGTTGTTTTTAAAAATAGGTTTTATAAGGCACTATTATATCGCTTCAATTACAAGAGATATTTCCAAGTCTTCTCTTGCTAATAGTAGTTAGATACTTTGTTGTGTTGCCTTGCCTAACTCTGGAAACACATTTATGGACACTCGCATTGAAAACTGTGAATTACTAAGATAAGGTACAAGGCATGATTCTAATCTTAGACTGGTTTAGGAGCTATAAAATTGTAATTCCCTTCCCATCTATCCAACCATTGGACATCACTATGCATCAAGTGTATTCCCATGACTTCTTTATGTCTTCTAATCTAGTGTTGATGTCACTCTTTTTTTCTTGCGAAATTGGCCCCCGCAACTCCTCATAGGTAGGGACCTTATACCCTTGGCAAACAACAACAATAGCATCACACATTGGATGGAAAAAATGGACTGGTCTTTGTGATGCTCAAAGGTAAATCGCTCCAAAAAATCATCTTCCCCATAACCCTATTTGCTTCTTACTTCTCCTTTCTTTTAACCATTGACTGGATGAAAGGTTGAGTCCCATCTCTGGTTCTCAAAACAAAGAACGGTAAGGACCTCGTGGAAAGTGAATCCATGGAGTCCCTTTCATTACCCTGTGTCCTAGATTTGTCGATGGTTCTTAAGGATCTAGCCTTTCGACTAGCGGTAGCTCAACTCTTTAAGCAACTACGTCTGTCTTAATTTTGTTCTTCTCATAAATAGCATCATGGGCCATCCACATAATCTTTAGGGTTAATTTAGTGCAAATCAACATCATGCCCTGATATTTTAGCCAAGTGGTATTTCAACCAGTTAATCCCTCTTGCGATAGGTTGGACACAGTTTGCAATGAAATCTTTAACGATCTGTCCCATCCTCATGTTCACCATACTACCACATCAGATCCAAAACCTTTGGCTTTTTGACAAGGCAATATTAAGCCTCCAACTTGAACCTAGGGGCCGAAAACTAGAAAAAAAAGAACTTGTTGCTAAATGAAAAACAGTCCTCTAAATTTTTTTTTGTCATGGAAAATAATGATAAAAGGAAATAAAACATGGACTTTGAAAACCCTAAAAAATTCTTAGAAAAAACAAGGTAGGAGGGTGGACTTTGAATAAATACCTAGTATTTGAGATGACCAAAATTGTATGTAGTTTGCAATTGATTTGTTCTCCAATTAAAAATTGCTTGATGGTGATGAATCAAGGATTTGGTCTCCTATACCTATTGGTTGATGGTTGCAAACAGTATTCCTCTCATTCCTCAACACTTGCTAAGAAAAATGAGCTCTTAAACCCAAAAAATCCCTTTTAAAACTTTCAACCAGCATCCTAGGCAATTATTAGGGTCGTTGCACGATATGTTTTTGCTAAACATTAATGATTTTTACTAAAAATCGCATGGTCCAATTTTTCAATAAAAATTGTTATTTTTCGGTGATTTTTTCATCAATGATATCAACATCTTCATTACCAAGAAAGCTTCCAAGAAAGACAATAAAATCTACATTGAGACCACCAAGAAGACGATGGAATCACTGACAATATTCATGGAACGGATATTTTTGAAACACTAGAAACTACAGTAAATTGGAGAAGTCACAACAACAATAGATGGAATCAAAGAAAATAAAATTATGGAACAACCAGATGTCAAGAATTAAGACCAAAAAGAATTGAATTTGGATTGATGGATCATCAGCGATGGCAACAAGAAAGCAAAATATAAGGAAATCCTATTACTTGATTTCATCACATGTAAAGCCCTTAACTGCAAAGCTTTGAGGACAAAGCTTTTTTAAGGAGGGTACTATGTAATGATACATAGGGGGCATATATGGGTTAAATGTATATGATATGACCCCAAGGGGGGAATATTTTGTGTTGAATTATATGTAATGAAGTAAATGTATTTGTAATAAGGTCGGCCTAATGAAGGGGCCACATGTTAAATGAGTGAATAGGTATATATAAAGGGAACGTGGTCATTGTTGAGGGAACTTGTGTAACTCATCTCCCTTATTTCTCTTGGAATTGTGCTCCACATTTACATTTCTGTACATCGTGTGTACTCTGATTTATTATGTTATCTTAAGGGTTTGGTTCATAACAATGCCAAGCCAAATGAAGCCAATCCTCATTGGAAAAATGACCTCAAGAGCACACAACTTAGGCCAGTCTTCTTATGATGCAACAACGTCCGTGACAATGCCTTGCAGCAGCTAGGACCAAGAGCCAGGGTAAATCAACCCCTAAGTTCTGATACCATAATGAAATATAATGATAGGTTATATGGTCAGCCCATTAACTCCATACAAGCAAAAGAGAGAAATTAACACCAAGAATATAGAATGGGTATTGAAGACTACCCTAAGTAATGCACTATGTCATGAAAAAAATATAGGAAATGGATCAATCTCCAGAACACAACTGGAAAGAAATACTCAACACACCTCAAGAGGAGAGAACTACAATCCCATGAATGGATTACAAATGACCAACTGAGGTCCTTTGTTTATTTTATTCGGTTTACCTTGAGTGCAGCAATAGTTTTCCTTGAATTTGGATGTCCAAGTATGGTAAGATTTCATTCAAGTGGTCCCATTAACAACAAACCTAAATAGTCGTGCTTACACCTAACATATGGTTCTTTTTCATCATGGTTTAATGGTTGGCAAGCATATTCTTCATGTTGCCATCATTAGGTTTTTTATGTCAAGTATCATTCAATTTAGATTAGAATGTAGATTTTTGTAATTTGATTTTAATTTTTAATTTTTTTTCTAATTTTGCATGTATATATTTTACAAATATATATTTTTATAAAAATATATATTCTTGCATGCAGATAATATAAGATAATTTTATTAATGTCCAATTTGTTACAATTAAAGTAGGTCAAAGAGACTGTTGGGTACAAAATGAATGTATCAATATAAAGTGGGAGCTCCTATGAAAATCAAGATGCAGAAAGTAAGTTATAAATCTAATCTAAATCCCAGAAATCCAACTCTGTAGGTTGAGAGTTGATATAGGATAGAGATGTACAAATCTAGGATCTGTGATACAAATGGTACAAGGCTGTCTCGGTCTGGTGGAACCATTTCTCCTAACATTCGAGGTCGAATGGAAGAGGAATCTTAACATAGAAATTTGTCTGGAGGAAGAACTAAGCTGGACTGTTTAATGTGCTTCTGCTAAATGCAATAAGGAAACCCACCAGATGGTAGCTTTTGATTGTGAAGGTATTGAATGTGTAGACATATGAAGTATTCACACAACAAAAGCCTATCAAAATACAAGAGTCATGGCAATGTCAAGTAGGATCAGAGCTGGAGTTTTAGAGTTGATTATATTGGTGGGCGAAGTACAAACAGAAAAGAAATAATTTTGTTTGTAGATGCCCTTGTTAGGGTAGAAAAAATATATGATCGCCAAGATCACAATGTAGAATACCAATAATGAGTATGACAGTATATGTTTTCTGCATGGATAGAATTTTGCACATATTCATCTTCTAAGCACAAAGGAGATTTATCTATTGCGCAATCAACACTGTACAGACACTTACATTTACAGATTGAGGTTTTTCAGAGTTACTTACTTTTGAAATATTTAGATGATAAAATGGAGGTACCTGTCTTGAAATGGAAGTCCCTCATCTGAAATTTAGTGGTCATAACGTCAACACTTGGAAGGTTGAAATCAATTAAATCTAAAGCATAAAAGAAATTCATGGGAGAGTTGTGGGACTGAGTTGAAGCCCACACAACAAGACAAAATCATAGAATATCATACTAGTGTTGACATGGCCAAATCCATTGTTGAGCTTGGTATAGCTGACTTTGAGTTGCACCATCTTGACTTATCAAAAATGATGAAAGAAATTAGGGATGAGTATGGATTGTTTGGGTCAAAAGCATTAATGCCAAGTTCTTCTTGAAGTAATATTTTTTTAGGTTTAAAATGACTATGGCAGTAACAAAGTCAAGTCGCATAAACAAAATTAGATCTCTGATGAATCAGTTACTAGAGTATGTGTAAAGGTCAGAGATGCCAAATTAGGTAAGGCAGGGTCCAAACTCGTTGTAGATGATACTGCCCTTTTGCCAAAGAAAAATGATTGATTGAAGAGGAGAATACCCAAGAACGTTCTCTTCTTGCTAAAAACAAAGCAAGTAAGAAAATGGGGAACAGGAAGGTCAACAACAAAGAAGGGAGTACACCGCTATTTTTGTGAAAATTCAAGGCACACAGCCTAGAACTGTAAATCCGGAACCATTGATCTTCTCAAAGGAAAGGTTAATGATAAGAATGAAAAATAAAGAAATGATATTATTATTGATAACACTACTGGAAATGAAGATGAGAATGTCTTATTTTGAATGATAATGCCTATTAGGATGGGTCTCTAGACAATGGGAACATAGAAGGTTTGCTTAACATGGATGGTAGGGCAGTCTGTGGTGTTGGAAAAACTCTACCTTTATGAGGGTGACATCCATTGGATGGGGTATCTTTAGAAATTCTAGATGTATTGGAGGCTAATTTGCTACAGTTTGCCGGGAGGGAAGGCTGTTGGTTAGTCAGAACAAAATTGGTTTCCAGTGGAAATCCTTGTAAAGAACAAGAATGCTAGTTTTAAGATAAGGGTGTGAGGGTACATGGGATCATGGCAGAACTCAGGGTGCAACATGCACACACAAATTTTAAAAAAACAGAGCTAAAACTTATGTGAGACAGAAAAATTTAAAGCATAAATCAATATGTTTCATGCACTAATGTGATTGATATCTCCCTCTGGCATTCAGTAATATGATTAATATGCTCCGCTTTCATTGTTGAGAGCCTTTTTCCCATCAGTTTATTTTCACAAGAGATTGAGAGCATTTTTAAATGTTGTTATGACGTGGAATGGAGAAAATTGAAAGAAAACAAATCTAATGTTGTGCATTTGTTTTTTCCTTCTTATTGTTGCCACAGCATAAACTGTATGGCCACCTGAAGATAAAGCACTTGGATGGAGGATTTCTAATCGTTGGTAGCCACTATTGGCCACCACAAATTTTTGAAAAAAAAACTACTCAAAGAACCTGGATATTTTATCCTTATTTTCTGCATGCAAGAGGAAATTCCACAATGAACAAAAAATTGTACCTTTGGTAGAAATAATGGCCCGACAATGACACCCTAGGGTTTCCTGTCGCTCCCAACACGGTTAGATTTTGTAGCAATACAATTAGGATCACTAAAAGAATAACAAATCACATAAACAAAATGAATGTGGAGCTCGTTTAATCGCAGTGATGATCTATCACCTCCTAACCACAGACAACGAAAATTTATTGTCTGTCCTGAGCTCAAACCTTCCGATAGAGATCGATGTACTCCTTCCTTAAGTGAACTTGTCTTGTTGTAGTGTGTCCAAATGAGGAGAGGCGCCCTTCAATTTATACTTTATCTTGCTGGAAATTCTAATTTTAATTGGGGTTGACTTGACTATTTAACTGGGGTCGACTTGTTATCGTGCAACAATAAAATGTATTTTAATTTTATTCTTTTTTGGGTCGACCTTTGAGGTGATGCCTCACGCAAATACTACAACAACGCTCTCTCTTAGAGAGGGAGGCATCCTCAGTATTATCATATTGTAACATATTTGGATATTATCATTACATCATAGTTATCTCAATCATCTCTATATAATAAAGAATTTTTTTCGACACATTCGCAGTCTGTCGATAAGTGTCAACAATCAATCTTCGTGCGTCAACTCAATACAGTCATTGGAGAACATGCCCTTGCTCCACAACTTTTCCCAGTACATTGGTATGTCACTTGTGCATCAGCTCAACCCAATTAACTCACTAGGGATACAACTTCTAGTGAGTCATTACCACATCATGGACTACAACCTCATGATGATCACATGGGATACAACACATAAATTTCCCAACCACAAAGGTTGTTGGGAACCAACCTAGTGACGAGTCATTCCTAGGCTCCAGCCACAAAGGCTACTAGGCACCAACACAATTCATATTAGTCAACACATAACTCATATTGATTCACACAAAACTCTAGAGTCCACACAAAATTCATACCGCTAACCACAATCCACACAAGACAAATTGTTCAGACGGAACTCTGGAGTTCACACAAAACTCATATTGGTTCAAACAGAACCTCAGTCCACATAGGATAGGATGTTCACACAAAATCATCTAGAGTTCACACAAAACTCATATCGGTTGACACAAAACCTCATTCCACAAAGGACAGGATCTTCACACAGAATCATTCAGAGTTCACACAGAACTCAAGTGTTCGCATAGAATCACCGTACATAGGACTCGGGAGTCCACATAGAATCACCATCATCGTCCATAAATTTTCACACATAACTCAGGTGTTCACACAAAATTTTCATACATACAACTCGGGAGTTCACATAGAATCACTGTCACCGTCCACAAATCTTCACACAGAACTCAGGTATCCACACAAAATCACCGTACACATGACTCAGGAGTCCACGTAGAATCACCGTCATCGTCCACAAATGTTCACACAGATCTCAGGTGTTCTCACGGAATCACCATACACAGGACTCAGGAGTTCACAGAATCACTGTCACAGTCCACAAATGTTCACACAGAACTCAGGTGTTCACACAAAATCACCTTACACAGGACTCAAGTGTTCACACATAATCACTGTCACCATACACAAATGTTCACACAGAACTCAGGTGTTAATCCAATGTAATGACAATATTTCATACATGTATGTAGGCATCTTAGCCAATGCTTCAACGCAACACACACATGGTTACTATTTGGATGCTTGCTATCTCCACTATAACCTACCATCAAGAGTGTGCACTACTCTAAGCATGTTAGACGGAGATGTCATCCTATATGGGTTCATGGAATGTTGTGTAGCATTACGAGCTATTTAAACAATTATGGGCATACCAAATACTACATGAGCCTACTATTCATCAATAAAAGAACTATATCACATGCTCAATAAACTTCCTAATTCTTAGAAATATAGATATGTAAACAACTGTTTATGGAAAACATATTCAAAACAAACAGATCTAATCTACAAGAGCAATAAATCCAAATGTTTATCTTTTATTGTTTTGTGGATGGGCTCCCACTGCCTCCTGTAGGAATTCTGATAGTCCTTTGATCTTCATCTTCTTGTTGGGAATCCATCACAATCTGGATCTTCATATCATCACCTCAACATGGAGAGTACTAGAACAAGAACTCATTTCGACGTTCTTCTGCACTTTCTTTAGAATCACCATTCCTTGACTTGTTATGTGGAATATCTTCATTGGCATCAACAGTTAAGGCTTCATGCTTGCTTTTATTTGGACCATGATACTAACTAGCATAGTGTTCGTATTTATGGCATCTATAGCACCAGATGTGTGAAAGATTCTTTCTTTTCTTTTGTCCTAGAAAAGAACTTGATCTTCCACCCTTGTCTTTCCTGTCATAAATTTTTTTTCCCTAACCTTTTACTTGCTTGGCATAAGATGTAAGGGCTTGACTTTCTTCATGTTGAGCTTTTTCATCAATATCACTAGTTGAAGCTGGATGTCTTCTCTTCTTAGAGTTACGACATTGTATATCATAGTGACCAACCTCTTGACATTTGAAGCACTGGATATGAGAGAGATTCTTCTTCATTTGTTTTAGAGTCTCCTCATCAACAATATTAATGAGAACCTTAGAATTGGAAATCCCATCAAGTCTATGTTCAACCTTCATTTTGATCTTCTTGACTGAAAAATGCTTCCGAAACCCGAGTAGGATCTAGGCAAAATTGAAGTGTGGATACTTGTAAAACTAATTCAACAAGGAGATGAGCCCTATCAAGGCGATTTGAATACACCTTCTTTTCTCTTAGATATGTGGACAAAATAGCTCCAAGCTGAAAACCCTAGTTTCCTAATTCCAACATAGAACAGGTCATAAATGAAAATTTATGGATTTGATGTCTGCTTCCACAGATAGTTGTGCCCTGCTAAGCCAAGATGAAGAAAGATAAGAATGAGCCAAAACAATGGGCAGAAGGGCTAGATCTATGGAGCCCTAGGTCTTGACCCCGATGATATTTGGGTCAAAAATGAAACTTCCACCAAATTGAATTTGGCCACCACAAAAAGATGCACCCTCCTAGGGTGAGTTGCTCTATGCTCTTTTCTAGATGATCTGAGGTTGAAAACACTCCAAATTGTGGAGCGCTAGTTTTCAGCAATGACTTATTTTAGCATTGCTTTGATACCATGTTAGATTTTGTAGAAGTACAATTAGGATCTCTAAAATACTGACAAAGCACATAAATAAAATGAATGTGGAGCTCGTTTAACCATGGTGATGATCTCTCACCTACCAACCATACACAATGCAAATCTATTTTCTCCCTTGAGCTCAAACCTTCCAATAGAGATCGATGTACATCTAGATAGTAGTAGCACAAACTAGTTTTATCATAACCAATCTAGTTCAGGATAAATCGACCGATCCGACTGGTTTACAAGGTTTGTTGGTCCGTTCAAGGCCTTGAACCGCTTGAGCCTGATTTTGAGCATGAACCGCCACTGAACTAATCGATTCGGTATCAAAACTACCGAACCAAATGGATGGCTTTGACTAGTTCTGTACGAAACCGGTCCAGTCCGTACAACGTCGTATGACAGCATCTGGGGACCCACAAAACTCAAATTTAAAAAAAAAAACATAAAATCTGTAATCTAAAGCATCTAATCTAACCCTCATCCCCTTATGATGCCATATAGAGCCTCTTTGTTGATGAATTTTGGTTCAAAACTTCACTGATGTATTGCACTCGATGTTATTTTGGTTATTTGCACCTACACTTGCTATATATATATATGAGAAACTTTGCATATTTGTGTATTAATGGTTTGGATTCATATGTATGCACATGAATATATATGTTTTTTTACAAAATATGAATATTTTATGTATTTTTTAGTCTACTGGTTTTTTTCCGGTTTTAGTCCGGTTCACATTTTGGGCTCTATCGGTTCGATGACTGGTCTGGTTCTGATAACACTGGCACAAGCCCCAAGAAAAATATAGGAGAAACTTCTCCAAAGTGCAGAACCCTAGAAAAAACTTCTCCTAACTACAGCAGCAAACTCCTTCCTTGAGTGGACTTGTCTTGTTGCAGTGTGTCCAAATGACGAGAGGCAGCCTTATATTTATACTTTATCTTGCTGGAAATTCTAATTTGTAATTGGTAATGAATTCACTGTTTAACTGCGGTTGGCTTGTTATTGTGCAACAATAAAATGTAGTACAATTTTATTCTTTCTTGGGTTGGCCTGTGAGGTGATGCCTAAAGCAGCTACTACAACAACACACACACACACACACACAAACACTATATATATATATCGTTTTCGAGATTCCCTATTAAGGAAATATGTCGGTAGATCTAGGGACTTCTCCGACAAGTGGAACATTTATGTTCAAGTCTCAAGACACATACTGTTGTAACACTGGTTGGAGGAGAATAACAACTAGCAATCAAGATTATGAAAGTATTTATCAATCTTTTGTCAACATCTTTTAAAATCTTCTTGTCAGAAAAATGTTTGACCTTGAGATTTTGTTTTAAGTAGTACACTCAAGAAAGTGTTTTAGTTCAAATGTTAGCATGCCACAATAAATGCAAATGAGCCAACATTAAGTGTAAGTTAGTTGAGGAGGCAGTTAAATAACTTATCACATGGTGTATAAAAGAGGCATATGGATGTATCCAATTACTCCTCAATAAGCAATATATTTTCTGTATATCTATTTCTCTTGTGTTTATGGTCATGCATCTATGACAGCTAATGCATGACTATTGTATCTACACTTTCATGTAGTCTAGCAAGGACCTTTCTTGAATGGTACTGAGAAGTTAAGAAGGGAATTATGAATTCTCCAAAACAAATTCAAAATCAATTTTAGGATAGAGAGGTTCAAACTTCATTGAGAATCAAGACTCAAGAGGGCTTATTAAGTTACTTGCCTTATAATATTTTTATAAGATTATCATTTATTTGGCGGATGCAATGTTGTTCCTAAGTTTGTTATCAAACAATAGTCTATTATTTGTTGAGATTTGTATCTCGGGATTTCCTTCATGTGATTATGCCTAGCATGAATGGACATTAACAAGGTAGGCATTAATGTTTTGTGTCAGAAACACATTTCCACACTGCATGGCTTCTGTGGTGGAAGCATACAGAGATTTATGATACTTTTACCTTGTGCATGCGGGATTTTCATGAATGCATTTTTTTAATGAGAAATTCCGCATGACAGGATTTTGCATGAAAAGTAATACTAGGGTTTTGGAACCCTAAAGTCAACAATGAATTAGAAAAGGTAAGCAAAGGGTAAAATAGACTACACTTATGAGATATATGAAAGTAGAGAGAGAGATACTCAGAGAGGAACTCTTCCTAGGAGAGATGTGCACCTCTTGAGTAGGGGCGCACTTATGAGAGAGAGGGCACACTTCTTGAAGTTGAGAGAGCATAGAGAAGCAAAGGGTATTCCTTTAGAGATTGAGGAGGGCACATTGAGATCAATCAGAGACTAATTGAGAGAGAGGACACGCCATAGGGAGTAAGGGACACACTTCATTAGCTAAGAGAGAAGAGAATATAGTGAGGGCACACTTCCTTCAGAGATTGAGAGGGGGTGCATCATGTAATGTCCCCATTCGAATAATTGCATAGCAAGAAAATTCCATCAATCCTACTAGTTCCCTAGGTTGGGTGGAAACATTGGGAAGTTAATAAGGGAGCTAATAAATGGTGTTTACACATTAGAAGGAATAAATATTTATTTAATGGAGTTAATTAAATGAATGCAAGTGAAAAATGAAATGGCTTTGGATAATGGAGACACATGGAGACTATGGGGCCCACTCAAGCTATAATTCCTATGTTAAATGGCATCCTCCTCTTGCATTCTCGAATCTATGGGAAGCCTAATGTTTTTTATGGATTATAAGGTTAATATACTTGTCCATATACTTCATAGGTCGAATTTGGGATGAATTGTAACTTACATGGGGAGAGGAAGAGCCAAATGGGAGTTTTATGGACACTTGGCTAGTTTCCCCTTACATTTATGACATCTATGACACCAATGATGGATATTCTATGAAAGTTATGACACAAGTCAGATCTTAAGGCTGACATCTGAAATATATAACATGTCAAGCATAAATAGAGCATCTTATAGGGCGCTCATGAGAGTTGGAGAAGGCCAAGAGGCTCCTACTCGAATTTGGGAGAAGAGGGAAGGTGAAGAGAGAGGCCACATGGCATAGCATGAGCAGCCACACCAATTCAAATTGTATTTGGTTTATGTATGGATTTGGAACCTTATGTTTATAAAATTCATGGATCAGCCATGAGAATCCCCTTTTGATCATTTGTGAAAATTGTTATTGTGAAGAGAGAGAGCTAGTGGATGGCTAGTTCATGCCTTAGCCAATTTCGAGGGTGAAATATTCTCATCCTAGTTGGTGTTTGGAGAGGCCACTTAGGTATTTCAAGGAGCTTAAATGGAGTCATAATTTACAGGTGCAAGATACAGCAACTCGTGTACATATCAAGTTCAGCTTGTTCTTCCTTTCATCTCAAGTTTTCTCACCATATTTCAGCTCTATGGAGTGAGGCGCACTTGGTGAGCTATTCATCTCTTTGAGGGAGGTTATATTGCTCCATTATTTTGTATTCTGATGTAAATTTTATTCTCTTTTATTTCAGAAATATCTCGGGTCTAAAGGCCAAGAAATATCATGTATTATTGCTCAATAATGAAGAAACAGTGCCATTTCCCCACTACCTTGTTGTAAACTCTTGTAATCTTGATGGATTTGAATCGATGTATAAAATATTGATTATTTATGAATGAATGTACTTTAATTAAAGTATATTATTGGTTTCATGTTCAGTAACTGATAATTTGTGGCCATTGGGTCAAATTTCATAGCAATTGGAGCAAACTACACCTCATTTCCCCAAGGGTCCAAACTAGTTTTTTATATCTAATTGAAAGAAGTGATAACAGCCATGGGAGGTCGATTGGTTATGCATATGATTCTCTGATAATGTATTCTACACATCCCTTGCTTCAATTTAATAATTTGAGTGGTTTTCTGCACGTTTGGGAAGTTATTTCTACCACTTACCTCGAGGGGGATTTGAGCCCAACATTGCTAGTAAAATCATCTATCTTGTTCAGAATTTAGTATAGACTTGCAGAAGTGATTGGAGGGCCATAATACATACCTGGACATAATAATTAAGTTATTATATCATTCATACACCTTCTTTGAATATTTGGGAGCAATTGGGCTGATTTGGAGACCAAGACACTAAAACTAGTCAAGAGCCAAAATTGTGAAAAAATTGTAAAATTGGGCATTTTGGTAAAAATTTAAAAAATGGACATTACAAGAGTTATCAGAGCATGGTCTTGGAACTTGATGGTGTTAAAAATTAGTCAAAGCAATAAACCACCACCCTTAGAATCTGAATTGGAAGGTGCTCGGCTTGTAGAAGAAGAACTAGAAGGAAAAAAGGTACCTTTGACTAAAGCTATGGCTCACGAGGGATAAGACTACACTAAGGAGAAAATCGAGTATCTCAAACTTATAAAACCCCTGTTTGAAGAAATATCCAAGGAAATGACCCAAAATATGGTAGACATGACCCAACATATAACAAAAGGATTCGAATTGATGGCCAGTCAAATGGGAAGTAAAGGGATAATAGGAGATAGTGGTAGTTCACAATCAGCAGAAAAGAAGACAATGGGTGAGTGTTGGAGTCATTTGCCCAAAATGCACACTTATTTGGTCAATTTTGGCCTATTTATCCACTATCTTAAGTTTAATTGACTTACTTGGCATCATATGAGAACACTATGACATCAACATGAGCACACCCACGCCCTCCTTCAGTCAAAGAGGCCAACTAAGCCTTCTCCTTCAGTCGAGGAGGCTAACTGGGCTTCCTCCTTCAAACATGGAGAATTTATAGGGTGATCTGAGTGTCATAAATGCACCTAATTGCTAACTAATTATTACAATCAGTTAACCTGAGTTGTGAAGATGCCTCCATTCATTATTTTATTGTTTTTTGTCATTATTTATGAACTGGAGCTAACACATGAGCCTACAACCACTTCTGATGACATGTTTACTTCAGTTAACTCCATCATAGCTACTTGGAGTTATGGATGCACTGCCTCCTTCAGTTGGACATGCAGTTACATCTGATGAGTAACTTTGAGTTAGACTCAGTCATCTATTGCACTCCATTCAGTTAGGACTTAGTGTGAGAGTCATTTATTGATTAGCTTGGTGGTTAAATATGTGTGCTGAATGTGGTTGACATTCAGTTAAGCTACACACATCCATGCAATTCAAATGACCTCCTTGAGTATTCGAATTGTCTTTGCATTTATGCATCTTGCATGATCATTGTATTGTATTACTTATTCTTTATTGATTAATACAGAGTTGCAACACCATTATGCCATTTTCATGCTTAATTGTTTGAAATCTCTTATTAGACTGTGTTTTAGTCCCTAGATTACTATGACAGATTAATATGGTATCAGAGCCTCAGCGGACACGGCACTTCTCCTCCTCAAATCTCCTACTGGATCATTTTTGAGCAAAATTGCTCCTTCCAGGTCTGCACCAGAAACAGCAGGTTTACCACTTAATACCCCAAGTTAAGGAATTGTTGATTAAGCTTGATCAACTATGCTGGGTGTGATGAAAAGCTGAAATGTGTAGGATGTTGACCTTATGGTGCCCCTTTTGTGTTTTTGTAGGTACAACTTCGAATGGATTCATCGGTTCCTCTTCTCACCGTGTCCACAATCTATTCAGAATGGAAGAAGAAGATGATTTCATCTCTGATGAGACAAGGTCTCTATGGGGTGTCTAATGGACTTGGTGAAGAGTGTTTTGGTGAGAATTACTGGCTGAATGAATGTGATGCAGCTTTTGGAACAATAGCACTAGGTCTTTCTTCTAGCTTGCGCTACCTCATTAGATCTATTGAAGACCCAAAGGAACTCTGGACAAGATTGGACAGAACCTTTGGAATGTTGATGAGGATCATAATATCACTTTCGAGAGCACATCTAGTACCATAAGCATCCCTGATCCAAAAATCTCGCCTCCACTCTCTGATGAAGTTGTTCAAAATGAAGAAGAAGCAAAATCTTCTACACAGTCAATTCAAATTGAAGACAGACTCCTTGCAGTGACTCCTTCTCCTGATGCTCCGAAATTTCATGAGATCTATGTTATCTCATCTCCTCATATGGCTGAAACAGAAGAAGACATTCGAATCTCTGATATTGAATAAAAACACTGCTGCACTTCCATGCAAACATTCACTGATGATTTTCCTTTGAATTATGTGCAAAATTTTCCAGTAATTGCTTCCAAAAGTGAAGAGAAATTTGATTTTTCTCCCTCTAATGTTGCTGCAGGTATGAAAACATGTAAAACCTTGGATATTTTGGAAGAAATATCAGATTATAAGAGTGACACATTCGCTCCCAATGATCTAGATCTTCCAGCAAAATCTTGTAGGATTGCATGCACCGAAATTCAGAATTTTGAAGAAGAAGAAAGTTGTGCATCCACCGTATCGGTTGACCATTTCTGTGGATCTGATATGAACCTTATTGGATCTGATATGATCTTATTTGTATCTGATCTGATATTTCTTGATTCAAAATTTCAGGTTCATAAACCTTCAGTACTGCTTGTAGCTATTCTCATCAACGGTGTGAAGAAACAAGTACTGCAAGTCTCCTACAAAACTATTGCTGGGGATTTCATTTCATTTCATAGTTTTGGATCTATTATGAATCTATTTAGATCTGATTTACTTTCTGATATAATATTATTTGGTTCAAATTTTAAAATCCAAGAGCTTTCAGTCATGCTTGTAGCTGCTCTCACCAATTCCGGTGTGAAAAATCAAGTACCACAATTTCTCTTCAAAACTGCTGCTGGGGATTTGGTGTTAGTTTCCTCTTATAAAGTTGATGATATTTTATTTTGTGAATCATTAACTATTTCTGAAGCTATATCAGATTATGGATCTCAAGCATTCGCTCTCCACAGTCCCAAAGCTTCTCTACCTTTGGTCACATGCCCATCTCCTCACAGAACTAGTAAAGAGGAAGACATGCTGCATCCGCTTGGACACTTGCTCCTAAGACTTGGGGCTGATTTTACCACTCATGGTTTTCTATTCAAGGCTGCAACATATCAGTTTCTTGAGTTTTCCACACATGGTTCGAATCCTCAAGCACTTTTTCTCTCTTATCAGTTCATTTCAATTGCTCTACATGGGTCTAATTTTCATCTTGCAGTTGTCTATGTTCCTGATTCATTTGAGCACATTATTCTTCTTCCAAAGAGGAATATTCCTCCAGACATATTCATTTAGTTTGGATTCAAAGGTTCACATGCACAGTCTCAGGATGTTGTTGCATAGAAGAGCCAAAAATTTCTTGATTTACTGCTTCGTTTGAGGTGGGGTATTTTTCCCATGAGGATTTTCCCGTTTCCTTGGTTATATTAAGCAGTTACTTTATTGTACAGGGTGACCTATGGCATTTGTTTCCGGAGCCATAGCATTTCATGCATTTTTTTACTCCTCCTGAGTATAGCTTAAGGGGGGGTGTTGGAGTCATTTACCCAACATGCACACTTATTTGGTCAATTTTGGCCTATTTACCCACTATCCTAAGTTTCATTGACTTACTTGACATCAGATGAGCACACTATGACATCAGCATGAGCACACCCATGCCCTCCTTCAGTCAAAGAGGCCAACTAAGCCTTCTCCTTTAGTTGGGGAGGCTAACTGGGCTTCCTCCTTCAAACAGGGAGCATTTCTAGGATGGTTTGAGTGTCATAAATGCACCTAATTGCTAACTAATTGTTACAATCACGGTTAACCTGAGTTGTGAAGGTGCCTCCATTCATTATTTGATTATTTTTTGTCATTATTTATGAACTGGAGCTAACACATGCGCCTACAACCACTTCTGATGACATGTTTACTTCAATTAACTCCATCATAGCTACTTGGAGTTATGGATACGCTACCTCCTTCAATTGGACATGCAGTTACATGTGATGAGTCACTTTCAGTTAGGATCAGTCATCTAATGCACTCCATTCAATTAGGACTTAGTGTGAGAGTCAGTTATTGATTAGCTTGGTGGTTAGCTATGTGTGTTGATTATGGATGACATTCAGTTAAGCTACACACATCCATGCAATTCGAATGACCTCCTTGAGTATTGGAATTGTCTTGGCATTCATGCATCTTGCATGATCATTGTATTGTATTACTTATTATTTATTGATTAATACAGAGTTGCAACTCCTATTGCAGCACCATTATGCCATTTTCATGCTTAACTATCTGAAATCTCTTATTAGACTGTGTTTTAGTCCCTAGATTATTGTGACCGATTAATAGTGAGCACATTTTCTCACGAACGGGACCTCATAATAGACCCCATGAATTTCAGAGCACACCAAGGCCTATTGTACCTAAATTTCTTATTCTCAGAGAAGAGACTAACATTCAATTTGAAATTGATACAATAACAAAAGAATGTGCTAAATTGGATGAAGAGTGTAGGAGAAGTATAACATTTGAGCAGTACTTCACCATGGAAAACAAACTCAAAAGGAGGACAATAAGTCTCTACAGCAAAACAAAGAATTGAATTGTGCCATAGGTAAAGTGTCACTTCCTACTTTTGATGGTTCATCTTAAAGTTCTGCTAACACTTGGGTGCAAAAATTGGATGTGTATTTTCAGCTGAATCCAATGGTGGAAGAAGATGCTTTAAAAATGGCTAATTTGGACTTGGATGGAGATGCCAATGAATGGTGGTTCCATGGCATGAAAACCTTGGGTCATGATCAGGTTAAAACATATGGGGAATTTGTTGACAAGGTATTAGAAAGGTTTGAGCAAAAAGATCCAGAATTGTCTTTCAAAGAACTAGCACAATTGAAGCAGGTAGGGACTCCTATTGAGTATATGTTGGAATTCCAAATATTATCAGTTAAGTTGGCTAATTTATCTATGGGAAGGTTAGTATTTCTATTCACTGAAGGTTTGGAAGAGCCCCTAAAAGTTTTTTTCAAATCCCACAAGCCTACTAACTTAAATGATGCAATGAGCTTGACTAGAGATCTTCAAAATGTGCTCCTAGAACAAGATTTCCTCCCAAGTCTAACTTCAGATTTGAAAGAAAGCCTTGGAAAAAAGATGCACCTGATAAGAAGTTTTGGAAAAGAGATACATCTAAAAAGGATAAGAAAGAAGAACAAAACAGGGATGAACTTCGAAGGAAAAAATTGTGCTTCAAATGCTTCCAACCATGGACACCGGGGCATAAATGTGCTATAGGAAAAGCTTAATACATAGAAGCATTTTCTGATAATGATGAGTATGAAGGGGGTATGGATGAATAAGGGAAAATTTAAGATCAAGAGGAGGCATATGAGATAGCAGCTAAAGAAGAAAAATAAGAATAAAATCAGCCTTCACCAGACAAAGCAAGAATGGCAGTATTTTCAGTAGTGCCTCGCTATCACACTATTCGATGCAAGGGTGTGGTATTGGGAAAAAGAGATTCAGTTTTGGTAGATGGAGGAGCTACACATAATTTCACTGATGCAAATATGGTGGAGAAAATAAATATACCAAGTGAACCCTTCGATGGATTCACAGTTGTCATTCCAGGTCACAACACAATGCAATGCAACACATAGGTTCCAAAGCTGCAAGTCACCATAGGTAACTATACTTTTGTTGATAGTTTTTATGTGGTTGATGTTGTTGATACTAATGTAGTATTGGGAGTGCAATGCTTGTACTCTATAGGAGAGAATTCAGTAAATTATCAAATTCCTGAAATGAAATTTCAAGATTCAACAGGTGTACTAAGGGTTGTGAGAGGGCAGCACACTTACCCAAAACAGGTAGTAAATTGCAATAGTATGAGATCTATATTGAGTCATGGTGATATAGAATGGGCTGTTGAATGTTATATCACCTCTCCCAAGCCAAAAAATAGAGTTGTTAAACAACCAAAGTAGATAGAGACACTTTTGCACAAATATGAAAAAGTTTTTCGAGATCTTCCACATGGTAGACCACCTGATAGGGGGGTTGAGCATAACATTGTTTTGGAAGAAGGTACTTCACCCATTCAGATACCACCTTATAGACATCCCAAGAAGTTCAGAGATGAGATTGAGAAGGACATTCAATCACTCTTAGATTTGGGACTCATTAGACCAAGCTCTATCCCTTATGCTTCTTCAGTACTGTTGGTAAAGAAAGAAGATGGAACTTTGAGGATGTGTATAGACTCTAGAGCTTTGAACAAGAAGACCATCAAGAATAGATATCCTATTCCTAGGATTTATGAGCTCATGGATGAGCTATTTGGAGCTTATTACTTTTCCAAAATTTACCTTATATCTGGTTATCACCAAATTCGGATGAAGGAGGAAGATGTGCAAAAGACTGCTTTTCGATGTCATTATGGTCACTTTGAGTTTCTTGTTATGCCATTTGGGTTGACTAATGCTCCAGCTACATTTCAATCATGTATGAATAGAATATTTTACAAGCAGTTTAGAAGGTTTGTTTTAGTCTTCTTTGATGATATTCTCATTTACAGTAAAACTTGGGAAGAGCACTTGCAACACCTAGAGATTGTGTTGAAAACTTTGCAAGAACAGTCTTTGTATGCTAAGATGTCTAAAGGTGAATTTGGGATGCAAGAACTATTATATCTTGGGCACATTATTGGAAAATATGGAGTGAAAGTGCACATGGAAAATATCACGCCTATCTTAGAATGTCCATCACCAAAAAACATCATAGAATTAAGAGGCTTCATTGGAATATGTACATACTATAGGAAGTTTGAGAAAGGGTTCTCCAAGTTGACTTCTCCACTCACTAATTTGACTAAGAAGGATTGCATATATGTGGTAGTGGATAGATTGACTAAGTTTGCTCATTTATTTATTGTTACATCCTCTTTTAGTGCTGCACAAGTAGCTGACCTTTTTTTCAAAGAAATCTTCAGATTGCATGGGCTCCCCAAGAGCATTGTGAGTGATAAAGATGGTAGATTCATGAGAGCTTTTTGGAAATAACTTTTCAGATTGGTGGGAACTCAGTTGACTCCAAGTACAACCTACCATCCCCAAACTCATGGACAAACAGAGAGGGTGAATAAATGGTTGGAAGGGTGAAAGAGCAAAGAAGATGAAAAGCAAGAATGTAATGTAGAAAAGTATATTTTATAAATGTAGAAGGTGGATTACATAACAGGTGTCGTGGTAATTTATACCATAAGTGGGGAAGAGAGGTGACTTTTCAAGTCACCTCTTAGTTAATTACATTAATTAACCTAACTTAATATTTTAAATTTGGCATTTGTTACATTGCCTTCCCCTTAAGGGAAGCTTTGTCCTCAAATCTTATTTGACGACAATGACTACGTGAAATGTCGCAACGTCTCTGATGTGGATATCTGTATGGTTTGTTACTGGTAGGTTTTGTCCCTGGTTCTATTTCAATTATGTGTTCCATTTTTCTGTTAGGTGGGATCTCCATAGGTAACTCTTGAAACACCTTGCGATGTTTTCTAATCATCTCTTGTATCTCTGGTTGTTTGTCCATATCTCCTTCACTTGTTAGAATCTCCATTTATTGACATTGAGGTATGCATTATGGTGTGTCTTTCCAACACAACTTTTCCATATGATGTGATGTAACCAGTTGTGTCGGAGGTGGTTGGAACCCGTATAATCTATGTGTTTTCCCGAACGCATGGAATTCAATAAAATGTTCTTGGTGATTTGCAGAGTATGTACCCAAGGTTTGTAACCATTGTATTCCTAATACTACGTCGACTCCTCCCAGTGGTACCACAAAGAAATCTGATTCTAAGTTATACTCTTGCATTTGTAACTTAACCTTGTGACATTTTCCCACATTGTCAATCTTCTTGTCATCTGCTACCATGACGTTGATGTTAGTTACTGGACGAGTAAATAGGTTAAATATTTTAGCAAGGTTGACATTAACAAAGTTATGGGTGCTGCCAGAGTCGATGAGAACTGTGACGTTATTATTTTATATATGTTCTTTAATCTTCAATGTTTGCGGTTGGGAGATTATGGTAATAGCAGCTAATGAGATTTGTGGGGAGTCGTCCTCGATTCGTGGGTGGTAGTCTTGTTGGCTATTCACATCGTTCTTAGTTGGTTCATTGAATTCCAACTCTGCTTCACTGGCATACAATTTCTTTTGTAAGCATCTGTGCTTAGGATCCCATTTGTCTCCACAGAACTTACATTTTCCTCCCTTTATTCTCTGCCCCTCTAAACTGGGCTTCGTTCCTTCCCTAAGTTGAGGCGGTGTATATCTTGGATTTGTTGTGTATGCTGATTGGAGGGGATTCTTTTTGGATTTGTCTTGGTCGACATTTGTATGAACGGATTTGCTTTCAATCATCTTGGATTTACGTCGTGCTTCCTCCATGGTAGAGATGTTGTGTAACTCTAGTTCATCACGGATGTGTTGTTTTAGACCGTGTATGTAGGTCTGTAGTCATTGGTCATCGGTTAACTCTGGAACTTGAGTTGACAGTCCTTCCCATTCATAGGTGTACTCGTCAACACTGTTTTTTTGTTGTAACCTTGTGATTTTGGCAAAGAAGTCTTTTTCTTCAACGCCTTGGAATCTTTTGATGAGGTCGTTCTTGAAGCTAACCCAGTTGTGAGAACATATTCTTGCAGTATTCTTCCACCATAAGTACCAATTGTAAGCGTTGCCTTCTAGATGCATGGAAGCATATTTAATTTTCTCGTTGTCATAATGGATGTTGTGAATGTCTAGGTATTCCTCGGATTTGTTAATCCATGCTATGCATTGTCACTCATCCCCATCGTATTTGGGTAACTCAACTTTCACCCGTATTTGACATCCTTGTGTATATGAGGCTGAGAACAACATGTTGAGCAGAGGATCCGAATGCTCCGGTGTTCTGGGATATTTTGGTTGCAGGTCATTCGATAATTGTAGTTTGTCCAAGATGGCGATTAAAACTGCCTGATTTTTCTTTTGGTCCTCCTGTAGAGTGAGGAAGCTATTCTCTATTCGTGACGTAAATTGTGTCTAATTTGATGTCAAATTGTCACTGGTTTGTTTGATTTTTGCTTGGAGTTCCTCGTAGTTCTTGTTAATCTTCTCATTGATTTGAACGAATCGAGCGTCCATTGATCTGGTGATTACTGGAATCTTCCCGGTGCTGAATGTGGATTTATTTTTTTTTGTTGTTTGGTGCCAACCCGCCATGATTATTATTTTTTTAAATAATTATAATAATAATTTCTTATAATATAGTTTTTGTTTTTTGTTTTTTTAATAATGATAATATTAATAAACAATAATATTATTTAAATATTATTAATATTAAACTATATTAAATAATAAATATTATTAATAAACAAGGTATATTAAAAAATATTTATTAAATATCAGCCCATCGTGGATGAACGTGGATGTTGGAGGCGGCGATAGAGGCAGAACGACAATCATAACGAAAGTGATGCGGGTTGGGGCATGGAAGAAGGGGGCTGGCGGAGAAGGAGTAAGGTGGGAGAAGGAGCTAGAGGAGATGGGTAGAAGGGAGCAGGAGGATGGAGAGTGTGGAGGGAGTAGGCACGCGTGGAGGTGGGTGGATGGTGGAGAATGGCATGTGGAAGGCAGCAGATAGATGGAGAGCATGGAGGGAGCAAGCACCTGTGGAGGTGGGCGAGTGGTGGAGAATGGCGCGTGACATTGAGTGGAGATGATTATGGAGGATGGAGAGGTGACGTGGTGTGGTAGCATGTGGAGTGATGGTTGAGGAGTGTGTGGGCAGATCAGAAGAGATGGGAGTGCAGAGATGGATGGATGGTGAGAGTGAGGTGCGTTGGGAGCAGCAGAAGAAAAAATCGATGAAGGAATGAAAGGGAAGTGGTGGTGTGGTGCCGAGAGCCGAGAGGCTCTGATACCAATGAAAGAACAAAGAAGATGAAAAGCAAGAATGTAATGTAGAAAAGTATATTGTATAAATGTAGAAGGTGGATTACATAACAGGTGCTGCGGTAATTTATACCGTAAGTGGGGAAGAGAGGTGACTTTTCAAGTCACCTCTTAGTTAATTACATTAATTAACCTAAATTAATATTTTAAATTTGGCATTTGTTACATTGCATATATGTGGTAGTGGATAGATTGACTAAGTTTGCTCATTTCTTTGTTGTTACATCCTCTTTTAGTGTTGCACAAGTGGCTGACCTTTTTTTCAAAGAAATATTCAGATTGCATGGGCTCCCCAAGAGCATTGTGAGTGATAGAGATGGTAGATTCATGAGTGCTTTTTGGCAAGAACTTTTCAGATTGGTGGGCACTCAGTTGACTCCAAGTACAAGCTATCATCCCCAAACTGATGGACAAACAGAGAGAATGAATAAATGGTTGGAAGGGTACCTTCGAAACTATGTGGGAGAATAGCAAAATAGCTTGGACAAAATGGCTACACTTGGGTGAGTTTTGCTACAGCACCACCTTTCACATGTCAATAGGGATGTCTCCTTTCGGAGAATTTTATGGTTATTATGCACTTACATTTGCTGATATGATATTTGGTGATAGTAGAGTCCAAAATCTAAAGATTGGGTGGAAGAAAGCCAAGAAATTTTAAAGCTTTTAAAAGACAATTTGTAGGTTTCCCAAAATCAGAAAAAACAATATGCAGATAAACATAGAGAGGAAAGGACCTTTCAGGTTGACAATTTAGAGTATTTGAGGTTGCAGCCATACAAACAAACATCTCTCAAAAATAATGGAGCAGAAAAGCTAAAGCCAAGATACTATGGGCCCTACAAGGTTATCCGAAAGATTGGAGAAGTAGCATATGAGTTGGAACTTCCAGAAGGGAGTAAAATTCATAATGTATTTCATGTTTCTTGTCTCAAGAAATCTATTCGTCAGAAAATTTTCATTTCAGATACCGTTTCCTCCTTTGGATGATGAAGGACATCTCACACTTATTCCGGAAAAGGTTTTGAAGACAGGGGAGAGAAGATTGAGGAGCAGAACAATCAAAGAATACTTGGTGCAATGGAAAGATCTACCAAGTGAAGATGCCACATGGGAAGAGGAGAATATTTTGCAGCATCCAAATTGGAAATTGCTTGAGGACAAGAAATATTGGGTGGGGAGGACTGTAATGTCCCCATTCAAATAATTGCATAGTAGGAAAATTCCATCAATCCTACTAGTTCCCTAGGTTGGGTGGAAACATTGGGAAGTTAATAAGGGAGCAAATAAATGGTGTTTAGACATTAGAAGGAATAAATATTTATTTAATGGATTTAATTAAATGAATGCAAGTGAAAAATGAAACGGCTATGGAGAATGGAGACACATGGAGACTATGGGGCCCACTCAAGCTATAATTCCTATGTTAAATGGCATCCTCCTCTTGCAATCTCGCATCTATGGGAAGCCTAATGTTTTTGGATGGATTATAAGGTTAATACACTTGTCCATATACTTCATAGGTCGAATTTGGCATGGGGAGAGGAAGAGCCAAATGGGAGTTTCATGGACACTTGGCTAGATTCTCCTTACATTTATGACATCTATGACACCAATGATGGAGATTCTATGACAGTTATGACACAAGTCAGATATGAAGGCTGACATATGACATATATGACATGTAAGGCCTGAATAGAGCATATTATAGGGTGGTCATGAGAGTTGGAGAAGGCCAAGAGGCTCCTACTTGAATTGGGAGAAGAGGGAAGGTGAAGAGAGAGGCCACATGGCATAGCATGAGCAGCCACACCAATTCGACTTCGCTTTGGTTTATGGATGGATTTGGAACCTTAGAATACCAATATTTTTTATAATATTCAGGGATCATCCATGAGAATCCCCTTTTGATCATTTGTCAAAATTGTTATTGTGAAGAGAGAGAGCCAGAGGATGACTAGTTCATGCCTTAGCCAATTTCGAGGGTGAAAGATTCCCATCCTAGTTGGTGTTTGGAGAGGCCACTTAGGTCTTTCAAGTAGATTAAATGGAGTCATAAGTTACAGTGAAATATACAGCAGCTCGTGGACATATCAAGTTCAGTTTGTTCTTCCTTTCATCTCAATTTTTCTCACCATATTTCGGCTATATGGAGTGAGGCGCACTTGGTGAGCTATTCATCTATTTGAGGGAGCTTCTCTTGATATAGTATTTTGTATTCTGATGTAAATTATCTTCTCTTTAAGTTCAAAAATCTCTCAGGTCGAAAGGCCAAGAAATATCATGTATTATTGCTCAATAATGAAGAAACAACGCTATTTCCCCACTACCTTGTTGTAAACTCTTGTAATCTTGATGGATTTGAATGGATGTATAAACTATTGATGATTTATGAATGAATGGAATATAATTAAAGTATATTATGAGTTTCATGTTCAGTAACTGATAATTTGTGGCCATTTAGTCGAATTTCATAGCAATTGGAGCAAACTACACCTCATTTCCCCAAGGGTCCAAACTAGTTTTTTATATCTAATTGAAAGAAGTGATAACAGCCCTGGGAGGTCGATTGGTTATGTATATGAGTCTCTGATAATGTCTTCTACACATCTCCTGCTTAAATTTAATAATTTGAGTGGGTTTCTACACATTTGGGAAGCCATTTCTACCACTTACCCCGAGGGGGATTTGAGCCCAACATTGCCAGTAAAATCATCTATCTTGTTCAAAATTTAGTACAAACTTGCAGAAGTGATTGGAGGGCCATAATACATACCTGAACATATTAATTAAGTTATTATATCATTCATACACTTTCTATAAATATTTGGGAGCAATTGGGCTGATTTGGAGACCAAGACACTAAAACTAGTCAAGAGCCAAAATTGTGAAAAAATTGGAAAATTGGGCATTTTGGTAAAAATTTAAAAAAGGGAAATTACACATCATTCAGGAAGTGTGATAGATCATGTCATCATATCTGATCAATGATTGATTAAGAGAGAGAAATAGGGCTGCATTTCATAGGACATAGAGGGCGTACTTCTATGGCAGAGGGGTGCATTCTTCATCAGTCAAAGTAGAGTTGAGAAGAGGGGCGCATACTTTATCAATCAAAGTACAGAAAAGAATAGGGGCACACTTCTACTCTTAGGAGGATAGTGGAGGCAAAGGGTGCACTTCTTTAGAGAGAAATAGGAAGTCACTTCTTCCAAATATTAGCAGAGGCAATCCATCAAACATTTCAAAGTAGAGCATAGCATAGCACGTGGCACATTCCTCACTGCATTAATTGTAGCTGTTGTAGAGCTCAGGTTTGTCTCAAAGATTTGGAAAACCTTCCAAGGCATAGGGTTTCTCTACTTGTTAAATTCTTGATTGTAAAACATTCTATTTTCTCTCTGGCTCGAGATTGAAGAAATCCCTAGTTTGTTGGTTTTCCCCATTGGGATTTCCAAGGTAAAATATTTGTGTATTGTGTGATTGGTTTCCCGTTCCACTACACATGTTTGAAAGGATAATGAGTTTATGTATTGCTTCTTATAAAATATGATCTGGGATTTAGTTTTGTGTATGCATCTGAGTCATTTTATTGAAAAGTGTAATGTCCTCTTTTAATTAAATCACCTAGAAACACTTGTTAACCTATTTTATTCCCATAGGTTCGAGCAGGTATTAAAGGAAGGGAATCACTGAGGAGTAATATCACTAGGATCATAAAGGAACAGAAGGCCATTGGAGCAGATATCAACAAGCATGCAGAGAATGTGGGCCTGATTTCATATTGCATGCGTCAATGAGCAATTAGGTTTGCATGCATGCAAAAGTAAAGTCATACAAACCCTAAAATATATATAAGAAGATAAGCCAAATAAAAAAGGCATCTGTTATCATTATTCAATTTGGAGATTGGTTTCGAGAGAATCCAAAGCAGTAGCCACAACAACAAGTTGGGGTTGAGAGTGTGAGCCATCAATTAACACATGTTTTTGATAGTGACATCTATCTTCCCTAATCCCTTTCGAATAGATCACTCAGATATATCATTATCTATTCACAACATTCATTCTTCTACAGATATCTAGCATACAAAGAAGGACAAGATTACAGGGGTCACGTTTTACTACTGGGAAATAGCTGGAAACAGTGGGATCAATTTTCCTTGCTTCAGAAAGAAGGCTCACTACTCCTGTATGTCTCTTCCATCCTCTTCGAAAGGACTGTATCATTATACCTGGAAATTATCAGATCATCTCTTGCACCATTGAAGAAGTTACATGAAAACACGTGTGGGAGAGAGGGCATCCCACTATTCCAGAGAACCAATTCGCTAGTGTCCAAGAAGGCTTCAAAAGTTCTTCATGCATCCACCGAAGAAATCAGGAGATCCATACTACTATATTTGGAAATTCTTAACTCCACCCGTCAAGTATTGAAGCAGTTACGAGCAGATCATCATCCAAGAGGGGACGTTTCCTTGCATAGGCGAATCACCTGAACCTAGCAACACATTTTTAGAGTTAGAGTTGTTGCAAGGTGTGCATGTCTATTATATATTGAATAACCATCACAACTATAAATATTGGTATTTTACTATAATCTTACAAGCCTATTTCCTATTTTATCTCCATATTTGTGATATTTAGGGTTTTTGGGCACGTAACTTGTTTTGCATGCAAATCAAATTATTTGATTATACACACCTAAAACATATAAAACAACAAATAATCATCATTATCTGTCAGTTTAAAGGTAGAAAATCAGTTGGGATATTATAGTGGCATCAAAGCATGTTCCTTTCTAGCTATGGGATTGAACATGAACAGTAGATGAATCCAGAAGACACTACTTTTGTGACATACAGAAGAAGCGGTAGGTACACAGAAGATCTGGATTTAGAAGAAATCAATCTAGAAAAAAATTGAATCATAGGATATGACAGATTCACAGGATGACAAGGTAAAATGAACCTCAGAAGAGGAGGCTATGATGGAATTCCATAGCCTCGTCAGTGCTTTAAATGACTTGGCCAAAGCACAAAAGGAGATGCTACAGGCAATACACAGGTTGGTTGATAAACCACGGCAAGATCAGATAAGCCACAGGAACAGGAAGACATGGCATCCACTAGTAACAATGGGAGACATGAATATACTACTATGTAGAATACTCCTTACATATACAACAAGCCTTCTAGACCTGCCATGCCTCATTTTTTATGGAATCCCACCACAGGACTGATTATACCAGCAGAGTTGGAGGAGCCAATTGGAGCCTATCTAGAAGAGTATAGGTCACTTAGAGATGACTTTCACTCAGCCATGACCTTCTCTGATTTTTGCAATATGAAAAGAAAGAACATGTTAAGAGGGCTCAATAGAGCATTTAATCGGAATTTTGAGCTACAACGCACACTGGGGAAACTAAATATCCCCAACTTTGCTGGGACATCCAGTTGTTCAACCAGAATTTGGGTACAGAAGTTGGACACCTACTTCCAACTTAACCCCATGACAAAAATAGATGCAATCAAGTTGGCTGCTTTACATTTAGACAGGGAAGCACATGAGTGGTGGTACCACATACTGGTAACACCGGGTCACAACACTATCACCTCATACAATGACCTCACACGAAGGCTCATGGAGTACTTTGATAAGGACCCAGAGATTCATTTCTAGGAGTCAGGCCAACAGTGTAGAGACCTTCATATCCGAGTTCCAAAGAGTTGCAGTTATGATATATGACATGTCAGAGAGTCGACTAATTATGCTATTTACGGAGGCACTAACAGAGTCAGTCCATGGATGGGTGAAGGCTTACATGCTAATTACTTTGCAAGATGTTATTAGTAGGACTCAGGACCTACAAGATTATGTGCCCAATAATAAGCCTCCATAAAAACCTACCAATCTGTCGAAAAATAAGGAAAATACAGTTCCACAGAAGGAATGGTTGAACGAGGACACACAACAAGATTTGGAAATGAAGAACTTATGTTTCAATTGCAAAGAACCTTGGGTACCTAACCATAGATGTATGGATAAAGGGAAGGTACACCTCATCAAAGTACTTTCAGATAGTAGCTAGGAAGACTAATTGGAGTAGAAAAAGTATGGAGAACTACATATTACTGAGTTGGAACAATTGTCACAGAGAGAAAATATTGCCACCCTCACACATGGGAAATATCTAAGGATAGTGTTCCATTGATTTGATTGATGATGGCGCCACCCACAACTTTATAGATGCCTCTTCGGTAGAGAGGAAAATATTTCCCACTGAGGACTTTGAGGGCTTTACCGTTGTCATGCCTAGAAATCATAGGATGAAATGCACATAGAGGATACCTCATTTACAAGTGCAACTTGAGAATTATACATTGGTTGACGAATTTTATGTGGTATATGTACCAGATACGACCATTGTTTTGGGAGTATAGCGGTTGTACTCAATTGGGAAATACTCAACAAATTACCAAACATTAGAGATGGAGTTCCTAGCACCAGATGGGAAAAGGGTAGTCTTAAGGGGAATGCCCAATGAAGCTTCAGGGTCAGCCACAACAAAGGGAAGGACCACCATATTCAAGAATGAGGACAAGACTTTCAAGATAAAATGGCCAACTCCAACACATAAGACTTCAAAGAAGGACCAGCGGAATGAGAAGGGATTTTTGGGTAGACCTACAGACAAAATTATGATGCGCACTAGGGAATGTGGACGAGGATCCAAATATAGGATGCTCAATCCTCACAGGTATCCAAGACAATATAAGGAGCGAATACCGAGCATGGGTGAGAAGAAACATAAATTTGAAGAAAAAGAAGAGCCACCCAACAATGGAATAAATTGGTTGATAAAAATGGACAAAGAGAGATAGGGACAAATGGTTCGGTATATTGGTCGGAGATTGCTTGAGGACAAGCAATTTCGAGTGGGGAGGGCTGTAATGTCCCCTTTTAATTAAATCAACCAGAGACAATAGTTAACCTATTTTATTCCCATAGGTTCGAGCAGGTATTAAAGAAAGGGAATAACTCAAGACTAATATCATTCGGATCATAAAGGAACACCACTTCAATGTTATTAGATCATCGATAGATTACAAAAGGCCATTGGAGCAGATATCAACAAGCATGTGGATACTATGGGCCTTACTTCATATTGCATGTGTCAATGAGCAATTAGGTTTGCATGCATGCAAAATAAAGTCATGCAAACCCTAAAAGCTATATAAGAAGATAAGTCAAATAAAAAAGGCATTGATTATCATCATTCATTTTGGAGTTTGGTTTCGAGAGCAGCAGCAATAGTAGGTGTAGCAGCAAGTTGGGGTTGAGGGTGTGAGCCATCAACTAACAGGTGTTTTCGACAATTAAAACTATCTTCCCTAATCACTTCCGGATAGATCACTCAGATCTATCAGTAGCTCTTCACAACATTCATTATTCTGCAGAGATCTAGCATACAGAAGTACAATATTACAGGGGTCACGTTTTACTATTGGGAAATAGCTAGAAACACTGGGAACAATTCGCCTTGCTTCAGAAAGACCTTATTCCTTCCACATGTCTCTTCCATTCTCTCCAGAAGGATCGCATCATTATACCTGGAAATGATCATATAATCTCTTGCACCATTGAAGTAGTTACAAGCAAACACATGTGGGAGAGAGGGCATCTCACTATTCCAGAGAACCAATTTGCTAGTGTCCAAGAAGGCTTGTTTGACTTCTCTATTTGTCAGTATCTCTCTCTATGTGTGTCCTCTCCACCAAAACTTCTTTTAACTCAATGGCCAAGTGTAATGTCATCTTCTACTTAAGCACCAAAACACCAGCTAACCTCCTTAATTCCCATAGGTTCGAGCAGGTACTGCATAAAAAGGGAATTGTTTGAGGACCTATGATACTGAAGCAGAACAGAGCATGCATTCAATATTAAGTCATCAGTATGGTATAGAAAGCATTATTTACTCTGACTGAAAGTCAACAAGAAATTTGAATTGCATGCATGCGAAAAGTAAAGCACAAACCTAAAAGTGGCATGCAAACCCTAAAAGTACATGACAAGATACATAAGAAGGGTTATCGAGCCAAAATAAATATTTATGATTATTATTGTTGAGTTTGGTTTTTAGCACAGCAACAACAAGTGCAGCAGTAGTTGTTGGGGTTGGAGACGAAGGTCTTCATCTAACAAGGGGTTTCAACAGTGAAATTTATCTTCCCTAATCACTTTAGGATAGGCCATCCAGGTTTATCATTAGTATCCACCATATCCACTTGCCTTCAGTGATCCAGCACACAAAGGAATATTTATTGCATGTTCATGTTTTGCAGCTGGGGGAACAGCTAGAAATCCTCATAAGTATTCACCAAGATCCAGAACCTCATTCTTTCATCTGCATGTCATCATTATCTTTCTCGGCAGACTCACCACACTGCATTGGATGATTATTAGTTCCTTGTTTGCATTTCTAGAGTAGTTAGCAGCAAAAACATGAGTGAGGGGGACGTGGGCACCGAAGAGCTAGATCAATTCGCTAGGTGCCTTAGAGAGGGAAAAACCTATATATGTGCCTTCCAATCTCTCCAGGAAGGTTAGACCATCATCCTGACAAAGTTCCAGCAGTAATGGGATTTCAAATTTAGTTTCTGAACAAATTTGAAATTCATTCTTAAAATTGAACAAAATTCAATAAAATTATCTTCCATAAATTGAAAATATAAAATAAAATTAAAAAATGAACTTAGTAAACTTTACTTTATACATTATACTTCATTATAAATATACATTATAAACTTTATCGTATAATTAGAACATAATCAAAAGCATGGGAATTCTTACAATTGTAATGTTGAAGGACAAGACACTAAAAAAACATCATGCACACATCAGGGTAGTTTCAGTACATTGGGTTGGAGCCTCAAACCATAAGGGCAATGCCACACAAATGAACGAAGGAAAATCTCAGAAATGATTTATGACACATGTAATCTAGGTTCTATGAGAGAGCTTATTCGAGGCATAACAAACAAGATTTATGAGCAGCAAAGCTGCAATTCCCTGCCATTGAGTACGTTATAATAGTGTTTAGAAAAATTAAATATTTCACACCATAAAAACAATAAGAAGCGTATATAAGTGGTGTAACCAATATGGCAAACTCTGCAATTTCTAGTCCTCGTTGACGTAGAATAAAAAAAACTAAAGGTGAGAAGTAGCTACTTACCTCCCATTGCAAGCTTCCCACAATTTGCAAGCTACAATTCGCTAAGTTAGGGATAAAAATAAAGTGGCAATTACATATAACTTTATGAGTTTAAGCTTTAGATTCAGGTTTCCTAGGGTTGTTGTGATATCATGCAAAATTATCTAGAAACTATTTCGTTTAAATAAAAGTGGGGGTAATAAAAACTGTTATAATACCAACAGGGCACAATATGGTAATTTAAAAGTATTATAATACAAACAGTGCACATTATAGTTGGAATCGTACTGTATTTTCATGACCAAAATTAGAATAGGGATTTTAGTGATGACACAATTCCTTTATGGCCAACCCACAATGACCCAATGCCTTCCTTCCAACCCAATTTATGATGAGTCAATTGACACAACCGACCCCGTGTTAGGAATCTGTGGACTCCAATTGATTGCCTTCTTTGGACACAACAAAGCCATACCAATTATTTTTCTTCCTTGTTGTTTCTTTTAAAAATAAGTAGCATGCAACTATGTTTAACACATACTCTATGATTGAAGTGTAACTATGTTGAACTTATAATCTAAAATCGCTTTAATGTAGGAACTAGTTGAACTAACCATTTTATAGTTTATCTTTGCTTAATAGAGATAATTTCTTATAATAAATCCATACAGTGCAAATTTCATGGCTATGCAAATCAAGATGCATGAGTACTTTCATAGAATTAAACATGTGGTAAGGATCTGCTTGCATATGCTATTCGTTTTTGTTGCCTGCCTCGCTATTGATTTCCTCTTTTGTCCCAATAAACTCATCTTTTCCTATTTCAATGTTTGAATTGTCTAATTAGGATTAATGTTATCTATCATTCATTTAAACTTGTTTGTATTAAGAATTACAAAATACTTTTGCCAAATATTTCCTTGTCGTAGAGGAAACTATTGTTTTTTTAGCTTTGTATAATTAAGATATTTATGAAAAATACCAATACACTTTCTTCACTTCATTGTAATTTCCACATGTTTTTTCGAATCTTTCTTTTTGCTATCTCAGCATTTGGATCAAAATCCAATGGTTGTCTATCACACAGCAGCACCATTAATCATTGTGCTGGGGTGCTTATTGCACGTAGCATTAATTGGGCTTTTCTAGTCCTCCTTCAACCATAGAAGTTGTTATGAAGTACATGATTGGCTCATCAGGGGGATTATTGTTGTCAGTGGTTAATTACTCCATCGGCAAGATCGATTGCCTGCTGAAACGTCGAAGGGACAACACTGTTCAAAATACCTAACCGCTGGAAGCATGAAAAGGAATCACCGTTCAGATTTGTGGCTGCCGCAATCCTGAAGAGTTGCAGCACCACCACACCGTTTTGATTCTACTTTGTTGTTAAGGTTTCAAAGAGGCAACACACCACATCGATTTCTGAAGAAGCAGTTACAGCCTCTGTCATAACTCATCAAATATTTATTGGAGTCGATCAAATTGTTGAAGGGGTGTTCACCATTCCTATTGCAACTCATGAAAGGGCAGAGAATTAATTGACATACATAAAATCTATAAAGCATGAAAAGCCATCTTAATCTGGCAGTAAACGCATCTAATCTTCTCAGGGGGTAGCGTAGATTTCAATTCTGTCTGACTATAACATACAGTAATTTATTTACATAGAATCTCATTTTTGTATAGCGAAGGGTCAGTTAGTATTTAATGACCGACTTAGCCAATATCCTATAAATACCTAGCCTATGATCATGTTTAATATATGAAGACGAATGCTGAAGATGCACAGTCGAGAGTAATAGAAACAAAGTTGAAACTCTGAACTTTACTGTGTTATTTTTTGTGTTTATTCTGTTTTTTGAGTTAGATAACTCAGTTTTATTTTTGATGTTGGTCTGCAATAGCAGCTGAATGAAACAGAGTTTATTTGATGTGAATGTTGATTATTAATTTAGTAGAATATGTTTGTTAAGTTTATGGACGCAGGGGTCATATGAAACTTGTTTAAAAGTCAGTTGTAACAGAGCTGTTAGTGACTGTCAGTAGTCACAGTTAGTTGAAATAATTTTTTTAATTGATGTGAGCTTTAACAGCCAACTGCAACATCATCTGAAGTACATTGTAAGCTGTAGCAGCCAAGCTGCAACAATTGATCCGTAGGACCTCAACTTTAGTGCATTAAAAGTTTGTTGTAAAAGAATGCATGCAACAGGTTAATTAATGGGACAGCATTAACAGAAATTAAATGCTCAGAAAAGGAATGAAAACCACAACACTGATAGACAGATACAAGGAAGAAAATACAGAAATAGAGTCACACAGAAGTTGATAATGGAGTTCACCCCCTCCACTAGGCTACGTCTCCGTGTCCCTCTCCAATAGGAATCGATCCAATTAATCTCTTAAAATGGTACAAAATCGTTCTAGAAACAATTTAAGCAACTGTAAAATAGAATGCTGGACAGAAATTCTTTAAGACTCCTCTATGAAAGCTACAAAACTGGACTTCAACAGACACAAGAAGCCAAATTATAACTGAGGATGGTCGACTTCAAAAAGGAACATCACAGGGACAGTTTTCACAGCAAAATGCTCTCTCCAAGCTTCTCATCACAGAGAAACGTTGCACTGCCGTTCTCCAAAAAATCCTCTAATAGTTCCCACTGCGTCCCCCCCCCTTTCCCCCCTGAACGGATTCCTCCTTTAATACTCATATTGGCCGTTACAAATGAGCCAAAACGTCCAAGAAAACGCGATTGTTCACATCCCATGCAATGCGGCCACAAGACTGTTCACCTTCTTCTCTCAAATTCCAACAGGATGTTCATCTCCTGGCGTTACAATCACACGACATCAAGATTCTGCAAATCCGTTTCCAAAATGTGCCCCGCGCGAACCATTGCAATGTTTGAGTCAGAAGGTTTTGTTATCTGCTCGTCCGCCATTGCGGAAGGAAGATAAGCAATTGGCTCCAACGGTCTCGATCGGCTGTTGGTTGGCTTTCAAGTCGGAGGCTTTAGTGCTTTAGCTTCCGCTGTTGTGGCTACCGAATCGCTCCGTCGTCCGATCAAGATTGCGTCCGTCGTTGCGGAAGGGAGAAGGCTTTTGCGCCCCGACATTACGGAAGGAAGAAGGCTTTCGACCTCCAATCAAGCTTGCACCCGCCGTTGCGGCTGCCGGAAGACTTTCGAGTTCCGATCCCTTTAAGCTTCCGCCATTGCGGCTGCCGAAAGGCTTTTGAGTTCCGACGTTGCGGAAGGGAAAAGACTTTTGACGTCCGATCTGTGTATTTTGCCGTCCGTTTTTCTTCCAACCGCGCAGCTTCTAGGAACCATGTACCATATTGGATCTTCAAAGAGGAATAATACACCGGATCAATCCTCCCCACTGGAGAGCTTTTGGACCACCAAAAGCCTGAATTATTCTACAAGTAAGTGAGGGTAAAGTTCCCTCACTTTACCAATCTCCATCCATCTTGCTTTGCTAGGATGCATTCCTTTCAGCCCCACTCGAAGGTACTCAGCATTCCCCCTTCGTGAAGTCCTTATATTTCTGTCAGGAATAACATCATCCTGCAAATCTCTCATATATTCAGGTGCCAAATCATCTATTGAAGGAATCTGTATGTTAATTTCTTCATCCATGATCATAGGAGGCTCATACAGTTTAAGATTCTCAACATTGATAGCTGAATAAATTTGCATGTATGGAGGTAAATTCAAGCGAAAAGCATTAGTTCCGATCTTTTCCAAGATCTCAAAAGGACCATACCTGATAGGCTTAAGCTTTTTACCTTCACCTTTCATCCTTTCTTTGGTGATGTGTAACCAAACTCTGTCACCTACCTGAAATTGATGATCAATTCAATGCTTATCATGCCTGGCCTTGTACTTTGCCTGGCTCTTCTCCAACTGTTCTTGAACTGCCTGCTGCACTGCTTGGATTCTCTGAATGAACTTTAAAGCTTTATCGGCATCATGATGTCCATCCACTGCATCTTTACCAAAAGAGAATTCCATCGGTGTTTTTGGCAGATAACCAAAACAAGTTTCAAAAGGAGATCTTTTCGTGGAAGAATGAACTGCGTGATTGTAAGCATACTGTATATACTGCAACTGCTCATCCCAAAGTTTAGGATGCTTACTACAATATCCTCTGAGCAGCTGAACCACTGTTCTGTTTACTACCTTTTTTTGCCCATTGGTCTGTGGATGAAAACTTGTACTTTTCTTGAGTGTAGTGTCCATAAGATCCCATAAAGTTGACCAAAATTTTCCCAAGAACCGGGAATCTCGATCAGATATAATAGACATGGGTAGCCCAAAATGTACCCAAACATTTTGAAAGAATAAATGAGTTGTTTGTTCAGCAGTGATCTGCTTGTTACATGGCATTAAGATACACATTTTGTTGAACCTATCCACAACAACATATAGGTAATCATGCCCTTTTCTAGACATAGGTAGTCCTCCTACAAAGTCCATAGAAATGCTTTCCCAAGGATGAGAAGAAACTGGAAGAGGAGTGTACAAACCCAATTTCCTATTGCTAGGCTTACTTGTTGCACACATAACACAACCCCTTATATATTTAGCTACAGTTTCTTGCATTTGAGGCCAATAACAGTGATTCTGCAATACAGACAATGTTTTACTTACACCAAAATGTCCTGCAATCAATGAACTATGTGCTTCTCTAATCACATGCACTCTTTCTTTCTCTGGAATACAAAGTTTACCGAGATGATACAAGAGCTGCTCGTGCACAAAATAGTTCTCTTCCCGTTTACCATGTATTAGTGATGCATATACTTTCTTAAAATCTTTAACTTCTGCATACTGTTCAATATAACTTTCATGTGTTAATGAACTGTTCTGAAGAATGATTGAAGCATTCATAGGTGGCCTTGATAACATGTCTGCTACTTTATTATGAATTCCCTTTTTGTACTTAATTACGAGATGAAACTGTTGTAAGAACCCCATCCATCTTAAATGCCTGCTTTGTTGTATTTTAGTTTGAGATTGTAAATATTGAAGTGGATGTTGATCAGTATGTATGACTGTCTCTTTTGCCATGATATAATGTTTCCACTTCTTCACACTCTGTACTAAAGCATACAATTCTTTGTCATAGGTCGGATAGTTACTTACCGCAGTAGAGAATGTTTCTGAATGGTAACAGACTGGCTTCTTTCCTTGCATCAAAACTGCTCCCATGGCAAACCCACTAGCATCGGTTTCGATCTCAAATTGCTGCTGCAAATATGGCAATGTCCGAACTGGTGCTGTGCTGATCTTTTCCTTCAAAGTGTCGAAGGCTCTCTGATGCTTGCCTCCCCACTGAAAAATTTCTTTAACACTTGTTAATGCATGTAAAGGAGCAGCAATGGAGGAAAACCCAGAAATGAATTTCCTCCAATACTGAACCACACCCAGAAAACTTCTGATCTCAGTAACGGTGTTAGGCTGTAGCCAGTTTACAATGACAACAACCTTGGATGGGTCCACTCGCAGGTGGCCTCCACCAATAATATGGCCTAGATATACTAAAGAAGTTTTAGCAAATTCACATCTAGCCATTTTTACATAAAGCTTTTCCTTTCTCAGTACATCTAATTTTTTTTTCACATGTACAACATGCTCTTCCCAGGTGTTGCTAAACACAAGGATATCATCTAGATATACAATTACAAAATCATCAATGAATGAATGAAAGACATCATTCATGACCCGCATGAAAGTAGCAGGAGCATTACATAGCCCTAAAGGCATTACAAGCCATTCATACAAACCCTGTTTCGTTTCAAAAGCTTTTTTCCAAGCATCATGCTCAACTACACGGATTTGACGATACCCACTACGCAGATCCAATTTTGTAAAATAAGTTGCATGTTTCAACTGATCAAGCAAATCATCAATACGAGGAAGAGGATACATGTTTTTAATGGTGATTTTGTTAAGGGCCCTGTAGTCGATACACATCCTCCACGACCCATCCTTCTTTGGAACCAAGACTATAGGAGAGCCACAAGGAGAAGTGTTGGGCCGGATGACCCCCTTCTCAATCAGCTCCTGAACTTGCTTCTTGATTTCCTCGTTCTGCATTACAGACATCCGGTACATGGCTATGTTCGGGAGTGGCACATCCTGCTGCAAATGTATCTCATGCTGAATCTCTCTCTTCGGCGGCAACCCCTTCGGATATTGAAACAAATCATCATACTCAGAAATGATGTCAATCAGTTCAGATTTATGCTTAGGGTCACATTCTTCAAAAAATTTAGAGACTTCATCATTTTTCATCTTAACCATCATCAACACAAAATTCTTACTGGCATTTACCAACCTCTTCATTTGTCCTGCAGAGACTATTGCTAGATTGGTTTTTATCTTATGTGCTCGTACAATATATTCCATACCTTCTTTAAAAAGATGATACTTATTATGTTCTCTATAAAAGACTGCTTTTCGGACATACAAATAAGGACTCCCAAGTACAATTCCACAAATGTCAAGTGGCACTACATCCAATTCTACCTCATCCCTAAACTTTTCAGTAATTGCAAATTTTAATACACATTTCCTTGTAACTTGCAATCGTGTATCATTAGTAACCCAACCTAGAGGATAGGGCTTTTCATGAGGCATAGTAACTAAATGCAATTTCTTAACCACTTCTTCTGATATCAGATTTACTTGTGAACCATTATCAAACAATGTATCAATCTTTGTGTGATTTGCAATGACACGAACATGAAACAGTGCACTTCTATCTTTATCATTTTGCTTAGAAGTAGATGGCAGACTTGTACTTGCACTAGAACTGGATTGTGCATCAATGGGAAGTGAGATACTTTTATCCTTACCTTGGATTCCGACAGCTATAACCTTTGTTTCATCACCTGAGTCGGATCCCAAGTCTTGAATAACTGCTGCAGTAGCTTTGGCTTTTTCTTTATCTTTGTTTCCTCCGTACTTATTTGGCCTTAACTCCGGATTAAGTTTCCAACACTTAGAGACATCATGTCCCTTCTGACAATGTGAACATGTAGGATTTTCACCCTCTTTCTTAACAGTAGCCATCTTCTTTTTCCCCTTATCTTTACCTTTTGATTTGCTGTCAAATTTAAATGACTTCTTCACAAAAGTATCATTAGCATGCTTACCCCTAGCTTCTAAATGGGTAGCTTGAATACATACATCATCCAAATTACTGGGATTAAACATCAACAAAGTATGCTTCAAATAAGAATGCATGCCACCAATGTACTTAAGAAGAGTTTCCTGTGTATCTAATGAAACATTCAATGCAATAGCCCTCTTTCTGAATTCATGAGTATAATCTTGAATGCTTTGTCCTTTAGCTTGTTTAAACATTTTCCAATTCATGGTTAATAGCTGCATGTGACCTAAAGGATAAAATTGCTTCCTCAATACTTCAATGAATTCATTCCAAACTGAAATAATTTTACCATTCTTTCGAAGATATTGCTGAATCTTGCTCTCCCACCAAGTAAGAGCCATTCCACTCATCCTCAAAGTGGCCAATTGAATCCTGGAAGGGTCATCATTAATGCCCTGCACCCTGCAATATACTTCAAGCTGCTTGATCCAATTGTCTAATTTTTCAGCATCAACATCTCCATTATAAATAGGTAATTCAAACTTTACATCCAATTTGAAATAAGGCATATTAGGACTTGCATTATGAGAAGAAGAAAAAGTCTGTTTAGTATCAGGAGGATCACCATCACATCCTACTCCTTTACCCTTTTCTTCTGGCTTCACTTCTGCATCTCTGGGTGAAGATCCTTCTTCTTTCTTCTTCCTTTCTGCTCGCTCTTCGAGTAGAAGTTCCATCATGGCTTTCATGCTCATAAAATCCTCTAGAAACTCAGTTTCAGAAATGACAGGTTTTTCCCGTTCAGTATGTCCTTCTTCTTCCCCTCGTGGAGAAGACATGGTTCTTGAGAATGTTCTCCTAGAGCCAATCTCAGGATCTCCTTCAACTAATTCTCCTTCACCACGCTTTAACCTGGACCTAGTAAGCATTCACAAACTTGCACAACAGTCAACCAGCTCTGATACCAAATATGATCCGTAGGACCTCAACTTTAGTGCATTAAAAGTTTGTTGTAAAAGAATGCGTGCAACAGGTTAATTAATGGGACAGCATTAACAAAAATTAAATGCTCAGAACAGGAATGAAAACCACAACACTGATAGACAGATACAAGGAAGAAAATACAGAAACAGAGTCACACAAAAGTTGATAGCGGAGTTCACCCCCTCCACTAGGCTACGTCTTCGGGTCCCTCTCCAATAGGAATCGATCCAATTAATCTCTTAAAATGGTACAAAATGGTTCTGGAAACAATTTAAGCAACTGTAAAACAGAATGATGGACAGAAAGTCTTTAAGACTCCTCTTTGAAAGCTACAAAACTGGACTTCAACAGACATAAGAAGCCAAATTATAACTGAGGATGGTCGACTTCAAAAAGGAACATCACAGGGACAGTTTTCACAGCAAAATGCTCTCTCCAAGCTTCTCATCACAGAGAAACGCTGCACTGCCATTCTCCAAAAACTCCTCTAATCGTTCCCACTGCGTCCCCCCCCCCTTTCCCCATTGAATGGATTCCTTCTTTAATACTCATCTTGGCCGTTACAAATGAGCCAAAACGTCTAAGAAAACGCGACTGTTCACATCCCATGCAATGCAGCCACAAGATTGTTCACCTTCTTCTCTCAAATGCCAACAGGCTGTTCATCTCCTGGCGTTACAATCACGCGACATCAAGATTCTGCAAATCCGTTTCCAAAATGCGCCCCATGCGAACCATTGCAATGTTTGAGTCGGAAGGTTTTGTTATCTGCTCGTCCGCCGTTGCGGAAGGAAGATAAGCAACTGGCTCCGACGGTCTCAATCGGCTGTCGGCTGGCTTTCAAGTCGGAGGCTTTAGTGCTTTAGCTTCCGCCATTGCGGCTGCCGAATCGCTCCGTCGTCCGATCAAGATTGCGTCCGTCGTTGCGGAAGGGAGAAGGCTTTCGAGCCCCGACGTTGCGGAAGGAAGAAGGATTTCGACCTCCGATCAAGCTTGCGCCCGCCGTTGCGGCTGCCGGAAGACTTTCGAGTTTCGATCCCTTTAAGCTTCCGCCGTTGCGGTTGCCAGAAGGCTTTCGAGTTCCGACGTTGTGGAAGGGAAAAGGCTTTCGACGTCTGATCTGTGTATTTTGCCGTCTGTTTTTCTTCCAACCGCGCAGCTTCTAGGAACCATGTACCATATTGGATCTTCAAAGAGGAATAATCCGCCGGATCAACAATCCTGTAGGTGCTGGGTTGATTTTGTGAGTTTTGTTAGTGAGTTACAAGAGAGTTGTACATTGCCTGTAAGTGTTATTTTGAGCTATGCATAAAGTTTTTAGTGCTGCTAAGGAAGGAGTGGCACTCCCCTGCCTTCCACTCAATTGGTATCAGAGCTGAGTATTCCTAAATTATGTTCGTTGGTTATGTGCTCACTTCATGAATGAGTCGTATGATTGTATGTTGAACTGTTAGTATTTGGTTTGGAAATCTTGTTGTTGAGTCTTACTCCAGCGCCCTCTTCCTACTAGGTAGAAAGAGCAGAAGAAAGTTCAGTTTGTATGTTCATCTCAGTATTGGTAAGAGCTCATGTTCTCCCTCAAATAAAGGTTGAGTCATCATTTAGCAGCTGAAGCCTGAATCAAGTGTCTCTTGTGCCATCAAGCTTGGCCGTGGCTTGTGTAAAGAGATGAAAGTGTTGTAGTCCGTGGATGAAGTTGAATCTGTGTGTGTTTCCTCAGATAGAGGTTGATCAATTGAAAGGAAGATATTCTTCCTGGTTGAGAGCTCCCATATAGTTTAATGGTAGAGCAGTTTGAATTCCACTGTTGTGGAAGTTTGCTTGGTTTGATTTGAAGCCATTTTGCGTGAAAGAGGATCGAGAGGCCGTATCCAAAAGAAATTTAAATTTTATGCAAGTATGTGTTTGAAAACAGAGACATGGGGAAAAGAAGAAGGCTTAAAGATATGAAGAATAATATTGCTAATGCAAAAGAAGTTGGTTTTTCCATTGCATAAATATAAGGAGATGCCACCGAGGAACTTGCTGAAGCAGAGGAAGTTCAAGAAAATATAGAGGATGCATGGAGCAGCATCTACTATCCACTGCCATATTTCTCAGGTACAATTTATGAATGCTGGTCAGTTAATATGAAAATTTTCTTGCATGCTAGAGGTTTATGGAATTTTGTTGAGGATGGAGTTAAGAAACTCCAGGATGAGGCAAAGGATGCATTTGCCTTGTATTACATCCAGCAAGCTCTAGATGATAATATTTTTTATGTAATTGTTGAAGCAAACACAGCTAGAGAAGCCTGGGAAAGTTTGAAGAGAAAGTTTGATGTAAGGGGGAGATATATAACTGAGTCACAGCCTATTAACATTTTAGCAGACAGATTTGCAGAACAAACAGAGGATAGTCAAAATATTTGTAAATCTTGCAATTGTGTTGATATATCAAATGATGAAAACGATGTCGAAACTAAAAGTGAAAGTGAGGTTGGTGTATGTTGTATAACAGCAATAGAATTTGAAGAAATTTCTATTGATAAAGATGTTTATGTCGCTAAAGTAAATGATAGAATGGTTAACTTGCAGATTGTTGATAAAGATGATAAATTTATCAAGTGTGAAGACAACAAAGAAGTATTTGTGCAAGAAGAGTCCTTGAAGGACATGTCCATGAAGAAATTTAAATCATGCATTGAATCTGATGATTGTGGACATGTAGATACAATGAATATAGAAGGCAACACTGAAGGCAACACTGAAGATGCTGTAGAAGTCAAAGACAAAGATGGGCTTGAAATAAACTACAGTAGTTATGTTGCAAAAAATGAAAAGTGTTTCATTCACCCACTTGGTGCGCATAAGGAAGATGATAAAGCTTTGTGTAAAAAATACACTCATGAAAATGGTGTATCTAATGATAGAAAAAGTGCTGGTGATATTTTTGAAGAAGAATCTGGAGAGATATTGAATGGTGCAGATAAGGACAGAAAAAAGAACAAGATTTTTGCTAATGATTTGTTTGTTAGTGATTGTGCAGGTACAAAGAAAGAAAATGATGATGTCTTGGGTTATAAGTCAAATATTGAAGGTGAAGCAACTGCCAGTGTAGCAGTTTGTTATTTGAATATTCCAATGATCTATGTTGTTGATGACAACGATGAAAAAGGTGCAAATGAAGCAGCCAATATTTGTGAAATTTCCCATGGAGAATTAATGGTCAGTGATGATCATGATGATACAGTGAAGACTACCATATCAGCAGTATGTGAAGCAACACCAAAAGCTAAGAAAGATAAAGTGCACTATGTTGAAGTGCTTGAACCTGTTTATGAGTTTTTTGAAAATATTGATTATTTTAATTTTGTTGAAGAATTTGGTAAGATTGTTGAAGATTGCACAGAAGTTGCAGCAAATAAAATAGATAAAGGACAAGAAAAAGGAATCTATAATGATGCTGGAAATGTTGATGATTCGGTGATTGTAGAAGCAGTGATAGAAAAAGAGTTGCATAATGATAACACTCAAAATGGTGTATGTTCTATTGTAGACAAAGCAACTGAAATAAGAAATGATGTTCTTGATGAACAATTGAAATTTTTGGAAGAATGGCTTGAAAGGCCAAGATATGATGATAAAGATGATACTCTTGTTGTGGAAGCAGAAATGAAGAAAGTGGATTACCTTGTTGCAATAACAGAGGCAGATTTAAATGAAGAGATAGAGACAGCTCTCAAAGAAAAACAAACTGAAAAGAACCAATATGGTTCACAGTATGATAATTTGTATTATGTTGACAAAATGTTTGAATGTGCAGGTGAGAAACCAATCGAAGATGAAGAAGAATCCATTGAAGATGATATTGGAAATGATGATTTTGATTTGAAAGAAGAAAATTGCACCAAAGATGAATTGGTTAAAAAATTAGTTGAAAAGATCTTCATGTTATGGAGTCCTGAAGAAATTGGGCATTATTATCAATTAATGTGTCAACAGAATTACATTGAACTAATTAGTCTCAGTAAATTCAGAGATAGCTTGTGGGATATGTGTATGGCCACGCTACAATATTCAGAAGAAAAGATTTGGATTGAATTCCTTGGGATAAAGGACATTGAAAATTTGAATGATGATAAGCAAATTGAAGAATGTTTTGCGGTCGAAGTTGAACATAATGGATTTGTGGAATCAGATAAAACATTGATGATAAAGAAGAAAGTGAAGATGAAGAATCAAAAGTATTTTTGGTATAAATTTTGGCATTCTAAGCCAAGTAATGATGAAATTGAAATTATAATTAATGATTGGTTTGCAAAGGCCAAGAAGATTGAATGCAATGGTATTAATGCTGAAATAAATGATTTTGAGGAGAACAGGTATCGTGGAGTTGCTAAGCAAAAAGAGTTCAAATATAAAGACAAGATGAAGAAATGGTTGAAGCCACGAATGAAGCAAGAGTTGAAAAAGATCAGGGTAAAGATGAAGATAAAACAGAAAATAAAGTTTGCATATTTCAAAGTTTGGAGTCGAAAGAAACAGAAAAGATGCACTAGTATGTTCCAATAAAGAATGTGAACAAATTTTTGAAGTTGTTTAGATATTGATGTAAGCCTTGTTGAGACTTAGACCAATAGGCATTATAGTTGAAATGTTGTTTTGTAAAAACTGTAGTTGCTTGTGTTTGATGTATTTTGGGTGTAGTAATTAAGGGGGAGAATGTTGGCAGTGGTTAATTACTCCACCAGCAAGATCGATTTCTTGCTGAAACGACTGTTCAAAATACCTAACCACTGGAAGCGTGAAAAGGAATCACCGTCCAGATTTGTGGCCGCCGCAACCCTAAAGAGTTGCAGCACCGCCACACTGCCACACCATTTTGATTCAGCTTCGCTGTCAAAGTTTCAAAGGGGCAACACACCACATTGATTTATGAAGAAGCAGTTACAGCCTCTGTCATAACTCATCAAATATTTATTGGAGCCGATCAGATTGTTGAAGGGGGGTTTACCGTTCCTGTTGCAGCTCATGAAAGGGCAGAGAATTAATTAAAATCTGACAGACATCAAATTTATAAAGGATGAAAATCCATCTTAATCTGCCAGCAAACGCATCTAATCTTCTCAGGAGGTAGCGCAGATTTCAATTCTGTCAGACTGTAACATACAGTAATTTATTTACATAGAATCTCATTTTTGTATAGCGAAGGGTCAGTTAGTATTTAATGACCGACCTAGTCAATATCCTATAAATACCTAGCCTGAGATCATGTTTAATATACGAAGAAGTATGTTGAAGATGCACAGCAGAGAGTAATAGAAACAGAGTTGAAACTCTGAACTTTACTGTGTTATTTTTTGTGTTTACTCTGTTTTTTGAGTTAGATAACTCAGTTTTATTTTTGATGTTGGTCTGCAGTAGCAGTTGAACGAAACAGATTTTATTTGATGTGAATGTTGATTATTAATTCTGTAGAATATGTGTGTTTAGTTTATGGAGGCAGGGGTCATCTAAAACTTGTTTAAAAGTCAGTTGTAACAGAGCTGTGAGTGACTATCAGTAGTCACAACTAGTTGAAATAATTGTTTTAATTGATGTGAGCTGTAGCAGCCAGCTGTAACATCATCTGAAGTACATTGTAAGCTGTAGCAGCCAAGCTGCAACAATCCCGTAGGTGCTAGGTTGATTTTGTGAGTTTTGTTAGTGAGTTACAGGAGAGATGTACATTGCCTGTAAGTGTTATTTTGAGCTGTGCGTCAAGTTTTTAGTGCTGCTAAGGAAGGAGTGGCACTCCCCTGCCTTCCCCTCTATTGCAATTAATGCTACCGTTGTTGGGCATCTCAGTCGTTGGATTAAAATCTAATCAAAATCCAATGGCGATTAATTATATTATAGATATTTGTATCGTAATACAGTAGTGATGTCAACCGCATTGTAGCAATAGAAGAAATACAAAAGGGAAAAATAAAAAGGTGACGAGCCTCTTTCTCCTCACCTTGTCGACCTTGGTAATGATAAATTTAATCATTCGCCCATCGAAACCTGGCATGAGTGGACTAATTAACTATGCCCGCATGCACTTTTTATAATGTTGTCGCGGATTTGCATTTTCTACACAAGAGGAAGAATTCAAAATCCACTGTCTCATTCGCATTCAAGGCAGTCACAATGAGGGGAGCAAGTTAATGGCCACCTACATATGTTGTTCTCCAGTTTCATACTAATGAAAACACAATCACAGGAACGTTAATTATTCATGAAATTGAAGAGCTTGATTATTACAATTCAGGCAAGTAAAGCTTGGCTCGCAAAATCCATAAAATGCATACTAAAACCCTCTTAATTGAATATAAAAAAACATTTACAAAAAACAGAAGTATCACTATGAACCGATAGTAGAACCTACAAACATCCTAGCACTGAAAATAGAACCTGCAAACAAACAATTCAGTACGCAATTAGGAAATGTTCAATACACAGTTATACCTCTTTCTATTTATACACTTCAAAGCTTTGTTTGCTTGGATAGATCGCACGGACACCAGGCAGTGTTGGAATTTGGTTTTTATTTTACCCGTCAAATTTTTTTTTGACGTGTTGGCATTTTATTTTGCCCGCCATGAAACGTTTTGTTTAAAATTTTACCCTTCAAGAGTGAAGGTTTGCTAAAAAATTTACCCTTCACTATTGAAGGTTTGATAAAAAAAATTACCCTTCAATATTTAATTTTTGTTAATTTTTTTTCAAAATAATATTTTTTTAGACATTTTTATATTAAAATAAAAAATGGGCATTATTAATATGGTACATTAACTTGATTCCTATTTATTTTATATATTATTTATGTATTGAATTAATATTATATAAAATATATATGTTAAAAACAATAATCACAAATACACATCATAATATGCAAAAATAAATAAATAATGAAAGCATAAATAAATATAAAAATGATTAAATATTACATTATCTCAATTCAAGGTGAAAAATTAAATAAATCATTTATCTTATTAAATTGATCCAAAAAACACAACTAATGTGTTTCTTTACAGACTACACATAATATTGTTTTAATTAATAGTTGTTTATTTAAGTAGTGAGTAAATCTTGCCTAGAGTTATTCTTTTTTTAATTGGCTTACTAGTTCTTTATCATCTTCATTGTCGTTGTATTCTTGAATAAGTAAAGAGCTGAAGACATATTTTGTATTTTGCATGTAGTTTGGGATTTAATCCTGCTTGTTATCAAGATGTTTTATGATTTAGATAGTGTTGGAATATTAATTCTACACGTATTTTGAAAGGCAAAAACAATGGCTTCATCGTCAATTGTCTTCTCTAACATATTATAAGACTTGGCACAAGAGCTTGAGGTGTTATTTACATATCTCACTATAGCCAAGGATTTTGTCGAGGTACATAACCACATATCTATTTTGAAATGGCTATACTAAGCCCACTTATAAACGTCATAAGAGTCACCGGTATATTAGTGAGTCTAAATGCCCTTATCAATTGTTGATATAGGGCTTATTTATTCTTAACGGTAGTCTTTTACGTTTCTGGGCAAATCGCCTCTTTCCATCGGCTGTCAACAACTAAAAAAAAGATGGGAAAATCGCCTCAGGTTAAATCGCCCCTTTTGTTTTATACGACATCAACAGATTTGAAATTTTAAAAAGAATATATGGACAGATCGTCCCTATAGGAACTCGCAGGTTGACTCTATTCACATACATAACGGAAAAGACAAGGCCATAACCAACAATTCGATAGTTAAGAAAATGAAGACTACAGCTGGACATCAACAGGTTCGAATTCGAATTCAGATTTTTTAACTTTATATTACATTTTCAAAAACAAATTATCCAAAAATGCCCATTTTTTCCAAAACTTAAAAAAAAAACAGAATCCATCATTTTTGCAAACTATAAAAACGTGTCTATCCTCTCTTTTTGTTTAATGCGAAGTTCTTGAAAAAAAATATGTAACTTGGTCAAGTTTTTGATAATTACCCACATAATAAGAGCTTTAAAACCACACCCCCAATTGCTATCGTGGAAAAACACCCCTATTCCGAAATAAATAATGGTGAGATTATCAACCATTTTGATTTTTGTTAAACATTATAGAAAATCACAATAGATTTTAAACAAATCAATATATTTTTAAATAAATTAATAAATCTTTAAACAAATCGTTAAATTTAAACTAAAAAAATTCTACAAGCAATACCTTTGAATCTTGATAATGCTTTCCAAGACTATGTGTCCAGAGTCTCCAACTCCAAATCAAGAAAACCTACAAAATAGAAAAGCATGGATGATGGAAATAATATTAACTTAATATTTTTCTTTTTAGTGAAAGTATGGTTGGAATTTGGAAAGTATAATTTTATATAATAATAAGATAAAAGTATTGATATTACTAATTTACTAGTAGTACATTAGTCATTTATAATTTATAATGAAGCTTTGGTAATTTTGTTGCTTTTCAAAAGTAATAGTAATATAATGACGTTTTGAAAGTTTTGTTGCCCTTCAAAAATAAGTTTAGATGATAAATTTACCTTTCAGAAGAAAAAAAATGGTCTACTAAAATTTTTAACTGTATTTGAGGGTCAAAATGCCCCATGATGGTCATTTTCCCGTCAAATTCCAGCACTGACACCAGATAGTCATAGTTGTGGCATAATGTTGCCGCGCAGTGTGCATGTCGGGCATCAATTGCAAGTTCCATGATTGCAAGGTTGTCAGCAGTCAAAATAGCAGGTTTGTCAGCCTGTCAGTGTCAGAGCCTAGCACAAAAGGAAAAGGTAATAGCACAATAAGAGGGTAGAGGCCACAAACATTAGAAATCAGTTTGATTTTGAAGTAAAACTATATCATAAAAAATGGATTTAATGTGGTACATATATCAAAACGCAAGCGATTACATAATTCCCTGCAAGGAATAATAATAACACAAAAGGAAAAGGTATAAGAGAATAGAGGCCACAAAAAGTAGAAATTAGTTTGATTTTAAGGTGAAACTATATCATAAAAAAATGGATTTAATGTGTACATATATCAAAACTCAAGCGATTACATAATTCCCTACACTGCAGGGAATAATAAGGATAAGGGATGAGATCCTTTGGAAAAATGCGCACATGTAAGGAGATGATTGTCATAGAGAGAAAGGATGGCCCTGATGTCAACAAGACCATCGAAAGGGATCAGACACTGAAGACAACCAAAAAGAACATACAGATGTCAACCCCAGAATTATCCGATGGCATAGAACACAATAGCAAGCATGAGAGTTTGCACAATTCTATGTTAAAGAGAAACATCCAAAATCATCAAACCACATATTGAGGCATTGCAAATGCATTGCTTTGATGTCTTAAACCAAAAGGGAAAGAAGGACAAAATAGACAAAATATGTCATCTATTATTATAAATAGTAATCAGGTTTACACTGTTTTCTACATTTATAATGTTTTGGTCATTGAATACAGTTACTATAATCGTTACTTCTTGTTACCAAACTCGGTGATTCTTAAGGCCTTGGTATTGCTATCTCACTCACTGATATTGTATTCTATAGACTATCACATTAGTGTACAGTTTACTTCGAGAGCAGTCAAGGCCACTAAAGCATTACTGTTATTTCTTGTGAGGTAAGTGTTAGCAAAAAACTTCCGATTCTGAAAAATGCGGAAAAACTCTGAACAGAATCAAAATAGAAATGCCGAATAGATCATACCTCCAGCCATTGATGCTACTTGATTTGCTGTAGAAGTTTTCCCTGTTCCTCACAAGTTTTAGCTTCCTGTACAGTACTTCCAAGCTCTGCTTTCTCTTTCTTGATGGTGTAGAACTGAAGGGGATTGAGTTAGTGAGCTTGGGGACCGAACAGGGGTTTAATAGCCAAGCTTCCATCAAGCTTATGCTGGCTATGTGTCAACTGTTCCACAAATCTAGGTAGAGAACGCTAGATGGACCACTCCAAAAGCTCCCAGCAAGAAAACAGTTTCCAAACTAGAAATCAGTTTGAGTGTGGTTGGTAACTGAATGAATCGTCGACAGTTTTGAGGAGCCGTTGAATGCTGGACGTGGATGCGGGAGCTTACATTCTCCCACTTGGTCCATACTTCCAAACTTAATGTCTCATCTTAAAACCTATTGACAATTTGTATTAAGTAATAGATACAAGAATCATGGCGATAAGTCCTCTCATGACAAGTATTACCTTCCATGTATTACTATGTATTTATTGCTATTTTAATTTATGTGGCAACAATTTCTCAATGAATAAACCTTATGTTTATTCTTGGTCCTCATAGGTGAATTTTCTCAAATTAAATTAAGGTGCACATAAGTATGAGAAAAAAAAGCACAGTAATTAAGAATTTCATTAAAAATAACATTGTCCATACAATGAGAAACTACATAATGGAACCAAGTCCCATATTCATTACATGATCCTTGAATTTAAACGGTGGCATGCCCTTAGTCAAAGGATCAGCGATCATCAAGTTACTGTTGACGTGCTCAATGACCACTTTCTTTTCTTTAACACATTCCCTTATGGCTAAATACTTAATGTCGATGTCTTTATTTCGACTCCCACTTTTGTTGTTTTTAGCCATAAAAACAACAGCTGAATTGTCGCAATACATTCTCAATGGCTTAGAGATAGAATCCATAATTCTAAGCCCAGAAATGAAACTCTTAATCCATACACCATGTAAAGTAGCCTCAAAACAGGAGACGAATTCGGCTTCCATAGTGGAAGTGGCAATCAAGGTCTGCTTGGCACTCCTCCATGATACAGCTCCACCGGCCATCATAAAAATGTATCATGATGTTGATTTGCGTGAATCAACACATCCAGCAAAGTCAGAATCTGAGTAGCCAATTACTTCCAAATTGTCCGTCCGTCTATACATAAGCATGTAGTCTTTAGTTCCTTGAAGATACCTCATTACTTTCTTTGCAGCTCTCCAGTGGTCTATACCTGGATTACTCTGATATCGTCCCAACATTCCCACAACAAATGCAATGTCAGGTCTTGTGCAGACCTGAGCATACATTAGGCTTCCGATAGCAGAAGCATATGGAATGTTCTTCATTTGTTCCCTTTCAAGGTCGTTCTTCGGGCATTGGTTCAAATTGAACCTATCACCCTTCACAATTGGAGCTATACTTGGTGAACAATCCTTCATCCGAAATCTCTCTAAAATTTTATTAATATAGGTTTCCTGAGATAGACCCAAGAGGCCTCGTAATCTATCTCTATGGATCTTAATGCCAATGACATAAGATGCCTCACCCATATCCTTCATATCGAAATTTTTAGAGAGGAATTGTTTCACTTCATGCAGCATACCCTTATCATTGGTTGCTAGCAAAATGTCATCCACATATAAAACAAGAAAACAAATTTTACTCCCACTAACTTTCAGATATATACATTGATCCATAATGTTTTCTACAAAACCAAAAGAACAAATTACACTATGGAATTTCAAATACCATTGGCGGGATGCTTGTTTTAAACCGTATAAGGATTTCTTGAGCTTGCAAACCAATTGCTCACCATCACTAGAGGGGAATCCTTCAGGTTGTTTCATGTAAACCTCCTCCTCTAGATCTCCATTTAGAAAATCCGTTTTCACATCCATTTGATGCAACTCCAAGTCGAAATGGGCTACTAATGCCATAATAACGTGCAAGGAATCTTTCTTAGATACATGAGAGAAAGTCTCTGTGTAGTCGATTCCTTCTTTCTGAGTGAATCCTTTAGCAACAAGTCTAGCCTTGTATCTCTCAATGTTGCCCAATGAGTCTTTCTTTGTCTTAAAGACCCATTTACATCCAATGGATTTTGCACCATTAGGCAACTCAACAAGATCCCAGACTTTGTTATTCTTTATAGAATTCATCTCTTCCTTCATGGCATCGTACCATAATTTTGATTCTTTGCAATTCATGGCTTGTGAAAAGGACTCGGGATCATTTTCATCTCCAACGTTAAAGTCAGATTCTTGCAGATACACAACATAATCATCAGGAATTGCTGATCTCCTTGGTCTAGTAGATCTTCGTTATGTTGTATCATTATCTTCTTGAGAAGTATGGGGTTCAACTTGTTTTTCAAAAGTGCTTGGAAACTCTTGAACTACCTGATCTACTAGAATGCCGTCAACAGCTTGTGGAACTTCAACAATTGGTTGTTCAACACCAGTTTGTACTTGAGGGGTGCTGTGAACAATAACCAATCTATCACTTGAGGTGGAAGGTTGAGATTCTGAATGATCCTTCTCGGAAACTATGTTCCTGGTTAGATCGCTCCCACTGATCAAGTCATTTTCAAGAAATTTTGCATTTCTTGATTCCACAATCCTAGTGCCATGAGATGGACAATAAAATCTGTAACCTTTAGACCTTTCAGCATATCCAATGAAATACCCACTAATGGTCCTTGGGTCTAGCTTCTTTTCTTGTGGATTATATATTCTCACTTCAGACGGGCATCCCCAAACACGCATATGTCGCAAACTCAGTTTCCAACCTTTCAGTAATTCAAATGGCATTTTAGGAACAACCTTGGTTGGAACTCGGTTTAATATATACACTGCCATCTTAAGTGCTTCAGTCCACAAGGATTTAGGAAGATTGGAGCTGCTAACCATACTCTGCACCATGTCTAATAAAGTTCGGTTTCTTCTTTCTGCTACACCATTCTGGTCGCGTGAATTAGGCATGGTGTATTGGGCAACAATCCCATGCTCTTGAAGAAATTTTGCAAATGGCCCAGGTGCTTGTCCATCTTCTGTGTATCTACCATAATATTCTCCACCTCTATCTGATCTCACGAACTTAATTTGCTTGCCGCATTGTTTCTCTACTTCAGCCTTAAATATCTTAAAGGCATCTAATGCTTCATTCTTTTTATGAAGCATGTAGAGATACATATATCGTGAGTAATCGTCTATAAAAGAGATGAAGTATCTCTGACCATGTGAGTCCATCTCTGGACTACATATATCAGTATGGATGATCTCTAATATGTCTGAACTCCTATTGGCACCTTTCTTTGACTTGTTGGTGTGCTTTCCTTTTATGCAATTCACACAAGTCTCAAAATCAGTGAAATCCAGAGTATTAAGTACTCCTTCATTTACCAATCTTTTAATTCTTTCTATGGAGATATGACCTAACCTCCGGTGCCATAATTTATAGGAATCTTCATTAATAACACATCTTTTAGTGCTAGTGTGAACATGCATTGAATCATAAGTGACATTGTTTTGTAAATTAATGCGGTAAAGACCATCAGACAAAATACCATTCCCAACATAATCAGATTTATAAAATAAACTGATGGATGTTTCTGAAAAGTTAAAGGAATATCCAAAAGGTACAAGTCTTGAAACTGAAGTCAAGTTTCTAGAAAAACTCGGAACATAAAAGATCTTTTCTAATTCTAAAACAAAGCCACTACTTAAAGTTAAACAGCATGTTCCTATAGCTTCCACATGCGAGCCCATCTTGTTTCCTGATAAGATGCTTTGCTCACTTCCCACTGGCTTCCTTAGGTTTTGCAAACCCTGCAAGGAATTCGAAATGTGAATTGTTGATCCAGAATCAATCCACCAAGTGTTAATATTGACATTGACCGTATTAGATTCATAACAAACAAACGAGATTGCATTACCTTTGTCCGCAAGCCATTTCTGAATTTTTTCGCATTCCTTCTTCATGTGTCCCTTCTTTTTACAGAAGAAACACTTGGAATCCTTCTTAATATTATCTTGGGGAGGTACTTTACCTTTCCCTTTATTATTGGCTTGAGATTTTCCCTTCCTATGCGTTGCCAGCATTGCACTTTCTCCCAGTTCCATCACCAGTCTTTTTTCCTCTTGAACACACATGGTCATGAGTTCATTTATTGACCATTTATCCTTATGTGTGTTGTATGAGATTTTGAAAGGTCCATATTGGTGCGGAAGGGTGTTCAGGATGTAGTGCACCGGGAAAGACTCTGATATTTCAACCTCGAGTTTCTTCAATTGAGCCACAATGTCCCTCATTTGCATGATGTGCTCGCGCACACCTTTTACACTGGTGAGCCTTAGGGATGAGAACTTCATGATTAGGGTGCTTGCTAGTGCCTTGTCTGAAGTGACGAATTGATCATCAATGGATTTTAGCAAATCTCGGACCCTTTCATTCTGATCAATTGAACCACGAATACCAGCTGAAATTTTAGTCTTAATGAACATCATGCTTAAACGATTAGATCGCTCCCATCACTCATAAAGCGTGATGTCCGCTGCAGTGCTGGTATTGGTGAGTGCTGGAGGTTCATCTTTCCTAATAGCATAATCTATGTCCATCCATCCCAAATGAAGGAGAATTCTCTCCTTCCGGACCTTATAGTTATCTCCCTTAAGTTCAGGGATATCAGAACGAATTTCAGAGAAATTTGCAGGTTGTACAACTGCATAAAAATAAAGATCACATGCTTACGTTAAAATTGAAACCAAATAAAATTTCATGTTTTACCAATGTAATTTCATGCTTTAAGATTGAATCTAATGACATAAAAATTGCCTGTGGGCTAAATTTTTAATTCAAGCAGATTCAAATATTCTTTATGATAAAACTATTAATTCATAATTCTTGTGGGTAAGTTATGAATAATTCAATATTTTATCCTAATTAATTACATAAATATAATAAAAATTCCTGTGGGATAAAATTTATTATATTTAGTATAATTAATTACAATTAATGTCTAAACTTTCTTTATGTGATCCTAAAAAAATATAATATTAATTAATTAGAGATGCTATGGCTATTCTCTAATTAAATAACATATAGATCACTAGACATTATTGTTGTTCACTGTAACAAAACAAGCTTCAAATGAACAGATCTGAATGAGGGCAAGCAAAGAAATTTTGGAATATAAAATCCATTATTTTCATATAAAATAGATATTCAAAAAAATACCATATTATTTCTGTCTAAAGCATCTTCCTTCAGCTAATCCATAACATAAAAATAGCCATCCGAACTCCAAAATTTATAAAAGATTATAACCACCATAAAATTGTACAGTCGAATCCAGGTAAACAATTCTTATAGGAGCAACACAAGTTATATATGAAAAACCATACCAAGCCTCTACCTGCTCTGAACCAAATCCCAGTGCCTAAAAGGCTGAATGAAACTGCTTGAGAAATACTGATAAAAGGTAATGTGGGCGGTTTGAAACTTGAAAAAAGGCGAATCGAACACATCTAACAGAGTCAACAAGACGCATAAAACCAACCAGATCCAGATCAGTCTGTTACCTTCATGATGAACACATGATGGCCAGAGCATAGAATTTGAATAGAATTTATTTTCTTAGACGATCTCAGGCAATGAGGTAGCAGGAAACGCAGGCAAAGAGACAACAGCAGCAATCTCTACTTTTACAGAAGGCAAAAGCATCTTTGTGCTGCCATTTTTACCAGATTTGCTCCCTTTTTCCCCATGCTATCACGTTATTATAAGCAAACGAGTAGAATGCAAGTCATGAAAACAATTGTGGAGAGCACGAGACTCAAAACCCCACTACCCCACACTAAAAACCCAATGCCAAAAGATGCGAAATATCCACATAAAGATTGCATCAGTCAGTATACAAGCATTACACACTTGGCCTCAATGTGGGCACATCCGCCAACTAAGTTTAGTAAAAAATAGGCACCCTAAAATGGATTTGGATGCCTCCAAAACGGATGTGGGCACTCTAAAAAATCGAGGTGGATGCCTTTCTTTAAGCACGAGAATAAAGTGCAGGGGACTGAGTTTCTGGAGCCTTAAGTGAGGGGTTTTCACACAAAACCCAGCACACATCAAATCAAAATAAAAACGCAGGAAATATAAGCTCTGCCCTCTGCCATTCACAACCAATGCAGACACACAGAGAAAACCCTACAGTGGCAACTACATACAGAACACCAAGGCAGAGATAACTGCTCTGATACCAATTGTTAGCAAAAAACTTCTGATTCTGAAAAATGCGGAAAAACTCTGAAACAGAATCGAAATAGAAATGTCGAATAGATCATACCTCCATCCATTGATGCTACTTGATTTGCTGTAGAATTTTTCCCTGTTCCTCACAAGTTTTAGCTTCCTGTACGGTACTTCCAAGCTCTGCTTTCTCTTTCTTGATGGTGTAGAACTGAAGGGGATTGAGTTAGTGAGCTTGTGGACCAAACAGGGGTTTAATAGCCAAGCTTCCATCAAGCTTCTGTTGGCTATGTGTCAACTATTCCACAAATCTAGGTAGAGAACCCTAGATGGACCACTCCAAAAGCTCCCAGCAAGAAAACAGTTTCCAAACAAGAAATCAGTTTGAGTGTGGTTGATAACTGAATGAACCGTCGGCAGTTTTGAGGAGCCGCTGAATGCTGGACGCGGATGCGGATGCGGGAGCTTACAGTAAGAGGTCTATGATAATTTATTCAAAGGAAAAAAAATGAAGTGTTGTAGAAAAGGAGTTTGTCTTTATCTGCTTATAGTTTAAAAATGAACATAATTTTTAAATTCTATGGCAAAATTCTTGAATTATTCTTTAATCTCATTTGATATTTGTACCACACCGTACTACAAAACATTTCCAGGCCTTCTCATTGGGCTCTCTAATGTTTGGGATTCTATGGCCTGTCTTTTAATCATTTCAATTTTATTAGTTGGGTTTCTTAATGTGTAGCTTTTGGCATATGTACAGTCGATTTTTGTTTACTAGATGTGAGTTGTATATAGTTGCATTGCCTACCAAAGTATGTTGTGGAGATGAGGATGCCAAGTTTTTCCTTTGGTGCAAGTTGTCGATGAGGCTATATATGTTGGCATAGATGCATATGATTCTGAAATGAAAGCTAAAATACAAAAGGCTACACAAGGCTTGCGGCTTACAAAGGAGGCAGCCATGGCCAGTACAAGCAAGGTTGTATGTCATTGGTAACTTATATTTACCTTAACTTGTAAGCTTGATAGAGTCATTATCATTTAACAATGCTAGAAGAGTAATTGTTGTCACTGACACACATTAGTTTGACTTTTACAATTTTACTACCTTTTCCTCCATTTGTATCTTAAATTATATTTGTAACTGGTACTGTATATCACTTAATCAGATAATAGTTTATGAGCCGCTTGTCTAGAAAGGGCACATCTGAAAGATTCAGAAAAAGCATTAATCTCATAGAGCAAATATGCAAATATAAATCTTCAGATCAATGCAAGTGAATGCAGATTAGATAACAGTATTGTCTATTAGTAAAGTTATATTGATAATCAAGCATTGGTATATGAAATGGTGTTATATTAGCTTCTATCCTCATGCCTGATGTGGGAACATGTTTTTTTATTAAGAGTAGCAATCAAGCAGCAGAGTAGAAAAACAATGTTATATTAGCATTAATCTTCATAGGCTTGCCCTGGGAATTAGCTTTTTTTTAGTCTCATGGTGTGCATGAAAAGGGATTTTAAGTAGTTGAGCAATCCTATTTTGTAATATATTTCTATTTACCTGACTTTTTTTTCATGTAGGTTTGGTCAGTTTTTGTGAATGATGTGAAGAGAGCAAGGACAACTGAGAGTCGAACAGAATCTGCAAGGGAGCTAAAAAAGATGATCATTTTCAATAATCTTGTGGTTACGCAATTCCTTGCTGATGTAAAGGGGGAGTCTCCCATTGTCTCTCCTGAACCAACAAAGGAAGAGCCTAAACCAGAGGAGGAGGATGAATGGGATGTTAAATGACAACTAAACTAATGTATTTATGGGAGGTTTCTCATTACGGATGTTTAAGGGAAGTTTCTCATAACTGGCATAACGGGCAAAGGTTTACTCATGTAACTAATTTTATCAAGTATATAGTGAATGGTTGAGATATGCAATGTAGAGAGTTGTCTGTGAGGTTGAGACCGTCTTGTAATATCTCCTTCTTCATTAATGAGCTTCAATACTTTGCTCATGAATGTTTCCTCTTTAATGGTTTTACCACATGAAATGCTGGTGTTTAATGCTATCATTAATTGTGATTGATTTAACTTCTCTCAAAAATATAACAAGTGGTATTAGAGCCATGGAAGAGACATCTGTGAAACATATGCTGGATCGTGGAGAAAAGAGCCTTGTATATTGTCGAATTGGTGAAGAAGACCCGTGAGACCCCGCACTAGAAGAGAATCACTGTTTGTTGCTCGTTGTTGGCTGTGAAAGACTTTCCAGAGAATCGTTGGAGAGGAACTGCTAATGGAGAACTTAGTCGCTGGAGGAGAAGACTACTAGTCATAGGGCCGTTGGGTTTTTGCTCCTATTTTTCAGACCAGAGCAAGAAGAACAGTTGCTGTGTAGAAGCCTCACGCTGAACAGCCGTGAAAAAATTCGTCTGCAGCTGGCTCTGAAGAAACCCGTGGAAGAGCCTCACGCTGAAGAGCCGTGAAGGAGTTCGTCTGCAACTCGCTGGGAAGAAACACGTGGAAGAGCCGTGCAGCCTGAAGAAACCGAGAGCGCCCACTGAAATTTGTTTTGATTGCAAGAAGAGCTCATGGAGAATCAGTTTGGATTAAGGCCAGTAAGTTTTGGTTATATATATATATATATATATATATATTAATTACAAGTGAGACCAAGCCCGTAATCTAGATTTTTGGGGTTAAGAAAAATCCTGCTATATTTTTTGGAAGGCTGAAAAATATATAATATATATATTTTAATAAAAAATTATGCTATTTTTTAAATTTTATAAAGAAGTAATTTGGATTCACAAGAAATATAGTAATTTTTTTTTTTAGTGTTGTTTTATTTGGGCTGATTTGAGATTGAAAAATTTAATGGTAAAAACAATTTTGAACTATGAAAGTTAAAGATGCAGGATTTATTAGTTTAGCAGAAGTTACAAAGAGCTTTAGACGGGAAAAGAAAACAACCTCTCACCATGACAAATGATGAATGGGAGGATCTAGATGCCAAAGTACTAAGCACAATCCGTTTATGTCTTGCGAATGATGTGTTGTTCAACATTATTGGAGAAACATCAGCAGCAAGCGTGTGGAACAAATTAGAAAGTCTGTATCAAAATCAGTGACAAACATAATTTACTTAAAGTGACAATTGTATTGTATGAGAATGAAAGAAGGTACGAAGATTGCAGATCATTTAAATGTTTTTAACACTCTTATTTGCCAGTTGAGTAGCATGGATGTGAAAATTGATGATGGAGATAAAGTAGTGAATCTTTTATGTACTTTACCTGAGTCTTGGGGTCAAGTAGTTTCTTCCATTAGCCTTAGTACAACTGATACTTTAGAATTTGACAATGTTGTTGGAGCATTATTGTCTGAGGAAATAAGAAAGAAAACCAGTCTTGAAACCTCTTCGCTAGAAGCTTTGGTTGTTAGAGGTCGATCCAAGGAGAAAAGAGAAAAGTCAAAAGGTACTTTCAAGTCTAAGTCTGATCCAGGAGGATCCAAGAAGGCAAAAAAAATTTTAAGTCCTCCAATCTCATCAAAACCAATACCAGATTGAAGGGCTCGTCGAGACGATTCCAACGGTGTTCGTTTCACCTCAAACGGACTCCGTATGAGAAAGTTATCGCGTTCTGTTGTATTGATGAAACAGGCAAATTTGGCAAAATGGGGGTGCCACGTGGCACCACTAGCAGGGTGACACATGGCATCCGTACAGTACAGACGAGGTGACATGGCATGTACGTACTGACCAATGGATATTGAACACGTGGTAGTACGGGCAGTGACTTGGCAGTTGACTGGACGTCGACTAGGCATAAGGTGGACCAATCCCAGTCCGCCAGCAAAACCAGCACCAAATTGAAGGGCTCATCGAGACGATTCCAACGGTGTTCGTTTCACCTCAAACGAACTCCGTATGAGAAAGTTATCGCGTTCTGTTGTATTGATGAAACAGGCAAACTTGGCAAAATGGGGGTGCCACGTGGCACCACTGGCAGGGTGACATGTGGCATCCGTACAGTACAGACGAGGTGACATGGCATGTACGTACTGACCAATGGAGATTGAACATGTGGCAGTACAGGCAGTGACTTGGCAGTTTACTGGACGTCGACTGGGCATAAGGTGGACCAATCCCAGGTCGCCACGTGGCAGCATAGGATTGGCCAATAAATCTAATTCAAAATGTTTGTGGCCTCCACAGGGTTCGACCCTGTGACCTCTCCTTCATAAGCGCTCCGCCTTACCGTTAGCCCACAAAGTGTTCCTTGTATAAGGCATGGAATTAAATTTATTTAAAGTGCGCTTGGCATTTTGAGCCCCAAAGGGGCCGGGGCTTAGCCCCGACCGTGGTTCTTCCTCCCACGTGACCGGGAGCTCTGACCAGCACTTGAAGCCCAGCGCATTTAGCACGTGCTCTTTAATGACTTTGGGAATGGTTACAAAAGTGGATTTTGTTACAACGGACTATAGTGGGTTGATAGTATTATAAAGTACTATACTTAGAATAGTTGGTATAATTCCCAACAAAACCAACTACAACATTAAGACCCATTAGTTAGAGGTTGTAACCATTTGCCAACTTTGAAAGAAATAAGTTGTAACGAAGAATTCATGAGAAACATGTGAAAAACATGTGAAGGGGGTCTTCTCAAGCTATATAAACCCTCTTATTTTCCATTTGCCACTCATGCTTTGGAGTGGAGACTTTGTAGCTAAAGGAGAGAAGGGAGATTGCGTAGCTCTGCAGGAGGAAGATATGAGTGTTTATACTCATTTTACACCGTCTTCAAGCTTCGGAGTTGCTGGAAGCAATCTGGTTGTGTTTTGGGCAGCGGTTCTCTTCATGACCATTATCGCCAAGGTATCATTGTATCATTGCCATGTATTTTTCCTTATGCTGAGATTATAGATCGATCCTCCTATTGAGAAGCAGGCCCGGAGACGTAGTCCATCCTGGACGAACACCGTTATCAACTTGTTGTCTTTATGTGTGTATTGTCTATGTTGTTTGGTTCTCTTCTTATGCATTTGTGAGCTTCATTCATGCTCTTTATGCAATTCATGTTAACGTCATAAAGTAGCAAAGATCTTGTTTTCGGATCAAAGTCAAAGGACAGAAAGAGTAAATTAAAATGTTGGTACTGTAACAAAATTGGTCATCTTAAGAAAGACTGTTTGAAGAGACAAGAATCCAAGAAGGATGACTCCAAGTCAGAGGTAAACTCAGTTAAGTCTTCTTATTCAGGTATGATTGATGAGGTCTTGTTCGTTTGTAATTTTTCTAAATGTAATGAGGAATGGCGATTAGATTCTAGTGCTTCGCACCATATATGTTATCATAAAGATTGGTTTGCTTCCTATCAAACAGTTAATGATGGAATAGTTCTTTTAGGAGACAATCATTCATGTAAAATTGTTGGGGTTGGAAGTGTTAAAATTAAGATGTTCGATGGAGTAATAAGAACACTTATAGATGTTATACATGTACCTGAGTTAAAGAAAAGTTTTAATTTCTTTGGGAGTCTTGGATTCTTGTGGTCATAAGTTTACAGGTTTTGATGGAACTCTAAAAGTTTCCAAGGGTGCTTTAGTGGTCATGAAAGCACATAGGACAAGAAACCTTTACAAACTGGTTGGAAGGACGCAAGTTAATAGTACCACATTAGTATCTGAAGAAGAGTCAGGAACCACTCAACTATGGCATCAACGTCTTGGTCATATGAGTGAAAAAGGGCTTCAAGTATTAATGAATCGTAAATTGCTTCCAAACTTGAAAACTCTGAATATTATGCTTTGTAAACATTGTATATATGGAAAGCAATGTAGACAAACGTTTAAAGCAGGTAGTCATGTAAGTAAAGGTGTATATGTTCATTCTGCTACGGGGGAGCAAAATATTATGTGTTATTTGTAGATGACTTTTCTAGAAGGGTTTGGGTCTATGTCCTAAAAAGAAACGCTGATGTGTTTAATACGTTTAAAAAATTTAGAGTTATGGTTGAAAAAAGAACCGGTAGGACAATCAAGTGTTTAAGGACGGATAATGGAGGTGAATTTACTTCTTTGGAGTTTGAAAAATATTGTAAAGATGAAGGGATCATCAAACACAAAACAAATGTATACACTCCTCAGCAAAATGGTGTTGTAGAATGCATGAACATGAGTCTTCTAGAAAGAGCAAGGAGCATGCTCAGCAAGGCTAATTTGGGGCAAGAGTTGTGGGTAGAAGCAGTTTCTATTGCTTGTTATCTTATAAATCGGTCACCTTCAATGGCAATAGATTGTAAAATTTTGGAAGAGGTATGAACTGGTCACTCCTATGATTATTCGAAATTGAAAATCTTTGGTTGTGAAGCTTATGCACATACTCCTAAAAATCAGCGTTCTAAGTTAGACCCTGGATCAAAGAAGTGCATATTTGTTGGTTATGATGATGTAATGAAAGGATATAGATTGTGGGATCCTACTACCCACAAAATTGTCATTAGCAGAGATGTAATTTTTTATGAATCTTCTCTGATTAAATCTGAAAGTGTAAGAGTTGATGTGGAAAAGGAACATGCAATATCAAAACAACTAATTCAGTTGGAGAACCAATCTTCTAATGACTTAAAGAAACAAGAAGAAGTTTCTAGTGAGAGAGAAGTCATAGAAGATGAAGAAATTCAAGAAAATGTGGAAACCCCACAGCCTACACCAAGAATATCATTAAGGGAGAGAAAACCTCCTAAGAGGTATACTGATTTTGTTTCGTCTGTTTTATTTACTGATGATGGAAATCCTTCTTGTTTTTAGGAAGCCATTGATTGAATTGACAATGCTAAGTGGAAGGTGGCAATGAAAGAAGAAATGGATTCTCTGGAGAAAAACAAGACATGAGAATTGGTTAAACTTCCCAAAGATAGAAAAACGGTTGGGTGTAAATGGGTCTTCAAATTGAAAAAAGGAGTTGATGGTAAACCTCCTAAGAGATATACTGATTTTGTTTCGTCTGTTTTATTTACTGATGATGGAAAACCTTCTTGTTTTTAGGAATCCAATGATTGAATTGACAATGCTAAGTGGAAGGTGGCAATGAAAGAAGGAATGGATTCTCTAGAGAAGAACAAGACATGAGAATTGGTTAAACTCCCCAAAGATAGAAAAACGGTTGGGTGTAAATGGGTCTTCAAATTGAAAAAAGGAGTTGATGGTAAGGTTGAAACATACAAAGCCAGATTGGTTGTAAAAGGGTACTCTCAGATGGAAGGTATAGACTATCATGTGATTTTTTCACCAGTTGTCAAGCTTGTATCTATTCGTATTGTGTTAGCATTAGTTGCATTGCTTGATTTGGAGTTAGAGCAACTAGATGTTAAAACAACTTTCTTACATGGGGATTTAGATGAGGAGATTTACATGGAACAACCAGAAGGTTTTGTGCAGCATCAAAAAGGTAGATTAGTTTGCAAGCTTAAGAAATCATTGTATGGCCTAAAACAATCGCCCAGGCAATGGTACACGAAGTTTGATTCTTTCATGGTAAGCCAAGGTTATACTAGAAGTGAGTATGATCATTGTTTATACTTCAAAAAGTTGAATGATATATTCATTATCTTAGTATTATATGTTGATGATATGCTTATTGTGAGCAAAAGCATGGACGAGATTAACAGGTTAAAGGCTCAGATGGCTAGGACTTTTGATATGAAGGATCTTGGAGATGCAAACCAAATCTTGGTTATTGAGATACATGGAGACAGAAAAATGGTAAGCTCAGTTTTTCACAGGAGAAGTATGTTGAGAAAATACTTGAAAGATTCGAAATGAATAAGGCAAAGCTCGTGAATGTTCCTTTGGCTTCCCATTTTAAACTTTCTTCAATTTTATGTCCTAGTAGTGCTGAAGAAAAGGATTATATGTCTCGTGTACCATATGTCAATTCAGTAGGATGTTTGATGTATGCAATGGTGTGTACTAGACCTGATATTTCACATGCAGTAGGTATTGTTAGTAAGTACATGGCAAATCCTGGAAAAGAACATTCGAATGCAGTGAAATGGGTGCTTCGGTACTTAAGAGGCACAAGTGACTATTGTATCACCTTCAATAGTAACAGTGATTATGTATGCGGTTTTGTTGATTCAGATTTCGCTGTTGATTTGGACAAGAGAAGGTCTACTCCAGGTTATGTCTTTACTCTTGCAGATGGAGCTATAAGTTGGATGTCAAAGCTTCAAGACACAGTTGCTTTATCCACTACAGAGGCTGAATACATTGCTTCCTCACATGCTTACAAAGAGGCAATTTGGCTAAGAGGCATGCTTAGAGAAATTGGAAGGTTGCAGAACAGTGTGCCTGTCTTCTGTGATAGTCAAAGTGCTATTCATTTGGCTACAAATCATGTTTATCATAGTAAGACTAAACATATTGATATAAAATGTCATTTTGTAATACAAGCCATTAGTGAAGGTGGAATAGATCTGAAAAAGGTCCATACTAAAGAAAATTGTGCAGATATGTTCACAAAACATGTATTGTTAGAGAAGTTACGTTGGTGTGTAGCTTCTCTTGGTTTGAAGAAAAGGTGATAAAAAGTCTTGGGCAAAGTATTTGTAAATTTTGTTGTCAAGGTGGAGATTGTTAAATGACAACTAAACTAATGTGTTTATGGGAGGTTTCTCATTACGGATGTTTACGGGAAGTTTCTCATAACAGGGATAACTGGCAACGGTTTACTCATGTAACTAATTTCATGAAGTATATAGTGCATGGTTAGGATATGCAAAGATTTGTTTGTGAGGTTGAGACCGTCTTGTAATCTCTCCTTCTTCATTAATGGGCTTCAATACTTTGCCTGTGGATGTTTCCCCTTTTGGGGTTTTACCACATGAAATGTTGGTGTTTAATGTTGTCATTAATTGTGTGATTGATTTAACTTGTCTCTGAAATATAACAAGGGAGTCACTTGAGACATGGAGGAAAACGAAGCCTAGCAAGGAGCTTGAGGACAAGTTAGGGGCAGAAGCCCAATCTGAGATCACCTTAAGGGACGATCTTTCGCTCAGGGACATAACTGATGTATCCCGGACATACTTACTATATTGTATTTCAGGTGAGACTACTGGATTGCCATTTGGGACACTGATTGTGACACAGAAGGATAACAAGGAGTATTTAATACTGGGGCAGCTGGGAGGAATCTTGGGTTTGACTCCTAAAGAAGTTGTTAATGTACATAGTAACTTAGCTGAACAAGCTTTCAGGCAGCAAGCTCAAGTGATTCTTGCAGATAGACAACTTTCAAAGGCAAGGATAGAACAATTGAATGAGCATCAGAAACAAGTCAGGCTTCCTTCAAAGTCAGGACAGAAGGTAATTAAAGTATAACAACAACAAGGATATCAGGTGCCATAGAGGCAACTGTCAGCCAAGGGAAAATGACAATCACACAAATGAAGGAATTGAGAGAAGCGAATGTGGATCTTGATAACATGATCACAAAATAAGTTTGTGAAAACCTATTCAAGAAGATCATTGATGAAATATTTTCTTCTAGGACAGGAGACTTCAATGAAGAAGAAGTGAATGAGAGAATTCCAGCAGATCTTGGAATTGATGTCAACAAAGCTAAGAAAATTGTTCAAGATATTGCTAAAGAAAGATTATCAAAATCTTTAGTACAAGCTATGGCATTACTACGACATAGAAATCTATCTGGAATGGTAAGCAAACTAGATAGCCGTTCTCATTTTTCCTTGTTCTTTTTAATTAATATTTCTAATTTTTTGTCCTCTCACGTTGTCAAATGTAAACATGATTTTGATTTCTATCTCATATTCTAAGGTCTGAGTTATGCAAGTCACTAAGTTTAAAGTTGAAAATCAGAAGAAATAAAACTTTGCATTTGGTTGGACATGATATAGTTTTGGTTGGCATTTTCTCTCTTTTATGTTTTTATTTTGATTCCCCTCTTTTTTTTATCGCAGCAGCTTCTAGTTCATGTCCTCTTGAGATTCAACTACTGTCTAGAATATGATGTGGTGTGTTTCTGTAAGTTTACTCTCTTAATAACTTGTTGGCATGTGACAAGGTTGTACCTGTTGAACCATTATCCTAGTCTGTACAAGAAGAAGTTTTCGATCTTTTCTCTATCTATCTTAAGAACAATCCATCTAAAGAAAATATTGCTCACTTGCAATATCTTTTGGGCATTAATAAGTACGTCACTTTATCACTAAAAGAGTCCGTGAAGGAGGGCGCATTCACCTTGGGAGGAGAGGAAGAAGAGTTTATATTTTAAAATTATTGTAGAATTATATATTATATTCTACTTTATTCTCTCCTTGATTAGACGTTATGTAGACTATACATTTCGATTTTGAGGAGTCTTCATATATTTGACCAATCTAGCCAAATGAGGCATGAGGCAGCTTTTCTTTGCTTTGATTGTTTTGATTTACTCTGCTTCTAAAGAGAGAGTGTAAGTTGTTTTTCATCATAAATAGATTAGCTTACTGTTTCGGCACCCTTGTTAATTTTCTTCCACTGTTTTTTTAATTGGAGCGCGAATAAGCACATTGACGAGGAATTCATACTACAGCCTACTCATATGCATGAACTATATGAACATTTTTAGAGCATATTATTATGCCCATTTTGAATTGATCTTACATGTCATAATTCTTGCTTGCATTTGCTTTGAACTTGATATAAATGAAGTTAAGAATAAACCATGTTTATAGAAAGCACAGTAGCATAATTTGAGTACAAATACGGATTTGATACAGAAAAAAATAAGTAGCAAAATACAAATAGTACGGAAAAAACACACAAACCATTTAAATATTTGCATGCAATATTGGAATTTGATGGAAAAACACCCGTCATGGGCCATTTTGCCCGTCAATTACAGTCTATATTTTGTATCTCCTACCACAAAAAATCAAAGAAAACATTATATCTACCTCAACAATGGACATACATTTAGAATAATTCCTTGTCCATTCATCCAGTGAAGCCAATTTGTTGTCACATACTTCACAATGGGGAAGGAAAAGTTCATTTGAAAATTTTACTTTATTACTTTCAATATTAGCTCTTGAAAGGGCATTTCGAAAACTGGAATGATTTCCCTTCTTGCATTTCCAAAATGATGGGAAACATATATGCGACCACAATAAAAATAATTGATTCAAAATATATATATATATATTATAAAAAATGGAATTCAATATAATTGAGCAAAGTTTAATACAGTTGGGTCTCGTCAGGGAAGATTTTACTCAACAAAAAAAAAGTTTACGAAGCTTAGTTGACTTACAACATTCACTAATAACTCTTTCAACCAAGTTGCAGGTGAGTGTTATTTTTCTTAAAATATTACAATACAATGAAGTCAATTCTTAAAACTCGAGGAAGATCCTTTGACTAAGAAGTTGCAAGTGAAAAGTATCTATTTCACACTATACAAAAAATGATCCCTTGTAAAGATCCTTTGATTAAAACATCATAGAGGCGTATTCATTTGAATAAAATCAACCATGCACCTAATGCCAATCATTGAATACGACCTACTTGCATCGATGAGGCAATACTCAAAAAGTGAACATATCCCTAATATATTTGAATTTTGATAAAAGGTATGGAATGCACATACTTAACCGTATAATCAATCTCACTAAATACAATAACATTAAAATTTCATCAACTTTAATTATATTCTTACCCAACCTTTTAATGCCAAATTTTTGCTTTCCTTTAGATTATGTAATGATATAAGTTCATGTCAATCATTTCAAAAGTTGGTTAAATGATTTTAACATTTGGACATAGATGGCAAGCTAATGTAGGCTCATGAATAGCAAATTTCAAATTCAGATGTAACTAGGGGATAAAATAGCATATTGTGGAGAAGAGCCTTCGTGAAGATGGAGGAAGAATGATTGGAATTCTTAGAGGAGGGGAGGAAGAATTATCGGAATACTTTAAGGAGGAGAGGAAGAATTTCTAACCGAAAGTTTGTGTTCAAACCTCGCCTAGTATCAAATCAAATTTATGGAAAATTAAATGCCCGACCCGGTTTAAATGAGTGTTGTAATTTTCACAGAGATTTCAGACTTTGAAACACTGAATGAACATCCATTTTTAACAGGCATAAATTTAATAATAAACGCACACCATGAAATTTATAGACTAAGAAATTTTCGGCAAATTGCCCAAGCAAAACCAAGAATGGGAAAACCTCTAAGAGAGAAAGAGAGGAATTTTATTTCAGCCAAATTCAAAGTTACAACAGTAATGATAAAAAACTCGATCCAACTTATGTCAACCCAGTGCCTCGATTTATGTGCCAAGAGAAATTAATAGGTTGTATGGACCAATAGACTTCTTCCTCGATTTCTGAGCATCTTGTACGGTCACCACCTAGAAATTCGTGCCATAGATAAGTCTGGAAATTTGTGCCTCTATAACAAAACTACCTCCTCGATTTTTGTGCCACTTTTAGACTAAACACTGTATTGTATGGACCGTCTTGTACATATTGTACAATATTTATGTTGTATGATGCATTTAATGCAAATTCCTTGCCTCGATTTCTATGTTGGGTGCGTTGGGATTCATGCCAAAACTCAACTGTAACAGCTGGGAGGAATCTTGGGTTTGAGTCCTAAAGAAGTTGTTGATGTACACAGGAACTTAGATGAACAAGCTTTCATGCAGCAAGCTCAAGTGATTCTTGCAGATGGACAACTTTTAAAGGAAAGGATAGAACAATTGAATGAGCTTCAGAAACAAGTAGGGCTTCCTTTATAGTTAGCACAGAAGGTAATTAAAAGTATAACAACAACAAGGATATCGGGTGCCATAGAGGCAGCTGATAGCCAAGGGAAAATTACAATCAAACAAATTAGGGAATTGAGAGAAGTGAATGTGGATCTTGATAACATGATCACAAAAGCAGTTCGTGAAAACCTATTCAAGAAGATCATGGATGAAATATTTTCTTTTGGGAGAGGAGACTTCGATGAAGAAGAAGTGAATGAGAGAATTCCAGCAGATCTTGGAATTGATTTCAGCAAGGCTAAGAAAATTGTTCAAGATCTTTCTAAAGAAATATTATCAAATTATTTAGTACAAGTTGTGGCATTACTACGACAAATAAATCTATATGGAGTGGTAAGCAAACTGGACAGCCGCTCTCATTTTTCCTTGTTCTTTTGAATTAATATTTCTAATTTTTTGTCCTAACAAGTTGTCAAATGTAAAAATGATTCTTATTTCTATCTCCTTCTCCTCCTATTACTCTTTTAATTTTAGTATAGGTATAAAGGTGCTCGTGAAAACAAGGTATAGTCCCTATATTTTTCAGGAGAATTAACGTAGAGGTACTTGGGCTCGTACCTCTACATTAATCCTAGACGACAAAGCCGAATAGGTCGGTCCTAAGTCCAGGTGTTGATGCCAGATTTGTTGTTGGGTTTAGAGACTCTGCTTAGTTACGACTCTGTCGGGTGGTCTTAGGACGGCTGCTACGCTAAGTTGTTGTTGTAGTTGAGGCTGTTGCTCCTGGGATTGAAGAAGAAGAAGAAGAAGAAATCAATTATTTTAATGTCTGCGAGGCTAAAAATAGCCTATGGGACAGACTGTCTTGACCGTTGATTTTGCATTTCCACCCTCTTTCTATTTAGCTTGATGATGAGCTCCCCCAATTTCACCACGATCCCTTCATTGAATAAATTAACCCAAGAGCTAGTTGTCAAGATATTCACATAACTGCTCGTGTTGTCCTTAAAGGCCTCGCACTCTAAAATGAAATGCTTTTCTATTTCCACTTTTCTAGAGTTGCAAAAAGTACACACCCTTTCTTCCCAAGCTTCCTTTGGTCTTTTCCAACGCCCAGTTTCACAACGCAATTGGTGGGAATTGGTTCTTATTTGAGCAATAAGCATTTAGCCCTCTATGGTATATTATCCTCTATATAATCTTTTTGATGATGGTTGTAAGTTGGATTAAACTTTTCAATATCATACTTTTTCTTTCTCCCTATCCCTTTGCCCCAAATTTGCTTATGGAACTTGTCGATAACAAAGGCCTTTATCTCTTTACTATTTGTACTACATGTGTTCAAGTAAATATCCCATTTACTAAGCCATTTGTTGTTTTGTCACATCCAAGTCTTCTTTCTTTTGCATAATATGTCATTGAAGACCACCTTAGGCCATCTGTCGTCTTCCATTTACTCAATCTTTTTTAGATATCTTATGAGTTGCACCATATCAATTGCTTCAATGGGAATTGTCCCCACTTCACTAAGCATGATATCATAGGGGATTGAGCTTTTAATTTTGAACTTGTTTATAATCAAGCGTTTTTTAATCTTCTCAATTTGTTTCCACTGTAAATCAGATGTACTATTGGCCTACACTTCACACCCATAGCGAACAACCGGGATCAATAACAACCCAAAAAGAGTTTGCATAGTATTCCAATCCCATAGCTCTACTTCTCTGCATCTATTTTGGAAGGTGTATAATGCTTTCCAACCTCCCAAAGTTCTTTTCTTTCTACAACCTTCCCAACTTGAATTTTTGTTGAAGTCAATCCCAAGATATTTGTAATCTACCACTTCTTCAATAGTGTTGCCTTCAAAGTAGAACTTACGTTGGTTATGTTTTCTCTTACTAAAGAAGACTACTACTTTTGTCTTGCTAGTATTAACCTGCATCCCCATTGCTCTACAAACGTTCTCAAGGGAAAGTAAGTGCTCTTGCAAGCCAAGAGCAAATTTAGCAATCAAAATAAAGTCATCTACATACAAAAGAAGCCTTATCACAAACTCGCTCAATAGAGCACCTTCCCCATTATGTAAGTTTAACCACTCTTCAAGTTTGTCAATATATAAGCCAAACATGGTAGGCGACAATGGGCACCCCTGCTTGACCACAATATCACTCCTGAAACTTTGAGAGATACCAGCTAGCATTCTAATTTTGACTTTAACCTCTTCGTATAATCTATGGATAGTTTCTCTAAGATGCATAGGAACCCCAAGTTCTTCCATTTTGTGCCAGATCTTATCCCTAGGGATTGTGTCAAATGCTTTTTTGAAATTGGCAAAGCAACAAAATGCTTCTTCTTTTTTCTCCCACGCTTTCTCAATGATGTGTCTTAACATTACATTGTGATCAACCGTGGAGTGTTTGGGTCTGAAACCTGCTTGTCCTTTAGCACACTTACCTCTTTCTTTCGCCCACTTGCTAATTCTGTTTTCTAGCATACTTTCGAATAGTTTTGCAAACAAGGGATTTATCATTATGGTCCTGTAGTTGGAGGGATTATTGGCATTGCCACTCTTGAAAAGAGGTATTTCCAGGCTAGTTGTCCAATCTGTAGGGAATCCCTGTTGAATGATGGTGTTGAAAATTCTCGTGATGTGAGGCGCAAGAGTTTTCGAACCACACTTTAGATACTCTGCTTGGAGTTCAACTAAATCCTTTGCTTTTCCAACACCCAACTTCAAAATACCCACCTCAACCTCTTGCACTGTGAAAATCTTAGTAGCGGTGTTGACCAAGGGGGGGAGGTCAGCCTTGGGATATTGCTCATGCAGTTGTTTTGCATATTCAAACCATTGATAAGCTGTGATATTGTTTTTAGTTTGCTTCTTTTTGGTTTGAAGTTCCTTCCAAAATAACTTGGGGTTGTTTTTCCCAAGGAAGATGAGTTCTTCCCTTCATGAAATCATGAAATCAGCTTTTTTCTTTCTTAAAATCTGCTTGTAGGATTTGAAGTCAATTTCTTTCTGATTTGATTCTTTCGAAGATCTCCTTGCTTTTTTGCATTCCTCATCAAACCAAGCATTAACCGAGAATCAATTTGTTTCAGATTTCTTATTTTTTGCTCTTTTGCATTCTGAAAGTGCTCTTTGAATTAGATCCGTTAGTTCGTGGTCGTTGAAGGCCCTGGGATTGAGTTTTATACTCCTTAAAAATCCTCTCTAATGTTATCTTGAAGGTATTCCAGGTTTTTTGTGTCAAAATAATCCTACCCTTTGGGGGTGACTGCTTAATGCACTGAGGTTTTATCTCACCCTGCTGTTTTTCAGTCCCAGAGAATTTTAGATATATTGGTTTGTGATCAGATCTGATCCCCAATCCGAACTTCCTCCATTTTCTCACACGTGCCATGTGAGCAAATTGCATAATCCACCACACTTGCGCCATCGTAAGTGTTGCATGTGAAATTTCCTGACTTCACCCATCTATCCAAACCATTGCAAATGACTAAGTCAAAAGTTCCACATAGAGTAAGTAGTTGCTCCCCAAAAATATTGCGGCTTTTGTTGTCCTCTAAAAATCTTGTCCACTGATGATTACTTTCTTTTGTGAGCCAAATAGGATTGCACTCTTCCTTACCATGGAGGATACTAGCTTGTTCATTTGCAATCCTAGCATTAAAGTTACCCACTAGAAGGACTTCACCTAGTTCGGAATATGCTGCAATGTCATTTTTTAGGGTTGCAAAGGGATCTTTGTGGTTAAGCCCCCTGCCTTTGTAAGTTTTTGAAAATTGCGGGGCAAAATAACATGCTACAATTCTGATGATATTTCCATTTTCTGATATTTTAAACCAAATGAATTTTTTATTTGAGTCTTCCTTTTCTAACTGAATGAGACGTCCTTTTTTCCCCTTACTAGAACCATGATACCCCCGTGTCCCTTTTTGTTCTCTGTTGCCTTGTTCCACATTGTCATCTTCAAATACCATTCAAATAAAGGTGTTTTACACCCTTCACGCTCGTGCGTTTCCACTAAACAAACTATGTCTCTATCTTCCGCAATAGGCCCTAACCCAGGTCCTCGCCTCCAAGGATAGCCTCTATAGTTCCAACAAACTAAACTTAAGGAAACCATAGTAGAGTTTGACTACTATTTTTTTTGTGTACAAGACTCAAAGTCGACTCCTCACGCCCCCTGCTGTCTTTGTTTCGTATTTTTCTGCTAAGGAATTTGCTGACCTTTCTTGATTACCGCCTTGTTGTTTTGTTTTAGGAGGGACAAAAAAGGCAATAACTACTTTTCCTTTGTATAACCGTGCCCTTTTTCCCTCATCTCTTGCTACTCTAACCTTTGACATCTCTTCCCTTCTTACCTCTTGCTTCCTAATAGTTAAATCTTCTTCTAGAAAAAATGAGATCCTCTTAAGAGTTGCTTCTTACTTAGCAAGATTTGCTTGCCATGTGTGCTTGGCATTGTGACTTTTATGGGTCTAGCCCTCTCGCCACTGGGCTTACCCACCCTCCACGCTTGGAAAATTTTCCCTTGCCAAAGCATCATGTCACTCAAAAAATCCCTTGCAAGATCAAGCGTACCTTCATTTTCTCCATAATCTCTCACTCCTTTAATAATTATGTTTGTTGCTCTAACTTTCCTTTCTCTGATTTCATCATCATGTATGGTGTTCCCCTGGGTGTTTGCTTCTCCTAAGTTAATGGCAGACTTGCTAACAACTTGTACCCATGTTTTCTTCGTGGACCTTCCCTTCTCTTCTTCCCTTCCTTTCACTCCCTGGTTGTTTGTTTATGCAGCTGCTTTCCCCTTCTCCTTTGATGTTTTAGAGTCCATCCTACCACTGCTTTCCCCTACCTCATCTTTCATGCTTTGCCAAGCATCCTTCATCCTTTTCCATTCTGCCTTTCCTACCAAGAGAGTTTCTTGCAACAAAAGCACTTGATCTTTTAAAACCTTGTTGCTTTCTGCTAAACCCTGATTTTCTGTTGTTAATATATGGATTCTCAGGTCTCTCTCTTGTTCTTTGGCCTCCAAAGCCTCCAATCTCCCCTTAGCATTTAGTTTCTCTTTCACATATAGATTAAATGACCAGGTAAGATGTGTATATGTGGGGTTGTACAAGGTGTAATCCTTTCTTCCTTTGGCTCTGTTGTCGCTCGTTTTTTGAAAGAGAGGCGATTGTTTCTTATGCAGAACCAAGATGATTTCTCGTTGGGACTTTTTTTTCCTTTTCTACTCCCATTTTAAACGAGCTTCTCTATGTTTTAAAATACCCCAGAACCATTTGGCATTAACCCAAACCCACTTCCTTGTTTTGCTTGAAGATGAGATTTTCACTTGCCCTAAATGGTTTGTTTCAATAGAGGCGGGTATTCCTTGCTCAATTTTTATGTGAGTTGTTGACTGTGTTTCCATTGTCAGGGAAAAAACACAAACTATGGGGTAAGGCTAAATACCTGACTCAAGTGTGGGAAGATGCAGTTCACAAAGTAAAAGCTCTGCCTGCTTTACCCCACCAGCTAGCAAGGAAAAGAGACACTAGGTCCCCCCAGAAAATCCTCACAGAACGCGGTTGGCTCCTCCTGCAGCGACGAGAGATTCCTTGTATTATGTGACTGGGTCTCTCTACTAGTGTTGATCCCTTGACTGTTTGACAGCTATGCTCGGTTCCATGTGACAGAAAATGCACAACAACCCAACTCTACTCAGTTTCCTCTGCTCTGCTTGGTTCCCTCTGCTTTGCTCAGTCCCACCTCTACTCGGTTCCCTCGGTTATGCTCTGCTCGGTTCCCTGGAAAATGCACAACCACCCACCTCTGCTCGATGCTCAGTGGGACGACTGCTAAGCTTGGATCCTAGGATTGGAGACTACTATATATGATGTTGCATGCATATAGAAATTTTAACTATGATATCGGCATGGATATGTTGAAAATTCAATTCACATATATGCTCCCCGACCCAGGTCTAATTCTAGTTAGTCTCGGACATCTAGATCTCTACAATGGCAATTCCCAAGCTGCCAAAAGGCTAGTTCTACTAGTGTGGATTCACCTGGTCCTAGTCTCTTCACTGATGGTTCTTGCTCTTCACCGGGGGTACGTGGTCATGTTACCATATCTCTAACTGGCTCTACTGAAACCGGGTCTCCTCTATAATCTCACCCCATAGAGGTGTGTTATCATATGAGCTCCCATGTCTGCGTGGACCTTGTTAAGCCCAATCCGAGATGTAGATATATGATCTCTCCATATAGATGTTGAATTTTTCCACGGATAAGACCTAGCTGGCTAGGATAACTTCAATAGTATGAAGCCGGAATGCCCCATAACTGGGCTAAGAGGATCTTCTCCGCTTACTCTATTTGGTTTGGTGTCTATGCATATCTACATGTTACTATACCATCTCTACTTGGACCTGGGATGACTATTGGTGCTAACAAGGCCTCCACAATAGCCCCAGAGTTTGATGATCCTACTGAAATCCTAGGTGAAAGCCACCATGTTTACCTTGTCCATAACTTGAAAACTAAACTCTCGGCCTACACTCTTGCACAATATAGATCTTAGTGTATGTGGACCTTATACATCTGATATTGTCATACATACATTTTACTTGTCTAACATTAGAGCAGTCAATACTCCTCTTTAGACTTCTACCTTGGTTGAACCTGGCGAAGTAGTGCCATATGAATTCAGCCTAGTTCCAGCTAGACCTAAAAAACCTATTACTAGCTAGAAGAGCTTGCGCCTCTACGAACCGGATCTTTGTCGCTATGAAAACTACTCTAATCTTATACATGCATCCAGTATATCGGGTTATGAACAACCACCATATACGATGTAACCATGTAGACCTTATACATGTGATATAGACATAGAGCGTTGGCATAGATATATGAGCTCGCCATGGAGAACTAGTCGTTGACCTTGGACTTGTAGAAGTCCTAGCTCTTAAGATCTAGTTATTATATGAGCTAGTTGCATAGATAATTTTGCACTTGAATCATCTCTACTTGTTACTATAAAGTTACTATATGGTATTGGATCTCTACTTGGATCCTCTCCTAGATTGGCTCCTCTTTTTTTCTAAATGATTGGCTCCTAGCATCATCTAGTTACCACTACCTCTACTCTGCTATGCTGTAGTGAAAGCCTTTAGAGTCCGCGGGTATGGTGCCCACTTGGTTCATAGTTGCACTTACTTAGACTTGCATCTTGACTTGCCATACTTTTATCGCATAGGATAAAGGCTAACTAAAACGCCCCACCTTTCCGGTCATTTTTTCATTGGAATCGATCAAATTTTGACTGAGAAATTGCAGTTTTTCCAATTTTGTGATTTCAGTAATCAACAAGGGTTTTTCTAGACTACATGGAAGATTATAAAACCAACTAAATGATATAAATTGTGATTTAAAGAACAAAAATTAAGGTTTCAACAATTTCTAGTATGTCGGATTCCAGCGACTACGAGGCGTTTTGGTCGTTCCATATACTACTCCCTACTTTTATACTTCCTTTGTCGTTGCATGGATATGGTTGACCCTGTGGCATCAGCTGCCCCAGTCCTATCTGGATTGGCTATGAACAACCCATTAAATACATATCACCATCTCTACGTGGTTCATATATGATGTCAACATGGCATACGTTGAAACTGCTGCCTAAAGCCGCTAGTCATAGGTTCCCATATGCCCGAGCTGGGCTAAGAGAATTCGCTCACTCTTTGTGACTCTACTTGGTATGGTGCCTACATGAACATGTTCCAATATGATATTTCCATATCTAAGTTCTCACATGCTCTACTGGCTTTACCTAGGCCCATTCCGCTACTCACCATATCTCTGATCGTTTCCATCTTGCCAAGAGTTGATTCACCATATTAGGTACTACATATGCAAGCTTATAACCTCCTTTTCAATTATCCCATACTTCTATAGAATATGTTGGTAAAATAAAGTAGTTATAATCTAACTATTCAATTATCCCATACTTTTAACATATAGGCCTCATGTTTTAGTTTTATGTAATTATAGATAATCATATTATATACCTCTATGTAATTATAATATGGGCTCTAGGCATCGATAGATATGGAAACAACTTGCACCTTGTAAACTAAACTTGGAATAAGCTATAATAATAGAGATATGTAAATTACTACCATACTTTTATGAGTTGTTTCGGTTTAAACATCATACATGTATTGGTTATAACCAGTGTATTTAAAGTAATCAAGTCATCTGTTTCACCATGTAATCACTGTAAGTATAGCCCCTTATTCATCGATAACAAGCATGTTACGGCTTTCTATGTGTATAATGACATGTTATATTATATATGGGTTTATACCTATGTTGCATTTCTTACTAATCCACCACATTTTCACGTTCCCAACTACGTTGATTCTTCTTAGATCTTTTGTTGCTTGTCTCTGATCCTTTGTTGCTTGTAAGAAGAAGCATCAAAGAGAGAAGGAACTTCTCACTTTCGTGCCTCACTGCTTTAGATATGGCCTTTATATATGTTATTTATTGCATAAACGTGATATTTATTAATGGATTGGGATATTATTTAATAACCACCTTCTTATTGGATCTTATTTAGCACCCCACCTTTTAGTCGTATATAGGGATTGTCTTTCTAACAATGAATGTTTTCCAAACGTGTTCGATAAAGGTTGATACAGAAAGACAGGTGGACAAGGCTAGGATTATCAAAAAAATTACAGTCGATCCAACCCAACAATGTTTCCTATCAAACGCTTGTGCAGCGTTGCTCTATGTATGTGAATCCCTTCCTTCCATCTGATTCAATGTTGTTTGGGGCATGACTAACTAAGTAGGATAAGTGAGGCAAGTAGTAAATATTGGTGAGTAAAGAGGTGTTTGGTGATAAGAGATACTAACATTCAAGGCAAGTGGGGAAGGAATATCCTGTAATGCTGGTTGTCTCTATCCGAATGCCCGGTGACCAATGCTATCTATTTGAAGTTGAAGCCAGTGTACTAATTGGGGATAACAAAGTGGGGGGTTTATACATAGCATGTCTCCCCCCCATAATTAAGGGGAGAGATAGCCGCATGCGGCGATGTGGCCATGATAGAATGCCCAGTTTGAATCAAGAGAGGGTAGACAATGCACCCAAAAGTGTTTTGTCCTGACTTGCCAAATCGTAAGATCCAAGATACAAGTTCCACCCACGAGGTCTGGTACCATAAGGTTGTTTCGTAGGGGTCGGTAACTAGAGTAGAGAGAGAATAAAAAATAGTAATTGCATATATAATGATGTCTATCTTTGTTACAATATTATTATTATCAAGTTCTTTATGATCAATATTAAATGCATTCCTTACAGGTCGAGTGAATAGCCAATGATTACGTTCATCCCACCCAGTCTTCCTCGGAGGGGGAGTGAAGGAGTGATATGTCGATCAAGTGGGAAGTATATAGTATTTAATGCACAGGCCTTTCATTGAGCACTTCCTCCCCACTCAACACTATAGTACTTGATATTATATTTACTATGATAGAATATAAATAAGGTAATATAATATTTACTAGTATCTTATGGCTATTTAATTATAATACTTAAACATATTATAATAAGAGAACAACCAGCTCTACTATACGCCCTTAATATCATTACTAGTAACTAGTGGGATATTACCTTAATGATACTATAGTAATCGCTATTTTATAGTATTTATTAGTATTAAATAGTCCCATATGGGATTGTTACCTTATTAACTTATATAATAAGCGTAATTACATATATAAATAATTTGATCAGTTCAGATCCTGCACCAGTATAAGTAGTGACTATGCTCATGAAAAGTGCTTGTATAATTACATATATAATTAATTCCTGGATACACCGAATCTAGTGTTCTTCCAGACCAAGTCTAGCATAATTACATATATAAATAATTTGTTGGCATGCTTCTTAATCAATCATCAATAAGGAGGGGGGAATGAGATTCTATTATTTGAGATAAAAATGATAAGTTCACTTAGGTTTTACAAGGGCCGTAGGGCTTTTTGTCTGATTGACCTTCTACATTATTCAATTATGATTAACGTTCCATATTACTCCGATCATCCCCAATATCGGTGGGAATTTGGGGCCCTTTGGGGGTTTCATTTAAAGAGGGGCATCTCACCCTTTCCTACCGCTTCTAATGATAAGGAGGATGTTTTGCCTATATGTAATTATCTCTATAAAACACTTCATATATATAATAGTAGATAGTTATATATAATATTTCGTTACTAATATTAATTTATAGTATATTTATATACTATTATATTAATATGACACTATTGCCTGTATATAAGAGACCTTACTATTTAATTGGGAACATACTAAAACTAAGCCTATGCCCTCACCTTGGTGGGACTTAAAAATACCAACTTGGTACGTTTGGAAAACTAATCAACTTTATTAGGAACCAGACACTCGGCTGGTACCTACAGCATTTTTACTATCCTCAAAAACCTATGCATATAACCTCATCCTTGGGAAATTCCTTCAAATCCTCCTTGGAAACATATATATTAACCTTCCTTTGGACCATATGCCTTAGATCTATATCTTGGCACCCTACTGAATCTCCTCCTTGGGAAACTCATCAACTTGCTCCTCAGGAATAGCCTTTGGAAATCAGACTTTGTTGCTACTCTGGCAACCCATGCATCTGACTCATTGGGAACCTCACTCTTGGAACCACATCAACCTATGACCTACAACCTTTGGTGGGACTAGGGAACCTATGCATTAGATATACGCCTTGGGAACTTCAAATCCTCCTTGGCAACCTTTCTTCCTCATTGGGACCTTACAAAAAATCTTACTCGGAAACCTTCGCCTATTATCTAAGCCTTCGATGATACTAGCCCTGGTAATATCCACGTCCCCGACAACCTCTATGGCATATTGTGACCATGGGGGGTTCTTTCTTTCCTACTTCTAATACCAATACATCACTATCTAGTACCGAGTTATTTTGTTGCACAATAATATACGCCACATACTCATAACTCACTGTCAGACACATTGTGCGCATTATACTTTAGTCTATGTGCGCTTCTAAACTTATCAATTTCTTTACAACGCAGCTATACTGCATGCACAAATCCAGACCGTCATGCAAAAATCCATTACATGATTGCCTTCTACCACTATGCATCTTCCATCGCACAATATAACCACCCTATGGCAACTTAGTTTGCAATGTCAGTTCATTGGCTACTTGAAGAGTTAGTTATATACATGTAATGGGACTTCACATACACACAATCATCTATATGCAAGTCATTCACATTCCTAATCGCTATATACAACATGCATCTCATCATTCATACAATGGAAATGAATAACAACAATAAAACATCGTGAATGAAGATTCTCCAAACTAACTGCGCAAGAGCAACATTCCACCCAACCGTAGGCACTCTGTCTAGCATATACTCTTTTTGCTAAGAGGCCACCCGCACATTGCGCATGATTACCTTAAGGAAAGGGAAACTATCCAAAGCTCTTTCTCATAGTCAATGTAATGTCCCCAATTTCCTTGGTGTTATTTTGTGAAATGGGGGTATAAAAATTTTCTTTCGACTTTACTCAACCAGTCATACATGTTAGGTAAATATAATATTATAACAACATAGCTTTGTTATGTTTATTTTCTAGACATAAGGAAATGTAAAACGAAATCTACTCACCTCTAAGATCTATATCCATAGTTATCATCCATTAGTCATCCAATTAATGCATAACTTTAACAGTTGACTCTTTAATGATCATTTCCTTGCAACTAGATCAAGGTGATTTAACACATAACTGTTTATCCATGTTATCACGAGGACACCTTAGGTACCTTCATAAACTTAAATCCACATCATTTATTCACTTATAATTATTAGCATGATCTTTATCCCTTTAATGTGACTCCTATAATATAGCCTATTTCTTCCATGTTGTCATACTTATTATTTCGTACTCTAATAAAAGGATTAAGTAGACATTTTTATTGAATTCATCTCTACCCAGAAACATACATAATGGAATACAAAGGCATTTATCCATACATAAGAATTTACACAATTTGCTAAAACAATCTCATTCCTTCGAGATATTTACATCACTTAAGAGCTTGAGCATACATAAATAATTTTACATGTTAAAAGCTTTTTAGCATTATTTTGCACAATAATAATCATAATTTACAACTAGAGGGTATACCTATTTGGATGACGTGGACTTGATCAATTGAAGACTCAACTTCATCTTTCCACCCAACTATATGGCACTGTCTCGCGTTCATTGCATCCGCCGAGATGTCACCATGAGCTGAGCCGAAATCCACTAGGGTAAAGCGTAATGCCTCATTTTGACCTTGTTACATGAACTATCATTTCATGTATGTATTTGCTTACTATTGTGGAACTTCGTCAATTGATGGCACTCTAGACTTAGGGATTTATTATTTTGCGGAGCTTATACATGTGTGGGTGATGTTAATATTATGAATTATGTTCATGTTTTGATTATGTCACTAGCATGCAAATTTAATAAATGATGGTACATGGATATCGATTTAAAGTAATGTGTTGAATAATTGATTATGATGTCGGATGCATAATACAAATTGATTACATTATTGTTATTATAAATGAAATATGTATACATGTCGATGATTGCATGGGATTGCATGACATTTTGTTATGAGACTAACCGACAAGTTTAGAAGAGTTAAAGGTAACAATTTTACTCTTTCGTTAGCTTCTACTTACACTCTGTTTCATTCAAGTAACAATTTCTAAGCATGTATAAAACATGTAAAAGTACAAGTATAAATCAAATTGACAACAAATTTATGAAGCATTTTCATATATTTCTCCTTCAAAACAAAAAATTGAAACAATAATTTAAAATATGTGTAAATCTGTAGTTTGTCCAAGCTCAACTTTATCCTTGTAGATTTGTCCTGTAGAGTGGCTATGAACCCTTAAGAACCTCAATCGACCAAATTGGTTTACCACCCTACCAGCTAAGAAGTCTTGCGGACTTCCTAGCTCCAAAAACTATGTTCTTGGACCCACGAGCCCAAAACATGAGTACAATCAACCCAACCAGTCTGAATTCATTCAATTTTCTGAAAATTTCAGCCTCTTCTAAATGTTCCTCAATGGCAAAAAGATCCCTCGAACCTCCACATTCCCCCCCCTATATCTTCCTCATCACCGACTCCTCCTCTCCCATTTTCTACCCTTTTCCCCTATTCAATGTTTTAACTCCATTATCATCCACTATGTCAGTCTTAATTAATTTCCATCTCATCATAAATCGATACAATGTCCATATTCAATCAACAACAATAAAAATAAATTTTATTCAATCCTATGGATTTGGGTCACATGTCATTATTTTATTATTTTATTAAATTAATCATCACCGCCAATATTTTACTTTAATGTGTGTACCATAAGTTCTTACACAATTGTTTATTGTTAATAATATTATTCAATGTCATCTTTGACTTAAAATACATTGAATTAATGAATGTGCTTAAACATTATAATAATACAACCTAATATTTTTTTTGTAAGTTTAGGACTAATCTATTAGGTAAAGATAAAAGTACATATAATGATACAAGTATGCGTGTTACTAGAACATGAAACCGAGCCAAAAGAGGTCGTCCAAGAGTTCAAAAAGTGATCCTCCCCTTCAAGGGGAAAACAGATCTTAACCATCCAAAAAATACTTAACACTGTAAAAATAAAAGTTAAGCTAGGTTAAGCTAGACAGCTCGCAGAGACTGGAAAGCAAAAAACCATGAGAAAACCTGTGGAGTTGAGACACCTGGCATCATAGCAGTTCGTACGGTACCTCGGTGATTGGGCAGTTGTACTTTGTTCCCCATTGAAGTTCCTACTTCTTGCCATTCTTCTGCTTCTCTTCTAGTTCCTTGAAGCCGCCTGTGGAGTCGTTGTTCATGGAATTTCCTGGGTCAGGTGGTGGTTGTTTGACTGGCAGAAGCGACGATTTCTTGGGAGCTTTCCCTTTCTGTCTCACGAATTGGCGCTGTGGAGAGGTGAGGATGTTCTTACCAAGGGGAAGCGGAGGGGGAGGAGTGGGGAGAAGTTGAGGGGTTGGAGGAGGCAGAGGAGGGGGTGGAGGCGATGGTGGCTGAACAAGGTTGGGGTTGTCATTGTTGGCCGGCGGAGGGTTGCCGACGCGATGGCCGACGGAGGGTTGACAACGCAAAGGATGAGTCTGGTGAGAATATTTTTGAAAACCCAATAGTTTTGCCTGCGGGATGTGGTATGAGTGGCTGCAATGAGAGAGCCAAATACTTCGTCCTCCTAGTCGTCGACCAGGGTTCGCAGAGCCTCCAGAATCTCGGCTTCATACCCTCTATTGCTGACATGCGGGTGAAAAGGTGGCTCTATAGGGTTATCGACCCTTCCACGTCCTCTCCCGCCTCTGGGAGGTCCTCTTCGATGCTGCAGCATGAGATTTCCAGGGTGCGAGTCGCTGTAACAGGCACAGGGTGTGAATTGCTGTAACAGGCCGGTATCGAACTTGGGACGACAAAGATTGGGCCGAGCTGGGTTGACAAAATGCATGAGCTGCAGAGCGAGGATCAAGGAGGGAGCCATAATGCACCAAGTCCGATGGGCATGATGATACGCCATAACTGCCCTGTACCCAGCTTGCTCGGCCTTAATTGTCGAGGGGACTGGTATTGCTTAGAAGATCGGGTTCGTCGGCGTCCCTGCTGGTGCTGGCGTCATCAACTGAAGTGACCAGAATCCGATCACCGACAGAAATGGCTTCAATCTCGTCATGATCCGGATGGGTGTCGGACGTTTGAGGGTGCCGGTGTGCATGTGGCCACCCGTCGCCCACCTGGTCGTCCACGGGGGTATTAGGTGGGATGACGACATGGTGGGCCACGTCCTCGTTATCCTGAGACGTCCTATCCTCCGTGCCATTCCTCCTGTCCCCCGCATCTGGGGATAATACAACCTAATATTATCTAAGTAATGTTTTTAACAACAATTTAACAACAACACTTATAATTGGTAATTAATTTATGTTTATTTAATAATTAACCAACAATCTTTCAACTTCAATAATTATTTATGTATTGACTAATTAATACCTCATAAACATTAATAATCATTTAGATATGTATGTGCCACATTCAACAATTGAAATATTAATGATTATTTACATATTTAATATTTATTTATTACCGCATTCTAATTAATTCTTATTAATGATTATTAATGGAAATATTTACCACATTTACTAGGCAAACCTTAATTATAGCTAAACTTAATTAATATAATTCATACTTATTTAACACTTATCAACAAGTTAATATTATCCTTAGTATGACTAATTAATCGTTATTGACACTCAATTGATATTTATTATACGAGCATAGATCCATCTTAAACCGGGATCTAGAAAGCACCGAGAGGGATCCAATTTCTTTAGGTGTAAGTTATTTTTATCTTAAATTTTTAAATGTTCATAAAAAATTACATCTCAAACATTTTGATCCCTTTAGTGTTTGGTAAATGTGGGTTTAACATGGATATTTTAATTACTATTCATTTAGTTTTATTATTGGGTTTTTATTATTTGATAAATTAGGTGACATGCTTTTCTCTATATTCTTTTTTTGTTTTAGCACACTTGTTGGTGTAGTGTTAGGTTAAACACACATTGATCTCATCAATATTATTTCGATGACAATCCTTTATTCTAATTATTAATCCATAATCAAATACATGAAAATTCTACTCTAAAGCCACACCAAAATATATCTAAATTTTATTATAAAAAATGATTGATTATTATTATTATGAATTATAAAGAAAGTTAATTTAAATTATTTTAATAGTAATTAAAAATAAAATAAAATAAAATAAAAAGGCTAGAATCTTCTAAGAAGGTTGAATATCTTTTAAAAACGAGTTTAGCATTTCGAGTAATCATTAACGGTTAATATATATTAGATAGAATAAAAAGACAAATAACCTGAAAAGGAACAATAAAAAAATGCAAATGATCATTTTCTAAAGAACAAATATAGAAAATTAGCATATATCCATTTTAAACCTCGATTTATCAAGCACCCAAAGGGATCTAATTTATAGATCTATGCTAGTTTATTATTTTATTTAAGTCCATATGTAATTTATATTTCTCATTTTTTATTTTCAATATTTTTCATTTATATTTCTCACCCAGGTTATTCCTTTCCTTGTGGTACATTGAATTTTATTTGGTGAATTGATTTTAGATTGAGTCGACAGTATATAAATATATGAATCCACAATATACTTTTTTTTTTTTTTTTTTTAAAAGGGAGACCAGTTTTTTTCTTTGCATGAGCGTTAGCGCACGAGGCTCTGGCGCGACCTGCACGAGGTTCTGGAGGCGACCAGCGCTGTCAGAGGCCGCTGTGCTTGGCCTAAGATCGTGAGGGGGAAAAGAATTGATCGCGGACTGCCAAGGGAGGCGTTGATCCTCCGTGGACTGCTGTCAGAGGCCGCTCTGGCAATGTTGGAGGGATAAAGATGGGCTCCCCGATCCCTGATGATCGAGATCCGTCCCAGGCTCCTCATCTGGATGAATTCGATCGCTTAATCTCATCTTACAACAAGAGATCCGGCAAAACCGAACCCCCGAAATTTGTCAAAAGGCTTGAAGATGTGCCGGAGGTTGCCCTTCCTCCGGAGGAAACCATCCGGGTTGCTCTTTCCCTTGTAGATCAAGCCCTGATTGGTCAATTTACGGGGCTTTGGCCTTCGCCCAAAACAACGGACAGCTGGGTTCAAAGAAACTGGAGACCCCTAATCACCAACAACGTTGCTTCCTACTCCGTCGGGCGAGGTTTTTTCCTCTTTGACTTCGAATCTAAGGATGATAAAGAGCTGATCTTCCAAAATGGGCCCTACTTCATGGGGCCGCAAGGTCTTTACCTCAACAGGTGGACGCCAGATTTCGATCCAGAGGCTGACACGCCAAGAGCAGTGCCAGTCTGGGTCAGGCTGCCCAATCTTCCTATGCATTGTTGGAACCCTAAAGCCCTCCAGGCCATAGGGACTGCGTTGGTGAACTACATAGATATGGCTAGCCCGAAAGACCAATACGCCTGTGCTCGAATCTGCGTTGAGGTCGATCTAGAAGTTGGACTCCCTGAAGCTATCAAGTTAACCATGGGAAGCTGGTCCCATTTCCAAAAACTTGATTACGAACAGCTGCCCTTCAAATGCAGAGGATGCCATGAG
>LPNX010374518.1:8234-36745 GCA_001517045.1 Pseudotsuga menziesii
CACGCACGCGTTATAGAGTTACAAAACGCGTGCGCGTTTTGTAGTTCTATAACGCGTGCGCGTTATGGTTACCTAGCCTACATGTCTGCTGACATGTCAGGCTTGGATTTACTATTCCAAGTGCTATGGAAGAGGAGCGTGTTCTTTTTCTATGTAATGTGAGCTTGTTCCTAAAAAGTTGAATTGCATCTAAAAGGTCCCTCAACTTCTTGCACACACCCGTCCACGATTCGGCAATGTAAACTAGTCGAATTTATTTCTGAAGCTAAGTTGTTAGGTAGATAGTTATTAGTCTGTAATGGAGAGTCAGTCGACTCATGTAGAAGCAATTTTCAGGTTGCCTATAAATAGAAGAAGAAGATTGTAAAATCAAGTTAGACACAAGTTAGACAGTGGAGGAACTCAGGGTGAGAAGAAGAGAGAAAGAGAAGTTGAAGCTCAAGCTTCTGTGTATGTGATTCAGTTGAAGAGCCAAAGCTCTATAAAAGGATCAGTTGGTGAGCCAACAAGTCTCGACAGACAAGTTTGTAATATCTTTGTTATTTCCGCATAGTTATATATATGAAATAGTTTATGGTTGAATGCATGTTTATTTGGCCACACATTATTTCCAGATTTACGTGTGTAAATGTTGTTTACATTTACCAGTTAAGTGAAAGATCAAAGAACCCATAAATTTCTCACCGCGTGAAAGTTCTAGGTTTTACGGCCGACTCAAGTCTTCCTACATATTTGGTATATGTTTTATAAGTTCTTTGGAATTGTTAATGTGTCTATTTTACTTCATCTTACTCATAGGTGAAAATAATTTGTAATTTCTTAAGTCTTTTAGACTAAGAATCATACTCTATAGATTTCGACCAAAGTGAACTGACAAGGTCGGTTGAGTCAGCCGACTTGAGACGTCAAAGAGGTAAGCCGACTTGAGAGGTCGAAGAGGTCAGCCGACTTAGAGGTCGAAGTCGGTAGAACCAACAAGTCAAAGTAAATCAATCAGGTCGAAAGTCTGACCAAAGTTGATAGACTTGTCTAGTCGGGAGTTAAACAAGTTTCACCCGACAAGTAGAAAAAGCAAAAAGAGGTCGGCGTGAAAAAAAATTAAAATTAATTTTAATATTAACTGAGCGGTAAACTCAAGTTTATTCGGCTTGGTTTTGGCTAACTAGTATCAGAGCAAGGTTTAGGAAAGAAATATTGTCTTAAAAGGTGGAAAATTAATTTTCTAAGGAAAGTTGATCAAAAATTAAAATGGCTTCCATTTCTGGTTCATTGCAAACTCCAATATTTACAAGAAAGAATTATGAATATTGGTCTTTAACAATGAAGGCTTTATTCAAAGGTCAAGATGTCTAGGAGATAGTCCAACATGGTTATGCAGAACCAATAGACATGACAACATATAACAATCTCACACAGGCTGAGAAAGATGTCTTGAGGGAACAGAGGAAGAAAGATGGAAAGGCTCTGTTCTACATACATCAAGCTATGCATGAAAGCATACTCTCAAGAGTAGGACCAAAAACTAATGCTAAGCAGGCATGGGATACATTGGAGACCACCTATCAAGGTTTGGATAAGGTAAGAACATCCAAGTTGCAGATTCTGAGAAGAGATTTTGAATCTCTGTCCATGAAAGATTCAGAGAATGTAGACACATTCTACACCAGAGTTGTTGGTTTGATAAACCAACTGAAATCTCATGGAGAAGCCATAGAAGACCGAAAGGTTGTTGAAAAAATTCTTAGAAGTCTTCCCCCAAGATTTGAAAACTTGGTTGTGACCTTAGAAGAACACACAGACATGTCAACATTTACCATTAATGAGCTACAAGCTTCACTCATCAATCATGAACACAGACTCAGCAGAACACAAACATCATTAGAAGGTGCATTCGTAGCACATACATCCATAAGTCGTGGTAGAGGCAGGGAGAGAAACAACTTCAGAGGCAGAGGAAGAAGTTCTTCAAGAGGAGGACGAGGCATAAGTCCTGCAAATGTCGGCGGTAGAGGAGATAATCAGAACCCAAGTCAGCCAAGTGACCAGAGGTTTGATAAATAAAAAATCCAATGTCATTATTGTAAGAAATTTGGTCATTATGCACATGAATGTAGGAAGAAACAATATGACCAAGGAAGGCAAAGCCCAAATCATTCAACCAGCACCAGCACTTCAACAAGTGCAATTTTAATGGCATCGACATCTCCACTCAAATGCAATGCTGTTCAAGAAAGTCCACATGACATATGGTACTTAGATTCAGGATGCATCAAACACATGACTGGTAATTTAAATTTGTTTTCTAGTCTAGACAATTCAGTTCAAACTAATGTTACACTTGGAAACAATGTCCAAGTTACTGTTTTAGGAAAAGGCACTGTTGATATTCTAACCAAACAGGGGGAGAGTAAGTATATCCCTGATGTCTATCATGTCGAAAGTCTGAAACATAATTTGTTAAGCATTGGACAACTGATACAAAAAGGCTATAGAGTCTACGTGGAATATGGTCACTGTGTAATTAAAGACAAGCATCCAAGCAACCAAATGATAGCAAAAATTCCAATGATAAGCAATCGCTTGTTTCCATTGAGGATAGTTCCCGACATGAAAGAGAAGACAAAGACAGGAGCTGCATTCAAGGTGGAAAGTGAAGAAACAGTCGAGCTCCTCGACAAGAAAGAAAATGGCAGCGTTAATTTGCAAGCTGCATTTCAAACAGAAGTTTAGGATGAATCCGGGTTGTGGCATTTCATATTTGGACATCTGAATTTTTGGTGGGCTAAAGCTACTGCACACAAAGAATATGGTAAAAGGATTACCATTGATTGACAGACCAGAGAGGGTTTGTGAAGGCTGCATTTTTGGCGAGCAGCACAGAGAGACTTTTCCAGTCGAAAAGTCATATAGAACATGCACACCACTTGAAATTGTGCACTCTGACATTTGTAGTCCAATGCAGACATCATCCATTGGTGGCTGCAAGTATTTTCTAACTTTTATTGATGACTACTCAAGAAAAACATGGGTACTTTCTGAAACATAAATCTAATGCATTTATTTATTTTCAGCAGTTCAAGGCACTCGTGGAGAACCAGAGTGGACATCGCATCAAGATCTTAAGGACCGATAGAGGAGGGGAATATGTTTCAAATGAATTTCTGAATTTTTGCAAGACCCATGGCATACATAAACAATTCACTGCATGGTATACACCTCAGTAGAACGGTATTGTCGAAAGAAAGAACATAACCATCATGGAGATGGCATGCAGCATGTTGGCAGCCAAGCATTTGCCAAATGAGTATTGGGGTGAAGCAGTCGCAACTATCATATACATTATGAACCGGTGTCCGACAAAGAGCATGAAGAACAAAGTTCCCTAAGAAGCATGAACAGGTATGAATCATAGTGTTTCACATTTAAAAGTTTTTGGTTGTGTTGCATATTCTCATGTTCCAGATGAGTTGAGAAGGAAGCTAGACAAGAAGGGACAAAAATGTATTTTTGTCGGTTATTCAGAAGACACAAAAGCATACAAGTTGTATGATCCAGTCGCAAGGAAAGTGATAATCAGTCGATATGTTCAATTTGTTGAGAATGAATTATGGGATGGAACTGTCGACAATGATGATATGGAAGAGGAAGTGGTTCAAACACCACATGTAATTCAACCGGTCATAGCACCATCGACTCCCATGACACCACGACCATGGGGGCTTCACTTTTTGACCAATATCCTATCACGTTAGTTCATATTGTGGGTTTTAAAATTATCAAAAATTGAACCAATATATTGCAGGTATTAGGGGGGATGATGGGTTTAAGGTTGGGGTGGGTAGGGTGGTTATAAGGATTTAGGTATAAAAAGGGTTGGGGAGGAGGTTTTAAGTATTGGGAGGGGGTTTCAACAAAAAGAGTTTGGGTCAATATTTCTGGAAATTAATGGTATTCTTTAATATCCCATGATCGCACGTGCTATCTGAGAGGTTCACTAAGTGAAGTCCCTATGACCACGACATGGTTCAGCACAAGGACCATCGACACAAGTGGCAGCTCAAGCTATACCGACAAGTACAACAAGAGGACAGCAGACTCCATCATGCATTTCGTCAAGGTCGACATTGATAGAACCGGTGAAGACAAGAAGTCTGTGGGAGATATATGAAGCTGGTACACCAAATTCATTCTCTCTCTTTGCATTATTTTCTCCTATATATGATCCACTAACATTTGAAGAAGTTGTTGAAGAAGAAGTATGGGCACACATCATGGATGAAGAAATAGAATGCATTGAGAAGAACCAGACATGGGAATTGGTTGATGTACCAAAGACAAAGATGTAATCAGTGTCAAATGGATTTACAAGACCAAGCAAGATGCTGATGGGAATGTGCAGAAGAACAAAGCAAGAATGGTATCAAGAGGGTTCACACATCAACCAGGCATCAACTTCAATGAAACGTTTGCACCTGTTACATGCATGGATACAGTCAGAACTATTTTGGCCATTACTGCACAAAACAAATGGCATGTTCATCAAATGGATGTCAAGTTGGCATTCTTAAATGGATATCTAGAAGAGGAAGTATATGTGGAACAACCACAAGGGTATGAATTTCTAGGTCAAGAACATAGTGTATAGGATGAAAGAGGCATTATATGGTTTGAAGCAAGCTCCTAGAGCTTGGTACAGTTAGATTGATTCCTATCTCACTGAAAATGGATTTCACAGAAGTGAAAGTGAGCCGACACTGTACACTAAAGTGAATGAGCAAGGTAAGATGTTAATTGTATGCCTGTATGTAGATGATTTAATATTTACTGGTGATTATGGCATAGTAGATTTTAAAGCAGTCATGGAAAGTGAATTTGAAATGACTGATCTGGGGCTTATGAAGTTTTTTCTGGGCATTGAAGTTCAACAGTATGAAAGTGGTATTTTCATATCACAAACAAAGTATGCAAGTGAATTTTTTAAAATGTTTAATATGTCTAATTGCAAGAAATTCCCAACACCAGTAATAACAGGTTTAAAATTGAGCAAAGATGATGAAGGATCCACTGTCGATCCTACGCTGTTCAAAAGGCTTGTTGGCAGCCTTATGCACTTGACAACAATAAGACCAAACATTATGTACGGAGTAAGTATGATCTCAAGGTTCATGGAGTCACAAAAAGACTCACATTGGCAAGCAGGTAAAATAATTCTAAGGTATGTAAGTGGCACAAAAGACCTAGGTATTATGTATTCAACCTCAGAAAATTTTAAACTCATTGGCTATACTGACAGTGACAATGGAGGCAGCATAGATGACAAGAAGAGCACATCTGGGTACACATTTCATTTTGGTACATGTGTTTTTTCATGGGCTTCAAAGAAACAACCCATAGTAACTTTGTCTTCGGCTAAAGCAGAGTATGTTGCAGCGACAAGTGCTGCATGTCAAGCTATCTGGATGAGGAGAGTGTTAAAAGACTTGTCACAGAACCATCAATAACCGACAACCATCTTCTGTGACAACAATTAAACCATAGCATTATCCAAGAATCTTCTGTTTCACAAGAGAGCCAAGCACATTGACACAAGGTTTCATTTCATAAGAGAGTTAGTGAACAACAAAAAAATTTGTTTGGAATTTTGCAGGTCTGAAAATCAACTTACAAACATCTTTACAAAACCATTAGCAAAGGATACTCTCCAGTATCTACGCAGTTATCTTGGAATGACAAGTTCTCCACAGTAAACTCTGTCATAAACAGAGCATGTCTAAGCTCTGAAACATTTTGTAAATTTTTGTTTTAAAAATCCCCATCTACTCATAATTAAGGGGGAGTGTTGGAAATATTAATCACTCACAGATCCGTACCTGACTATTAGCCGACTCTGTCAGAGTCTGTATCAGTTAAGATCTTGTCGGTCAGTCTGATAAGAGGGTAGAGTCCACGATTCGACAATGTAAACCAGTCGAATTTATTTCTGAAGCTAAGTTGTTAGGTATATAATTATTACAGTCTTTAATGGAGAGTCAGTCGACTCATGTAGAAGCAATTTTCAGGTTTCCTATAAATAGAAGAAGAAGATTGTAAAATCAAGTTAGACATAAGCCACTAGACACAAGTTAGACAGTGGAGGAACTCAGAGTGAGAAGAAGAGAGAAAGAGAAGTTGAAGCTCAAGCTTCTGTGTATGTGATTCAGTCGAAGAGCCGAAGCTCTGTAAAAGGATCAGTCGGTGAGCCAACAAGTCTGGACAAACAAGTTTGTAATATCTTTGTTATTTCTGCATAGTTATATATATGAAATAGTTTATGGTTGAATGCATGTTTATTTGGCCGCACATTATTTCCATATTTACTTGTGTAAATGTTTTTTACATTTACCAGTTAAGTGAAAGATCAAAGAACCCATAAATTTCTCACCACATGAAAGTTCCAGGTTTTACGGCACATTGGTCGACTCAAGTCTTCCTACATATTTGGTGTATGTTTTATAAGTTCTTTGGAATTGTTAATGTGTCTATTTTACTTCATCTTACTCACAGGTGAAAAGCATTTGTAATTTCTTAATTCTTTTAGACTAAGAATCATACTCTGTAGATTTTGACCAAAGTGAACCGACAAGGTTGAAGAGGTAAGCCGACTTGAGAGGTTGAAGAGGTCACTCGACTCAGAGGTCGAAGTCGGTAGAACTGACAAGTTGAAGTAAATCAGTTGGGTCGAAATTCTGACCAAAGTTGATAGACTTGTCTAGTCGGGAGTTAGACAAGTTTCACCCGACAAGTAGAAAAAGCAAAAAGAGGTCGGTGTGAAAAAAATTGAAAACTAATTTTAATATTAGTTGAGCGGTAAACTCAAGTTTAGTCGGCTTGGTTTTGGCTAACGATACTCAAGGGATAGATGGAACTAAATGCTAAGATAAATGCTCTGGCTTGCGAGGTCACATGCAAGGTTTTCCAAAGAAATGTTGCTCCTGCTCAATCTGGGCTCATCCTTCGCAAGCAACTGAACACTGGGAAAACAATCAAGGAAACTGCAGATGCTGATGTTGTTGGCTCCAAGGTGACATCTCATTACCATTTCAGATGATACTTATTCTTATCTGCTGCTCTCGGTGAGCTCTATGTTTATCTGGTGAGTCAATTCTTGCTTTAAATTTAACTATTTTATATTTTACGGTATATGGCTAGTAACCCCATTCTATATTTTATGGCTAGTAACCCGACCCTTTAGGGAAGTTTGTCATTCAATATAGCATGAGAGTCTTCATAGACAATGAGAAGAACACTAGTCATAGTTGCAAACTTCATGTTTTCTTTAATAAAAATAACTATTACTAGAGGTTAATCTCTTAACTATGGAGGGGCAATTGGTTTGGTTTCTAGTGATAGGTCACTCACCCCTTGTATCTGTATTTTCTTCCTTTTTTATAATACAATCTATTATTTTCTCCTTTTCTAATAATATAATCTATTGCATCCCAACTTTATTTCTTAGGTTTTTTATAATCTAATCTATTATTTTCTTTTTTTTAATAATATAATATATTATACCCAACTTTACCAAAAAGAAGATAGTTTCCTAGTAATTTATAAAGCATGTTGAATTTAACAACAAAGATAATCTTTAAAATGTTTTAAAACATTATTAATATTAAAAAATTATTAAACATGACAGGTTTCAACATTAAGTTATAGTTTTATTTATTATTAAATATTATTTTTATAAATATTTTTCATTATCAATTTGTGTTAGTTTATTTAGTGAGTTTCAAAAGGCTATTTATTTTTCTTTTAAGTCACAAAAATCTAATAAACAACAAAGAATAAATAAATATTTCTCATCATTAATTTATCATTATTTTAGATATTATTAATATTATAAATATTTATAATTTTTTCAACTTAATCAATTTAATATATATTTAAAACAATTTTATTTAAATAATTTATTTGTTAGGTCGAAGTTTTTATATTTCTCATCATTAATTTATCATTATTTTAGATATTATTAATATTATAAATATTTATAATTTTTTCAACTTAATCAATTTAATATATATTTAAAACAATTTTATTTAAATAATTTATTTGTTAGGTCGAAGTTTTTATCACTTAATGCTTCTACTGATTTTGATCATGCTCTTGTTTATTATCTCAATTAAAAATTTTATAACATGCTTAATATAATAATAATAATAATAATGTATTTAAATAAATTTGAACTATTAAATTGTAATTTATGTTATGTTAGTGATATGTACAAACAAATAAGAAAAAATAATTATTTTGATAGGAACATTAAAGTAATTTAAATTAGTTTTTTATAACATATTAATTTTATTAATAAAAAATGGTATTAAAAATATTTTAAAACATTAAATATATAAATAATATTTAAACATTGTTTATAAACAAGTAGAATACATTAATATTAATAAATATATTTTTAAGTCTTTTTTATTTGAGATTTGTGGTGAACTATTATTTATGCTTTTTCATTTATTCCGAGGATTGCCAAAATTGATTTTATGGTAGTAGTTCAAAATTTGAAATAAATAATTATAAAAAAAGAATATGATAAATGGATAACAAGAAGACTGTCCATAATTACATGTAGCTAAGAAAGAATGTTAATGATAACATGTAGCTTGGCATTGATAACTCACACTTAACCCATTTAACTAAAATGTCTTCCATTTCATAACTATGTTTCAACCATTTAATCTCTATCAACATATTACAACCACAAACTATATAAATATACTAGTTTTATATAAATAATTATAATAATAAATATAAAACTTTGTAATTCATTCTACGCAAATACATAACTGCTGTCTAAATTTTAAGTTTTAACATATCTCAATTCACTACTCCTCTATTATAAGAATGAAAACCAGACTTGAATCAAAGCCACCGTCAAACCCCCACAGCTGCTCATTCTATTTAAACCTTACGATTACAAAACTCGAGCTCTTCATTTTTTTTTGGGACTACTGGGCACAAACTTTCAGTCAATTCAATCCGGTTGTGTCAGCTATGCTGCACAATTGCTGTATAGGAATCAAGGCGGTAGAAAAGGTGGTCCTGCCCAGCGCAGCCTGACATTCAGTTAACGAGTGGCTAACCAGGCATACGTCAGAAGCTGCGCTGCACCCTGCAAAGCACTTTCAGAATGGGATTAGGTCACTTTCTATTTTTTTAAAGAAAGGAATTGTTTGCAAAAAGAGTACAACGAGAAAACCAGGGGTTGCAACTTGCAACTTACCAAGCTGGTGTACAGTAAAATATTCATTAGCTATCTAATTAAACCGTCATAAACTAAGTGCGAGAGAAACGGCGGACTGGGACTGATTCTGACGACTGAGCATGAAACGGCGGGTCAATACTAACGCTAATGCTGAGGTATAGAACATGAGATATTGACGCAACAACAGGACTGACTTCATTAATTAAGTGTTAAGTGGGTGGCCCGGTTCTAGATTTTGAAATGGGAAGTCAGTGGGAAGGAAGAATACATTGTACTGTAGGTCATTTCCAATTCCGAGTAGTAGATAGAAAGTTGGTGTGACAGAGAGCTTCCAGAATGTACAGCGGAAAGTTAGGGTTGGTGAGTATAATGATTCAGGATGGATATTCCATAAATGCAGCCATCAAATAGACGGCCATGCTTATAGGTCAACAGAGTAGTTGCTAAAGAACACCAGAAAGTCTCCAAAATTCACGGGAATGATTGACCTTCCCAACGCACATGCCAGATTCAGCGTACGATAATAAAGATAGCAAGGCTTTCGGTTTCGATCCAATGGATCCATCCGGGGATCAAATTTGAAGGGCAAGTCCCATTTCACTTTGAAGGGCTGTGCGATATTGAACCATTCACGGTTGACATGTAAATATAAATTGTGTGTTTTATTTGAAAATGTAAGAGTACATCAAAGTTACAGTATTTATTAACAACAGTGTATAGAAAACAGATTACAATATGATGAAAGAGAGAGTACATAGTTATCATGTTTTTTTAGAAGAAAAATAGCTTAACTTGATATTCATGTGAATCAAAGGATATGGTTACATCACTGTGAAATCAAAAGATCATTCTATTCAGGGTGGTTCCTACTCTATTCAATCATAACACTAACAGGTGAACATAGTTTCTATATTCAAATCTGAAGCAAAATTACAAAACGTTTTTTTTCTCTCCTTGGCTTCACAACCCAAGACGTCTTTTTATATTCATTTTTACACTAGAGAGAGAGTCGACCCTCTCTAATAATAGAGTACCTTCAATGCTGGAAACAACCCCATAAATGAACAGGCCGTGTTTTACCCCAAATCGCGCATGGTGGTTTCCTGGACATGGGCAGTGGAAGCGCTGGATGCTTGGGCAAGTCATGAACCGAATCTTTATAGGAAGAAGTTCACGAACCATGTGTGCCAGGTGGGCAACAAATGATTTTTGAGGTGTGAACGAAGGGTTGAATGGTCGTCCATATGCAAATGAGCATCTGTATGAGTGTTTGTATGAGAACACAACCTGTATCAGCAAAACTATATGCCCAATGGTTTTAAAAAATGTTAATTTGATATGAATGTACCATATGAAATGATAATTAATGGAAAAATATGGAAGAATTAAACATAATTCTAAAATGAGTACCTGAGTCAAAATCAATGTTTGAATGATGAGCAGTATGAACTTAATACATCAAAAATGACAAAAATAGTACCAGCATAGCATGGTTATAGATCTAAAATGATGACAAAATTGGGCATCAACAAGAGCAAAAGAAAAAACCTGCCTTTCTCCAGGGAGAGAGTCATACATGTCCAACGAGATCGCAAGAAGAACCCAGGCTGTTTATCCAGAGAGGAATTCGGGGGATTGACTAATCATAAGGAGATGAGCTTCATCAGAGGAGACTGAAGACATCTAAATACTTCCATCAATGCCAAAAGGCATGCACAAATAAAATTCTATAGTGAGATTCTAAAAGAGTTGAATCTCACCTCCCCCAATAATACTACCTTCATAGAATTCTATGAAGCACAAGAGACCAGAGGCCATAGGGAGGGCCTCCTTAAATAAACAATATGCCTTCTTATTGTGTTCCCAGTAGACATGTTGAAACTCTAGTGAGAGAAAGGAGGCTTTCAAGACAGAAATGTTATCACACCAGCACATCCGATCTTATGAGCTACTGCCCCATCAAAAAAACCATGGGGGTATGTAAGACTCGGCATAAACCCAACAATCCTAGCGTTTTTTTTCTTACAGCTCGAAGGATACGATTCTACGTGAGCCAAGATCCTGATTATTCCTGTTACAAGTAGAGATCACATCTATTTTTCATTGACGATCACATAGCCATCATGTTTATATTGAGATTGTAGTATGAGGCTCCCATTAACCTGAAAAATAGTAATGCTAATTAAACTCATTTTAAAATGAAAATGATAGTGTGCAAATTAGGAGAAATTCTATTTAACTACAACAAAATATCAAATGGTATAGTGCTTCATTTCATTACCTTTATTTCAATTTTACTAGATGCCAAACTCCTTGAGAATATGTTGAAGGTTGAAACCAAACCTGCAAACCTAAAAAACATGTATTAGATTGCATATTTACATAGAAACAAAACCTTATATTCAACCAAAATACTATTAGAGATGGGATACATCTCACATACCTGAAGAGTAGAAATCCATATTAGAATAACTCCATTATCCCATCTAATTAGACAGAACCAACTAACTTGGTGTTTTGGAAGGATCTATCCATTTAAAAAGTCGTAAAAAAAACAATTGACAAAATAGACACACTTTGTTGTTGCATAATTTTTTAAATATGCAGAAAATAATGTCCACTTACCTTAAGTGTAATTTCAGGTTTTTGTCCATGACATGGATTTCAGAAATGACCGGCAGAGTTCAAACAAACAAAGGTACTATGCTTAAAATAATGTCCACTTACCTTAGATCATGCAACTTGACCCATCCTTGATTATGTGCTATTTGCAATCTGAACTTCAAACTTCAAAGTTTCAAACATTTCCAGTCGACTTATTTAGAGTGAATAGTTTGATATTAAAGCCACCATGCTTCCATGTGGGAGTAAACCAGCGGCTGCCAGAATCTGTGAAAAAAAAACCAACTGCTGCCATAATCTGTGAAAAAAAAACCAGGTGCTACAAGAATAGCAAATAAAAATCTCTCACGGATTTAAATCAAAAAAATTTACATCTTAGTAAGTCAAAATCTACTGGCAAAACCTGCTGACAAGAAATACTACTTATGCAAATAAACCTTGAAGTTGCAATTAACATTGCTGGAATGTCTCTTAAAACCAACATAGAACAATTTTGCATGTAGGAACTTCACCACATCTAATTATTGAAACAATTTCACATATTTTATAAAAAAAAACCTGCATGCTAATCCAACATGATATTACCCAACAAGACTATTGCAAAAAAACCTTTAAGTTGCAACTGATATACCTGAAAAAACCAGCTGCTGCCAAAATCTGTGAAAAAAACCAGCTGCTACTAGAATCTGTGAAAAATAAAACCAGCTGCTGCCAGAATAACAAATAAAAATCTCTCACAGATTTAAATTGGTTGAATTATTCAAAAAGTTTTACATCTTAGTAAGTCAAAATCTACTGGCAAAACCTACTGACAAGCAACACTGCTAATGCAAATAAACCTTGAAGTTGCAATTGACATTGTTGGAATGCCTCTTAAAACTAACATAGAACAATTTTGCATATAGGCACTTCATCACGTCTAATTATTGAAACAATTTCACATCTTTTATAAAAAAACCCGCATGCTAATCCAGCATGATATTACCCAACAAAACTATTGCAAAAAAACCTTTAAGTTGCAATTGATATACCTGAAAACACCAGTTGTTGCCAGAATCTGTGAAAAAAAAACAGTTGTTGCTAGAATCTATGAAAAAAAAACCCAGCTGCTGCCAGAATAGCAAATAAAAAACTCTCACAGATTTAAATAGGTTGAATTATTCAAATAGTTTTACATCTTAGTAAGTCAAAATCTATTGGCAAAAACTGCTAACAAGCAACACTACTTATGCAAATAAACCTTGAAATTGCAAGTGACATTGTTGGAATGCCTCTTAAAACTAACATAGAACAATTTTGCATATAGGCACTTCACCACATCTAATTATTGAAACAATTTCACATATTTTATAAATCAAAACCTGCATGCTAATCCAGCATGAGATTACCCAACAAGACTATTGCAAAAAAACCTTTAAGTTGCAATTGATATACCTGAAAAAATATTGTTAATATGAGTATTGGGACTCTCATATGTCATACAAGAGGCTCTTGTATTTGGAGACAATATATAAATCCAATTTTCTAATCTTACATTACATTACCTGTCAAACAAATAGTTATAACCTGCAACATTCTAGTTTACTCTATGGCCAATTCTCTCTTAGAAGCTTAAGTATATTGATTCATTTGTATCTTTTTTATTAAATCATGAAGGCTGTCTATCACCACAATTCCATTGAAACATTCTGACATAGTACTATTCATACTCCTATGATTGCATTAGTTGCCAAACAATAGCTATAACCACCCTTAAATTCCAACATTCTGACCTACTTTATTCACACTCCTAGTGTAATATCTGTAAAACGAAAACATAAATGCCAGAAATCTTTTCCATCTAGATATAGCTTGAAATCCTATTCATGTGTTAGAAAAAAATGAAAGAAATCACCAATCTGTTGTGATTTGCCATACTATCATAACTATATTTTCTATGATTGACCTTGGTATTTCTTTCATTCAAAAGCTCACATTCATAGCTAGTGTACAACATTTCAACTTAACATTGTCCAAACATATTCCAGCAGTATATGGTCAATTGATTAATACAAGAATTAATTGGTCATGTGTTTGTGGTCATAATATCCTGGTTTCTAGTAATTTCAACTTCAAGCCTTTGGAATTGTTGTTTTGAGATCTAGGCTTACATCTAATTCAATCATATATGGTATATAGCTCCTTGAAATTTTAATCCCAATTGATGAAAGAGGAATTGAATTGAATATGATATCAATATGATAAAATATATGAATATGATAACAAATCTGAATAAAAATGCAACTTGGGTATGCCTTAAATATGAAAGAGGTCAGAGAAAGATATTTCATTAAAAATAAGAAGAAAAAACAAATTCTTAGGTGCTAAATAAGCCAAGGTATAATTCCCATGAACAGAGAAGGACCTTTATCAATTGGATGAAATGGACAAAATCAGTTAAAGACTAATAATATTTTTTTTTAAATATAAATCAGTATTTCAAAATTACTCTTTCCTTCTTATCAAACCATTATCCTAGCATGGTTATATGTTTGCAAAGTCTATTATAATTGCCATATAAGTCCTACTAAACATATGGTAACCTGATGGAATCACATTGAAAATAGTTTCCACTACATAGTGTTGATAGTCTGATATCGAACTACAGAAACATTAAAGTCTTATATCGAACTACAAAAACGTTAACAACCTTATATCGAACTGCAGAAAGATTAACAGTCTTATATCGAACTGCAAAAATGTTAACAGTCTTATATCGAACTACAAAAACAATAGACATTATAGTATCATAATCAGCTTACTCAACCTAGTGGAAGAGGTCGTCGCAACTTCATTTTTATCCAAGTTTCATAAACTGCATTCCAATCTACCTCATGCAACTCCTGAGGTGCTGATAAAGATAAAAACATTAAAATGTCTAAGGTTTCTAAACAAACTCTAGACATGTCATAATTTTTTATACGGTTCATCTTAGAAAATCCTCTTTCACAACTAGCAGTGCTTGTTGGAAAAATAAGAACAATTTTCCACAATTTCATCAAATTTGGAAAAGAATCACACCATTTTGGTTCACCTCTGCATTGCTCCCATGCTCCAAACATGTTTTTCTTTGGATATGCTTGATGTAGAGTGACAACAAAACATTCCATTTCACCTTCACATTTTTCAGTTTTAATTATAGGTGAGTTTCCAACATCAAATTTTTCACATACACGTAACAACCATCGTTTTGTTTTAGAATCTCTTTCATCCTCTTCTTCAAAGTAACAACGAGGACTGAAAAATTTTGCTGCATTGAATATAGGTAAATCTGTAAACCTCTCATTGAGACAATCAAGAAAATTTTGGATAAATGTTTTTCCTAAGTCAATACAATCTTCCATGGAACCAAACCCAAGCGAATTTGGTATTGGTTCAAATCTTAATGAATGGACATGTGAGACACCTGTATTATAAATATACTCCAAATTTTGATTTTCAAATTTCTTTAAGAAATATGAAACATGTTGAGAACCAGCCCCAAATATGTTTCATAAGTATCTCCTCCGAAGAAGGTCAATGAGAACATCTAATTGTGTACCAATGGACGTTATATCAATATGTTCTTCTTGAAATAGTTGACTTAGTTTATTTAGTTCAGTAAGGACATCAGCAAGCAAATGGATGCAAAATTGAACTTGAAATAGTGTTTCCATTTCGTACATCTTTGCATCATCATTTTTCCACTCTTGTAACAATGCTGACATGATTTTAACAAGCTTGCTCATAACCTGCCCCCTAGAAAGCCACCTGGTTTGATGAATTTGAAGTGCTTGCAGCTTGTCAATTTGAAATAGGTCCAACAAACTCTTAAATTCTCCATGCCTCTTTGTTGATTTTCCTAGCCATGAATATATTTTATTGGCTAGTTTATCAATATAGTTAAATTCAGGAAAATAGTTTGAAGCATCTGTTATAGCTAAGGCCTCACAATGTGCTATATAATGAATACATAATAAATGAGGCACCTCCCTAAGAAACTTAGCTTCCAAGCCTTCATGAATACCTCTCATAGATGAGGCTCCATCTGACCCAAAACCCACCATTTGATTTTTTGATAACTTCATCTAAGATAATAACCCTGAAACTGCTTCATACATGGATTGTGTAGTGTTGTCTTTGATTTTCAGAAGTCGAATAAATTTTGTCATGCACGACCCTCTCCCTCCATCCATTAAATAGGTAATATCTACTATCAAATGTTTCTCCATTGTTGTATCTGTGCTTTCGTCAACCAAAATGGAATAAAAAGGGCTAGAACAAATTTATGCCTTTAACTTTTCCCACTAAACCTCTTTTGCTGCAAGTAAAAATTACCGGAAGTGATATTAATATACGAAGAATATTCATTGGTTAATGGCATATTAGGAGTTCCCTTATACTTGTGTAGGTCACCAAGGATAATTTTAAGGAACCATACTTATTTAAAATTGTATAAATGTTGGCGAATCTTACCAATTCTTAAAATTCCAACTATAAAATGTTTGACGATATTTTTCTAAAAATATTTCAATTTCCAAGGATTTTATTTCATTTATATAATAATTTGGTGATTTTTAGGGTGAAAACATTTTACCCCATCAAAATTGGGTGGAATAGGGATTCAAAAAATGCAAAATGGTGAATCTTTTTTTGGAGAAAAACATAGAAAAATAGCCCATGGGATAAATTCCCCCCCTAAAATCATCCCTGCAGGCCACATAAGTCTTTGTACATTTTTAAAGGTAAATCCTTTATAGCCACAAAATACATAGTTTCCATAGCACTAATTATTCTCGATTTTTCAACATCCAACATAAGTTAAGCATGGGTGTCTCTATTTATATTCCAATAGTTTAATTGAGCGTTTGTGAGCCTCAGATGACGCATGAACATTTAATCCACTTAATTGGATTGTACTACTACCTTCCTTTGCAAATGGTGTATCACTTTTGAATTTAACACACCATAAACACTTGATGCGCTCTTCACCATTTGGACCTATTATCGGATAAGCCCATTTGTGCATTAAATTCCATGCAGGTTTGAATGATCTTTGATAGCTACTCCTTTTCCTTTCTTTTCTAGAGGACCTTCTTCTTCATTATTCATATCTATTTCAAAATCAACATTTGCATCATGTTGACTCAAGTTAAACGCATTATCAAGCGTCTTTTGTCTCCCATGTTTTTTAGGTCGACCAATTCTAGACATTGTTTCTTAGTAAATTACATAGCAAAAAATTCAATCATGAGCCCCATAGAAACCCATCAAAATATTTTAAGTTGTGAATGAATCCAAGAAATAGAAGTCTTTAAATATCTACAATCTCTCTATAAGTCTATAACCTGAAACTGTTTCCACAAAAATACTAAAATAAATATTACACGGATTTTTATTTTTGCATTACTATCTAAACATATGAAATACTAAAAATGACAAATATGTAAGGAAAACTATTATTGAAAGAAAACATTGCTCTCATACACTCTAATACTTTCAACTTCAACAAATTAAAAGTCCAAAGAGTTTCAACTTATACGACTGCTTTGTGTGGATATTCAAAAGATAAGGGTTGATTGTATAGCGACACTATTGTAATGACTCATACTCCAGGCCAGTGATGGTTGTTATAAGTGTTTTAAGGGTTGTGATGGTTGTTATGATATTTGTAATCTTGCAATGTAGGGAAATACTAGAAACTTAAATGCGAGTTAGATTTTAAAACAAAATTGTTTTGGAATAGAAAACAATAAGTATTTCTCATTCCAAATAGGATTGGAATCACATTCTCAATCTTGAACATATGGGCTGAATTTTTAATTTCCAGCAAGCCAATGAAAGGTAAACGTCTACTCTTCAACAAACATGAAAAAGCATCCACTAATTTATATAAGTAGGCTGAAAATGTTGAACCAGGCAAACTAAGATTGGAATTCTCAAGTTCAAAAATGGGCTAAAACTTTTTTTCCAGACAAATTAAGTGAGGGATGGAAATGCATGTGCAATTCCAAGCTTGCTTGTCTTCAAGTTACAACCTTAAATACAATTATTTTTATCAAGAAGCTAGCATGATATGCAACCAGTGAATGGGGAATGAAAAAATGTTTCTTAGTTTTTTTTACAAGAAAAATTAAAACTAAGACAATTTAAATGTAAAGAGCATAAATGAATGATTATCAAAAAGAGAGTTTAGTAGCCATATTTTCATACACTACTAGCAAAAAACACTATGCTTGGTAAATAAATCAATGTTTGACAAAAAAATTAATATGGAGAAAATGAATTGGAAGATCATATTACTTGAATGCTCAGTGCATGACCTAAATAAAGCTCAAAACATTTCCTAAAGGTGAAGTGGAGCTTGACATTTGTTACTAATGGGAAATTGGCATCTTCACAACATCACAACTTTAAAAAGGAATTAAAAAAGAGATAAAACACTAAAGAAGGATATTTAAATAATTAGAAAACAGAACTACATAAAGCATACATCAAGACACATTTTTTGAACTTTGCACCTTTTTTTTAACACTTTTGGCTCCAAAGTGTTAGATAGAACATGACACACAGGGTCTGAGTGTTGGATACACATGGGACACATGTCCTAAACAGGATGGACAAGTGTCCCCATTGTCCATGTGTCCAACAAGGGGACACATGACATGTAGATCCAGGAGGATGTGTTGACCTGGCAATCACTACAAGTTTAAATAACCTGCTAAAGAATGTTTAATACATTGATAGTTTAACCAACCCACAAATTGTTCACCAGTAAAGGGTCATTCTGCCCATGCAACTTGCAAAGTTGCAAGCATGCCACTTGTGATGCCCAACCTATTTGGACCAGTTATAATGCCTCATGCAATAACATGTTAAAGAATGTTCAATACATTGGTAGTTTAACTAGCCCACAAATTTTTCACCCCTAAAGGGTCATTCCACCCATGCAACTTGCAAGCAGGCCCCACTTGTGGTGCCCAACCTATTTGGACCAGTGATAATGCCTCATGCAGGTTGTAATGCTTCTCTTGAGTTTAAAAGAAGCAATGTCAACGAAAAAAATAGCTCACATGGTTGCCAAAAAGAAAATTTAGTTACTCGATATTTTAATCAACTTTTCTCACTGGAAGGTACGTTGAATTGGGTGAAAAAAAATTCCTCTGTAGAACATAATCGACAAGAAAGTGAAGGTTGGCATAGCAAATTACAAGGCAAAACACAAATAAACTTTGGAGGCAACCACTACAGAATCAGAGATAACCTCAAACTACAAGTATCTGGGACTAGATTTCAACAAGAGGCCAAGTTGGGATGCATTTACAAGGTAAAGACAGCAAAGAGGGTGGAAATATATTTTATTGCTCCAAAATAGATGTAGGAATGAGAGGTTTGGGACTGAAATGTTGTGCTCTTTTAAAAAAGAACGTACCTTTTATATGGGATGACCATCTTTCTTTTGACACAGTAAAAACTGCATTTGCATCAGCCCCATTACTAAGTCCTCCAGAGAGTGGAGGATATTTCCCATCATGCATTCTCTAAAATTTGGGATCACGAGAATGGATGAATGCAACTAACTCATCTACCTCTTCAAAACACTCATAACCCCGATACTCCTGTATGGATGTGAGTTTTGGGGACCAAGTATATCCAGAAACAAATGGAATTGGTTTAAACAAGTAACACCCAATAAAAAACTGTCTAAATAATTAAAAATGAACCCCTTATGAGTTGCTCGTATCTGAAATAAGACTATATACCCAATAATTGGAGGGTTTGTAAAATTTAATCCTCTTATCTTGCTTTGGACATTAATAAAATTATCTTATCTATCTTATTTTATACATAGAAATGGCAGTTGTGGACAGACAAATGATTCCATCCAAAATCACCCAAGATGAGCTGAAGAAAAAAGGAAGAAAAATATGCAGTGCAAAAAATGGTTTGAAGAGTTGGAATGTGAAGAAAAAAGGCCCGATGAACATACCTTGCTTCCTTTACCGGGGGGTGTGATTAATCCAGGGTCGAGTTTTAGAGAAGTTTATTACTGGGACAGTTATTGGATAATCAGGTACCTCTCAATGTTCACCTTCCTCCCACCACTAAACAATCAAAGGCATTCATAACCAAAATATGTCTGTCACCAACCCTGGTTAGACTCAAGTTCAAGAAAAAAAAATCTATATGAACTTTGATAAAATTAGACTCCAGGATTTGCTAATTTGAAATGAGGAAATAGTTTTCATGAATATTGTGTATGGATGTAATAGACCAAAAAAATGAAATAGGAGGAATGGGTATGGCAAGTGTTTAAAAATATTAGAAAATTTGAGGTAATTTGCATAAGGAACAACAAAAAATGGGGAAATGCTAGGAAAAGGTTTCCAAAAATGGAAACAAAATTTTTGAAGCACCACGTGTCTATCAAATTCATAAGTTTTTCTAGAATGGACCTTATAACTCAAAATCAACACTCTGTAGTGCAAAATAAGATGAGGAGCAACACAAAACGAGATTTCTTCAATAACTTTAATGCAAAAATCAAACCTTTCAAATGACCATTTAGATCACAACTCAGAGACTTTTGCTATAGACTCTATCAACTTAAGACTAGGTGCTATAACCATCACCACATAACCATACATTTTTTTTAAGTAAACTGGTCAGCAAAAATCAAACATATGTAACTTTTTTTCTTATTTCTTACTGAACTTTATGATAAAGAAAAGAAAAAAAAATATGCCAAATATCGCCAATGATTTATGGATTTATGGCAGTTTTTGGATTTTCAACCGTAAGGAAACATTTCTAGAAATTGCAGAAAATTGTTGAGCAGTTTCTGGCATTACATAAGTGTTTTCAGGTTTCCCAGTTTGGAAGTGTTTCAGAAACTGGAAACACGTTTTTGGTAGGTTGGGATTGGTTTCTAGGATTTATAGACAAGCTAATTACAAAATTTCAATCATTTTGCATACTCATTTTTATTTTCACTCATAGGTGATTTATTTTAGATTCTTTAGGATAAAAGGTCAAGTCAACAACAACATTATGAGCTCAATATATCGCTTATAAAAATATAACTTGGATGAGAAAAACAACTCTCCATTCCATAAATTTTTTGAACTAAATCTAATTAACACTAAAATCCCATTAACCTACTTTTACATACCCTGAATAGAGGACAGATCCTATCCCTAGAGGCATGGGCTTATGGAATGACCTTCATCCATTCTATTTACTTTTCTCCCTATTAATTCTATGCCAAACCATGCACACAAGGACAAGTACAAGTACAATAACATACATGTTCATTTCAAAGATTGCATTTATGTTTCACCAGAAACATGATAGTCGTGCATGATTCCACATCTCAATAAATTTCAGCAGCCTTTGGTCTAAACCTAGATTATTAGATTACTATCTCAGCTCCGATACGTGCAACATTATCTACTCAGGAAAGTCTAGGTCCACGTTGCTCAAACTAGCTCATTGTTCCCAAAATAGTAGAACTATGCCAATTTCTAGGTTGAAACTTGGTTAATGAAAGCACATCACAACATCTAACGGTGACTCCGATCACTTGCCTCTTAAGGTTTGCAAGTTTTAGTTTTTATCACTAAGAGAAGATGGTGAATTATAGCCCCTCTTAAGGTTTGCAAGTTCTCTAAGAGAAGATGGTCAATTACATTTTTAGAAGTTGGTATTTTAATATAATTTCAAGTGTGTAAAATCAACAAAATATTATTGTTTAATGGATGATATAATGGCTCTAAATATTTTAATATCAAATTAGTAGCATTGTCCTTCATTTATTTGTGTTATGATTTACAATCCTTCGTTATGATGTAAAAGGCACTTGACATCCCAATGTTTATAATGATTTATATTATGATATACTCTGGTATATGTGTAAGCACTTATTTCAAATTGTATATATACCTGCATTGGTAATTTACATCCCCTCTCAAGGCTTGTAAGTTTTAGGTTTTTTCTCACTAAGAGAAGCATGGGTCTACCCATAGGTAAAACAATTGCATGCAAACATTGGTTGAATTCAAAGGCATTTTCATAGATACAACATGCAACAGGTTTCCAAGGGCATAGATGTAGCTCACACAAATACATATACGATCAAAAGAAACCTGTCAACAGTGGCATGCATAATAAATAATGGCATAGATAGGGTAATAGAAGAGCCTAGAGCTGACTGAATGGTTTGAGGCCATTCCACAATGCAAATGAAAACGAATGGGATGAAAGTTGCAAGAAACTACCCTTGATAGTCTGAATCAATGGATCCCATCACTACCACATAAAATCAAAATACAAAAACAAACTAAACCCATCCAAATGCAGAAAGGGAAGGTGCATGTGTTCGACAATTTTTTCTTGCAATTACCGGTTCCTATTTTTCATAGGAATCCCTTGGTGAGGAAACCACTCTGGCTAAATAATATGGCCAGAATTATAATGACCGTCGTTCATGAATATGAAAAGCTTATACTAAACACAAGTTTGTATAAAAAGGAAAAATTTCCTTTTGACCACTCCATATAGGAAAAAATATGTACAATAAATAAATTTTGCAATAGTACTCAATGGTACCTTTAAAAAAACAACTTCTTATCAAATAAGAACCATGGTCCATTACTTTATTTACAAATAAAATAGAGCAAAGCTCCCAGTTAGTTGGATGTATAATTATATTAGTTTTACCTATCTCTTTACAACTACTGTTTTTCTAGCTAACATCAATCATAAAACAGTGACATCCTTATTCAAGTAAAACCCACCCATGACACTACAATCCATTGAACTGCAAAACAAATATGAACAAAATTTCAGGGTACCCCAAACATTTACAGTCACTATTTATATCATGTTGCCACTTTCAATTAGATAATACAGTAATATTGATGAACCTATTGGGGAAATTATAAATCCATACATTGTAAGCATAAATAGGACAAACTAACCAAATGACTTTTGTATTTGAATTGTTTTACTTAATTGCAAACTCTTTCATTAAATTCATCTTAACAGAAGAGCATTAAGCTTGTAAAATATCATAACCTCATACCACTCAATCAAGTATGTATAGAATCTGTAAAATATCATAACCTCATACCCTATTGCATTATACCCTATAAGCAATTGATCAAACATAGCATTGGCAAAGGAAAGCCTCAATCAAGTCTGTATAGAATCTGTAAAATATCATAACCTCATACCCTATAATCTATTGCATTATTCCCTAAAAGCAATTGATCAAACAGAGCATTGGCAAAGGAAAGAGGGCCTTACCTGGATTTCCATTTGCGACATAGAAAGCTCGGGAAGGATGAAACTCGCTGCAAGAAAACCCCAAATGGGGAAACACCAAGTAGGGCGACCGGATCGTTGCAATGTATTGCCGATGGCCGTAGTCACCCTTATGCCAAGTTTACAATGCTCTATTCGTGAATCACATAGGAACGCCATGGATTTGGGGCAGATGTATGACTTATTTTTCCAGCAACCTAAGGTTAAAGCCTCAAAAGTAGGAACCGCCAAGGAAATAATTTTTTTATGATTCTCCTGTGTGGTGTCACTTATACCATATTCAGCTATGTCTGAGAGTGAATGAACAACATTGAACGTATCAATATTGCCTGCGCGTTTTAGCTCAGAAAGATCTGTTACACAGCTCTCCACAGGTTCCAATCGCTGGACTAGTCACGTGAAGTAATAGCATTGAATGTATCAATATTGCCTATAGACTGTCTTACCACTGGCCTTGCACCCTGGCTTCAATGGGTTGGGGAAACCCCCCAAAAACGAGACGAGGGAAAGGAAAACCAGATAATAGTCCACTTTGTTGGTTGCCCATCAACTAGATTTCGATGATTGCATAAGTTAAGTAGATATAGATCGATAGGTAAGTGATATTATCTTAGGGAGGTAAGAGGATATGCATATTACATCCAATCTCCCTAAAATACATTCACATTAGTGAAGAGGTGAGAGATAAGACAATTGCTGGGTGACCAATATAAGCAATGGATCTAATAGTTGGTTTGTTGTCCCGTAAACATGAGTCCTCATAAAACACAGTTGTGTATATCTACAGTTCAGAAACATCTGTTACACAGCTCTCCATAGGTTCCAATCGCTGGACTAGTCGTGTGAAGTAATTGTCCAGATTAGGCTCAATATTTCCTTGCTTGTCGGACGGCTCCACACCGTGGAGGGGAGAAGATGTCAAGTGCTTTCCAAAAGGTCCTCCATGGAGCCACCAAAATTAGGATGTTCAGGCTGAGGTTGTCAATGGTCACTCAAGCAGGGAATTTCTATCCTTTCTTCCATTATTTCCATGGCCATGGGCATTGGGCAAGTTCCAAAGAAAAAGGTTTAAGGAAGCATGAATTGAAATTTAATATCATTTATGTAGACTGGTAAGATCACGTGACTCCTTTAACCAGATTGTTACCACTGACTTACCAGAACATGCCACGCGTGACACCCCACATGGACGAGAATTTAACGTTGTAAATTGTAAATTGTGATTTTGGGAATTGTAAATGCTTTAACATTATGTAGCAAATTGCAATGTTTATGTGATTTGGCAGTTGGCATTGGGAAGTCCAGTTGGTAGTGGCCCACAGGCCCTAGGTGGCAGGCACCCACCAGTGACCGACCCCATGCTATGTTCAAAACTTCAATCTAATGTGGATGGGAAAATTGGGGAGCAGCCCTTCTATTGCAATTTTATATTTAATTTTTTACTTTCATATTTGATGGGCTATTTATAAAATAATTTTTTTTTTGCATGTCAAATTTTTTTAAGGCCTTCTATGACTGCCAAATGGGCTTTTGACGGGCCCAGAAGCCTTCAAATTTGATCCCTGGATCCATCCCACTCTCCTGTGTTCCTCCAATTTCATTTTCCATGGATTTACACATTATCACATACCTATAATTTTTCATAATAAAAAAAAATCGATATACACATAACTTTATAAAAACATCTTTATACTCTTAATATGTAATAGTTACTGTAGCGCACACGCGCGCGCACACACACACACACATTTTGAAATAGCGACTTACATAGTTTTTCATTACTATTCTTCCACAAGTTAAACAAACATGTAGACTGTTGCAAGGTTATCTACATGCTGAAGTCATACCTGAAGGTGATCTTTTGTTACTTTTTACATTTATCTTATTGTATATATTCTACTAAGGTTAACTCTAGGCCCTAGCTTTCATGTGACTAACTCTTGGGATGATGATAGCACAGGTTTGTAACTAGAAGAGTTGGGGGAAAGGGCTTATGGTGTTAACAACCCTAAGCCATATCCAAAGTTTGGCATGAAAAAACATTTTATAAAGATCCACGTTATAACCATGGTCTTTTGCGCAAAGTAAGGTTATATACACAAACCATGTGTTAAAGGGTTAGGACATATGACAACCATATGCAGAGTTTTATCTATGGCAATGTTTTCATTGATATACTAATATATTAAGAGTTTGGTCGTGCAATAGGATGGGAAGTACAAGGTTATAATTGGTTTTGTACTGTGGTTGACCTTAGCCATAAAGTTCTACCCTTGCTGCGAGTTGGCAGTGCAACCAGGACTTTAAAGCTCGCTTGATATTCCATCTCAGTCGTCCACTTGTGCAACACGATGGAAAGGGTTTTTGTTTAGGGTTTAATGTGTCTTTTTCCTGTCTAAATGCTTCTTTTCGTCGTTGATTTGGTCTGTGAGCTCTTTGGAACAAAATTTTCCCTTCATGGTGGCTCTGTAAGGATTCTTTGGGTGCAAGTTCTTACCAGTCGTTAATGGCATTTTTAATCTTTGTTCCCGAGGTGTAATGGAGGATTCCTCGATGTTGATGGCCACCGAAATTCCTAGCTTTGCTGGTTGTTGTGACTCAAAACTGGGCCACCTTCTATGGCCTTGCAACTGCCTTTAACAAGGTAACAAAAAATCAGCTTAACACTATAATTGATTTGTTAATGTGATTTTGTGAACTCTCAGGTCGTAAATACTGATTGGGTGTTTATTTTCCTTACAGGAAGAGGAGGGATAAGGGAGTCCAGGAGGAGCCGACCCCTGGCCCTCTCTGCAAAAGAAAAAGGTAAGGTCATTTAAACTTTCCAATTTGGTTTCTTTCATAGTTTTTATTAAAACAAGTAATGATGCTAATTGTTCGGTTGTCAAAATGTAGGTTAAGGGATACTGGTGAGGATGGCGACAAGGTCACCTCCTCCCAGGCCTGGTACAAAAATATTTAAGGTGAGCAACCCAAAGCTTTACTTTGTTCATCAATTAATTAACAATTTCTTGCTTGTCTAGTCTTGACATTTCCTTGTAGTTGGGTTTATGCAAATGGCTCCAACGTGGTTGCTGCCCATCTATAACATGGGTTTGTTGGGCTACGGTGGTTGGATTCGTGGCTATGTGGGAACCAATCCTTCACCTTATTCGCAAGATAATTGTAGACTTTAAATTAATTAACCCTTATGGGTTTTTATCTGAGAGGAAGAGAGCTTTGTAGCATCTCTTCCCCATCATCGTTTTGGAAGAGCTTTGCATGTATAATGTTTGGATTACTTAGAAATCGTGGGTTCCATCCTCGATGGACTTACAACCACTTAGGGTCAATATTGGTTTGTAAAACATGTTACAAGTTATGGTATTTGAAAACAATGGATGCCATCTTCGATGGAATTACAACCACTCAGTTTCAAACCCTAAGTGATTATTGTTGATTTTAAAATAAAAAAATCAACCCTTAGGGTCTCTTCTATTATATCCTTTGAATTTTTAACTTTTTTAATGTTAGTTCTTTATATTTATGCAATGACTATTTTAAAATATAGTTCCCATCACGAATTTGTTTTTGACAATGGCTGTCATCTAACGATTGTCTTACTGTGACGTATTGGATAATTTGAATGATTCTCCGTGTATAAGAGATTTGTATTCCATAGATCAAATTTGCTTTTAAAAATAAAGATTGATACTCGGGTATAATTACCCGTATGGTCAGGCTGTGTAATTATGAGACCGAATCATGAACATATCGCAATGGTCAAGTATGATATTTGGGATCTTGATTTGAATTCTGTAGATTTGTTTTTTTAAAGAAATTATATGCCTCGGGTCAGATACCTGTAAGATCAGGCTGGACCATAAACAATATGGATTTATAGGCAAATCATGACGATTAGATCTAGACGATTTTTTTATGAACTTTTGTTTAATTGGTTATTAGTTTAAGAGATAGCAATTTCTATTATACATATTCCTTCGATATCGATCTTGCTAATCTCGATCCGTAGCATATAGGTTTAAAACGCCTCTTGGCTAGGCTTATTCGGTTTATTGAAATATTTCTTAATTAAATAGTTTATGGTTCTTCAAAACATAAGTTAAGCAACATAATACTCTAGTGTGTTGTTTGATTTATTTTGATTTTATAAATTCTCTGTGAGTTTGTTATATTAACTAGAGAGCATTTAGCTAGATGCAAACTTAGCTAACTTTTACCCATACGATTCTAGTTTTTTGGTTGATTCTATTCTAAAATATTTAATTTGTAAAAGTATAAACAAACTAAATCTAGAGCATTTAAGTAGATCTATAGTAATATTTTGTTTAATTTACTGGTAGTTTTAATAATACATTTTGCATGAATTCATCGATTCGAGTATGGATGCTCGAACAGAGATTCATTGAGGACTTACAAGTACTAAATAAAATTAGTCTACTGAACATGATTATAATAGATAGGAAGAATATTGAGATCATATATATAGTGGAAAAAAACACTAAACAGATGCATAATAGGATCAACATTTTAGAAAGATACGTAGAAATATTATTGTAAAAAGAATAATTACGATTCATAGATTACTTGAAATCCTACTGCAACTAGTTCTAAACATATAAGAAATAGAACAGGGAACCCGACACCACTGTTGGGAAAACAGAAATGAAATAGTCATTCCTCCCAACCAACTCTTAGAGTAGCCAAGTCTCACTTGCCCCAGAACCCCCGAGCATGTTCGCTAAACCATAAGAGAAAAATCCACTTAATGTGCCATCTCTTGCATTATCAAATAAATTCTTCGCCCATTGTTAGCCTCATGCTTGTTAATGGACATACTATTATATAACATTTTGTCTAGGAAGTCATTTATGAGCCTCCTGCTCTTTAGCACTCCACAAGGAGTTGTGACTTGATTTTGGGGAAGATGCCTCTTGCATCTTGAGTTCTCACTCAGCATCTTCAACCACTTGTATTTTCTTCTTATGGATCAGGAAACACTCTTTGAACAACTATTTCACTTCTGATCCCCTTGATTATTTTAATTAATAAAAGAATAATCCATTACATTTATTTTTGACTTCTTGTAAAAAAATATTTAAAAAATAAAATATTAAAAAATAATTAAATAACAATTTATTTAATCTTGGTGTATTACACATGTTGGAAGGGTTTTTTTTTATTCCTAATATTCTTGTAGTTAAACAGGTTCAACTTTGAGTTATCCATGAATAGCTACATGTTATCAGTGGCATTCTTCCTATTATCCATTTATCAACTACCAGTTATTATATAT
>LPNX010374518.1:44981-69565 GCA_001517045.1 Pseudotsuga menziesii
ACCATGTTTGATTTCAATGTCATGAATGGGCAATATGCCAATCTAGGATGTAATTAGCTAATGACTCAGCAACTACATTATGTTCCCTAGGGATATGCCTATAAGTGATGGTTTCAAATGATCTCTCTAGCAAACGTTCTCTCCGGAAGAGGCAGAGAAGCACAAGGTTTCTAATGGTGTAAAAATGGTTTAAATGAAAAACTACGAGTTGTGAGTCCATCAAAACTACTAGATTGCAAACATCCTGGGAGGAAGCTTCAGTCAGAAGACCGATGAATGCTTGATACTCAGTGATGTTATTAGTAGCGGGACCTATACAAACTGCTCCTGAACTAACCAAATCTTCAACTAAGGAATAGAAGACCCAAGTAGCTGAGGCGAGATTCAAGGTGTGGTGGCAAGCACCATCAGCGAAGCTGTAGAAAGTCATCTGCATGAACAAAACATGGTGTAAATAGATGCAGACACTAAACTCAAAACCATCTTGAAAATACTATAAGCACATTGAAATTCAAGTAATATACATATATACAAGATACTATCCAAGAAATACCTAGGCATAGCACCTTTTCAGGTACAACCCATTGCGAGGTTTCCCCAAAGGGATTCCATCATAATCAACAAGCTCATAGGCTCCTTTCTCTAAAACCTTAGCAATGACAAAAGGTCCGTACCACATGGACTTGAACTTACCCTTCCCTAGTTTGTCATATCTCTGATCGTAAGTCGAAACTAGGTCACCTTCATTAAAGACATGAGGTTGGAAGAATTTATCACATTGTGCCTTGACACATTTCTTATGTGCCTCATTAGCCAAGGTAACATCTCTTCGAGTCTCGTCAAGGTTATTTAAGTACAAAAATCTTTCTTCCTCTGCGGAAGTGTCTGGGAGAAGTTCGATGACAAGTTGTAAAGATGGAATGTAATATTGAATCGGTAAGACAGCTTCAAGTCCATAAACAAGCTGGAATGGCGTGAAACCAGTGGTTTTTTTCACCAAAGTCTGATAGGCCCAAAGAGCGGAGAAAAGAACGTGGTGCCAGTTGGATTTATGATCTCCAACCATCCGACGAAGCATAGTTTTTAAATCTTTGTTAATGGCCTCTACCTGACCATTAGCTTGTGGATAATATGGCATAGAGTTTTCATGGTGAAAACCTAGCTTGCCACTCAGTTCCTCCATGATTTGATTATGAAAATGGGATCTGTGATTAGTAATGATGGACTGTGAGACTCCAAATCTAGCTATGATATAATTGAACAGGAAGAGAGTGGAAGTCTTACCATCTTTCGCATATGTAGGCATGGCCTTAGCCCATTTTGTTAAATAGTCAATGGCTACGATGTAACCATGACCCTTGGCTGAGGTAGGTTTACAATGCATGAAGTCAATCCCCCATTTTGCGAATGGGCCAATAGCAATGACAGGGTGTAGCAGAGCAGGATGGGTGCACTTTTTAGGATAAAAGTGTTGATAAGGTAGGAATTTCTTAACAACCTCATGACAGTCTTTGAAGACAGAAGGCCAGAAATAGCCAGCGTGAAGGATTTTTTGGGCTGTAGCCATCCCAGATAAATGACCGCCACATGCTCCAGAGTGGAAATCATTCAACACATGTTTATCCTCCTCATGGGTGAGGCATCGTCGGAGAATAGAGTCAATCCCATGTCTATACAAGGTATCATTCAAGATGAGGTAGTATTTCGCGTGGTGATGGATACGGCGGCGATCATCATGGGATAAATGTGGCTGAAATCATTGTGTTTGGAGATAAATAAGCAAATCTCCATACCAAGGGTCAGCAGTGCTAATCAGGAACAAGAATTCATCCGGAAATGAATCACTGGGCTCAGATTCCATTGAAGCACAGGGAATATCACACATGAGCTCAACAAAGACCAAGGATTTCTTTGATGTGGCTTTGGCAAATTCCAGATCAAATTCCTGTAGTATGACTATCCATTGGGAGTACTTACCCCCGAGCACTTGACGAGTCAGGATGTAATACATAGGGTTCTGGTCTTCCAATATAGTGGTAGTGCAGAGCATAAGGTAGTGACAAAAATTTTGTACAACAATGACCGTGGCCAATGCTAACTTTTCCACACGTGAATAGCGAGTTTCAGAATCCATAAGATTATTACTGGCATAATAAATCTCATGCTCCTGACCATGGAGATTTTCCTGCACTAAACCATAGCGATGGTAGTAGCGGAGGCAACAATATACAAGAGAAAGTCCTTTGAATAATCCGGGGGGTGCATTACGGGTGAATGAGTCAGAGCATGTTTAAGATTTTCAAAGGCGCATTGGGCTTGATCATCCCAGAAGAACGGGGTGTTCTTCTTGAGGAGACGCATATAACCGTGTGTTTTCTCTACGAAATTGCACACAAAATGACGAAGAAAGTTTTCCTTCCCTTGCAAACTTTGGAGTTCAAGGATATTAGTTGGGGCTGGTAGAGCTAAAATGGTGGCAATTTTTAAAGGATCAATCTAAATGCCATCTTTGGATACCACAAAACCTAGAAGACGTCCCGTATCAACGCAAAAAACACATTTATGCAGATTGAGCCGTATATTATAATGATGACATCTCAGGAATATCTCTCTAAGATGACCAGGGTGGTCCTCCCGTCGTTATGAATGAGCAAGGAGGTCATCAAGGTATGGTTCAACAATATGTTTAATATCATCAAACGCATAGGACATCACACGTTGGAATGTGGCTCCAACATTTTTCAAGCCAAACGGTAACTTATTATATGCAAAGGTTCCCCATGGGAAAATGAATGTCGTCTTATGCTGATCAAAAGGTAATATCTCAATCTGATTATAGCCAAAGAAGCCATCCATAAATGAAAAGATGACACTTCTAGCACAGTTGTCGATAATCTGATCGATGTGTGGAGTAGGAAAGCTGTCCTTGGGACAAGCTTTATCCAAATCCCTAAAGTCGATACAGACTCTAATGGTGCCCTGTTTTTTATTGACACGGACAACGTTCGATACCCATTCCATCAGGGTTATAGGATAAATAAACCCAGCTTTGAGAAGTTTCTCAATTTTGGCTTTAATAGTTGCGGCCTTCCGAGGATGGACTTGCCTTAGTTTTTTCCTGACAGGTTTAGTCGCAAGATAGGTTTTAATCTCATGGACCACAATGGATGGGTCAATCCTCGGCATCTCTTCATAGGACCAGGAAAAATTATCACGGAATTATTTGAAAAGTGCCTTGTATGCTTCAGATTCATCTGTCGAGCAGTTCTGTCCAACATGAACATGCTCAATAGTATCAGTCTTGGATGATATGTCAATCGGATTCGTCTGAGTAATGTTGCAAAGGTTTCCTTCAGAATCTGTATCTTGCAACAATATGGGACTTTGGGGTACGTTGACAATATTAGTAGGAAACAAGGATGCATAATCATGGCTAACCAAACTGGTGTTGGGGAGGAACATGGATCTGTGATGGTGATCCTCCCAAATGGACTCATCCGAAGGAAAATTCTCAGAGAGATAATCTAGAGTAGGAAGAGAAGGTTCTAACTAGTACGGTAAATGGTAAGGATCTGAAGCCACTAGATGAAGTTCATTAGTGTGATCATCAAAAAAGGTTTGAATGGCGTCATACATTGCTTCGTGTGAACTCAACGAGGTGGACTCATCAACTTGTTTACCCTTAGGCTCATAATCAAATGAGGCGATCATATGGACTATCGCGGTATCCGTGCTAGGAGGAGTGGATGGAAAAATCCCCATAAGGGACAAATCCTTCAACATGCCTACCCCAATCAACTGGTAAGGAGGAGGGGACTGGCCTAACATGGGGATTTTATTAGCCATGGAGGTAGTAACATCTAGCATGCAGAAATCAAGCTGGTTAATGGTAACAATTCTCACTAGATGCAGAAATTGGACTGTTCGGAATACTGTTAAGCCGACAGTAGTCATGGCATAGAACCAATTTATTCCTAGAAGGAGGTTGTAATCTAAGGGGGTATCTACCACTTCTACTTGAATGGAAACAGTTTTTCCCCCCAGCTTGACTGCTAGGGCTGATATTAGACCATGGGGTTGGGAACCCCATCCGTCAAAGGCCTTGAGGGTCATAGGTGATGTTACAAGCTCAAGAGAGTTGAGAGCCTTCCAACAAGACAGAGACAAAACCGAGGTCTAAGCTCCTTCATCTAGTACCGTTCGAAAAACTTTCTTTCCAACTACTTTCGTAATGATCTGAAAAGCAAGTTTATGAGGTAACCTAGACTTATAGTTCTCAACATTGAAATGAATCAAGTTAGTATTATCCGAGTCTAAAGCTCCTAATGCTGTCAACAAGTTTTTGCGCTGCGTAGGGAAACTTTGGAGTACTTCTAAGGTAGACATTGCATAAGGTGCCTGAGTGAGATCTTCAACCACATTATAAAATTGAGCAATTCGGGCATTAGGGTTAAATACAGCCTTTCGAAGAGTACTCTTGGGCGGACGAAAAATCATGTCGAGAGTAGGCTTCTCGATAGATAGGGGGACAATAGATGAGGATTCAGGAGAACTAGTAGAGGGAGATTTCCCTAAAGAAGAATGATCTTCTTTCTTATCTGCGGGTTTGTCATAATTCTGACTTTAGGTTTCCAGATTAATGGTATCGGAGGACATCATATGAATTTCCTCTGACGAACTGGAGTTACCCTGATTTGACATGTGGTCTATCAGTTGGTTATGAGAGGGAAAAGGATCCGTGAGTACTACAGGTGCGGGATTTGATTTCAGAAATTGGGAGATTTCGTCCCAACGAGGACACTCCTTTCAGAAATGGTCACCTCCACATAGCAGACAGGGATATTTTGCCTTTCTTTTCCCTTTATCGTTATCACTGTTGGTTGGTCTTGGACTCTCCTGTTCATTTTCAGGTTTTTTATTCCTATTTTTACCCTTCTTTTGATTGCTCGAGGTTTGAGTACTTTGAATAGAATTAACCTTGGTGGAAACCTTAGGAGTTGAAGGAGTAGGGGTGGCATTTTGGGGTTGCTTGGAAGGTTTTGTTGCTGACGGGGACTGGATTGAACCAACAATCCCATCAATAGGTACTTTTGTTGTTGGCTTGGTGGGATCGGTGCTTGGGTGAGGAGCTTGAGGAATCAAGTCATAAAGGGTTCCAAACTGGGAATAGACCAAGTCTAGATACTGGGCTCAACTAATAGTCTACTCTTCAGTAACAACACCACCCATAGCCACATCTCAGGCAATTGGAGGGAACAAAGATTTGGTAAACCAATCAGTTAATAACTGATCTAGAATAGGGGCCTTAATAAGACTTCTCCGCCTTCTCCATTCATGGATATGGTCAGAGATCAGTACCCATTTCATAATGAATAGGGAGTTGAAACTGTGTAAGAAACATAGTTTCCAACGAGCCAAAATACACAAACGAATGTTGTGGGAGTTCAATGTACCACTTCATGGCTATACTGGTCAAAGTTCGCTGAAAAAGTCGTAACCAAACTGAATGATCCATGAGGGAGTCTGAAGAACACCACAAATGGAATGTCATAACATGGTTTTTCAGATCATCTCCCTGCTTCCCATTGAACTTCGGGATGTCCGATGGTAACTTTACTGGAATGGGAGGCCATGAGGGATTGTGTCGAATGGGGTCATTAATCAACCTGGACAAGTGAGGTAAGTCCAAAGTTGCTAGGAAAGGAAATTGATGGTTGGGTTGCACATACTGGTAATATTGATATGGCATATAATTTCCAGTAGGACCATAAGTGGACTGAAAGATAGGTTGCTGTGATGAAGAACTAATGGAAAATCCACCTGCAGGGGGTTGATTTCTGGGATCGGGACTGTTAGGACCACTAGGGCCTCTAGGAGGAGGACTGTCAGGGCCTCTGGGACCACTAGGACCACCAGACCCTCCAGGGCCACCAGGAGGTAAACCTCTAGAGCCTCCAGAACCACTAGGAGGAGGGCCACCAAACCCTCCAAGGCCATTAGGAGGAAAGTCACCAGGACCCCCAGGACCACTAGGACCATTAGGACCATAAGGACCATAAGGAGGAAAGTTTGCAGATCCTCCAGGACCATTAGGCCCCCCAGGGGGAGTACCTCCATGAGGCGGTCCTCCGGCACCTCTTGCAGTATGTATAGGTATCCCCCCCATGGCTGGCATGTAAGACCAGTTGGGTTTCCCCCATGGCGTAAAAGTATTTCTAGGGCATGGAATTCTAGCATAAGGAATTACTATAGGATTGGGTGGATGATTAATGTTACCTATAGGTATTTGATAACCATAACCTCCAGAAGATTGAATGGTTACAGGTTGTGCCCCCGAGGGCTGACCTGAACTGGATGGGGGATTAACCACATTATTATGGGTGGGAGAGACATAAAGTGTAGATGGTTCTATATTAGAGGTCTATCCTTGACTAGGTACAATTTCGGTGTCAGATAACGTAGGTCATGTTAGGGGTTTCCCCCCAGCACTAGAAGGTAAAGACGAAATGAGAATTGAAGGTTGGGCCCTAGGTGCAGAAAACCTTGGAGGATTGGGAACTTACATAACATGGGAGGTGGTGGGGGTGGTATTTTAACCTAGGTTGTGTGGTGTTACTGCACGATCTATAATCGGTTCAATGGGTCTCATAGAATCACAAAGTGAGCGATATCCCACAGGAACAGATGTGGAACATGATGGTGTTGGGCCTCATAGGTCATCTATTTTCCTGTCGATCTCCTGTGCATGGAGAATGGCAGCGCGGTATTTCCTACATTCTTCTTCATCTTTAGAAGAGTTTTAATGGGTGCCAAATGAGGCAATGGACTATCCTACAGGGGTGTCCCAAAATGGAGCATTGGGACCATAATCCGGACGGGTAGTATCATCAACATGACCTTCCATGGGAGAATGGAATGAGGTATTTCCCTGAGAAGGATGTTGGACCAAGGGAGGCGAGTGGAAGAATATGGTCCTCCACTTTCTGCAACCACACTATCTCCCACTTGGGAGGTGGTAGCAGCTCCTTGGTCGATAGCTTCCATTGGATTTTCTCCTGAACCAGGAACAAAATCTAGTGGCAAGCCCCGTACTCTTCTGGATTGTCTTAACTCAGCCAGTTTGTATAGTTTCTATCTAACCTAGGGTCTGGAAAACTAGAAAACACACCAAAAAATTTCCCTACACAAGCTATAGGTCAAAACAAGCACACTTAAAATGATAGGAGGAGTTCAGATAGTCAGGTCTCTCACCAGGATTGTCAAGAAGGTGCCACTCATGATATACCTCAAGGGTACATGCGTAGTAATATCCCCGAATGCTGTTTTCAGTGTATGGTTCCAAGCAAGATGACCAAAGGGCTTTTCTCAGATGGATAAGGTATCCTAGTGGGGTCTCCCGATATACTCAAGGTATGTGGGAGATTGAATCGGTAGCAGTGTTGTCTAATGCATAACCATACATAAGGGGCCTTACGATATACAATTGAGTACGTTAAGTACCTTTCTATATACCTCAAGGGTACGTGAAAGGACGTTTGATATACCGACGGTATGTGGAAGAACCATGCGAGTCCTGGGATGTAATGTGGACAAATAACGACAGCTCCTATGCTTAACAACGCCCGAACATGTCTCTAACCTATCAATCCAATTGCTACATAAGTTTTAACCTATAACTACCGTTAATTTTAAAGTGGATGGTTAGGTGAATGCATGGTGTTTTGACAGAAAAGTAAAACCATGTAGTATGGTATGCAAATATTTCACAGTATGCCTACTTACGAGAGGGAAAGAGAGTATTTTCTTTTGTTTCAAAACCAAAAATACTTCCAAACAACAGTCTTGAACACAAAATCAAAGACAAGCAGCACTTTCCAAACTGATTTCTCTTTTCTAAAAGAAATAAGAAGGGGGAGAATCTCTTTTCCTAAAGAAAAAAAAGAAGCATACTACATGCAAATGCACTCTATTCTTCAATTTCTCTTAAAACATAGGCAAATCTAACTTTAAAATACTATATTTTTTATTTTGATGAGATAGTACTAAATGCATAAGAGACAAAAGAACATAAAGAGCTTGAAAGCTTGTAAATCCAATCAGAGATCCAATGTCCAATGCTCAATGATGATAACCTAATCTCAGTCAAAAATTTTCTTTTTTAAAGGAAGAAAAAGAAGTTCTCTATGCAAACAAGAAATGAAACTAAGATGATAATCAAGTGTTCTTCTTTTAGTCTATATAACAGAAATGAAAAGAGATCTTACTAACACCCTAAGCTTTTCAAAAAACAAGAAATCCTTTGGCAATCACAACCAACAAGCACCAAAGTGAATGAAAAATAAAAAAGCCTAATCTAGCTTTTGAATTTCCCAATCAAACCAATCTTTAACCATAAAATTTCAAACCACAAACATCAGATTCTGACACACAAGCCTGACAGTGCGGGGCTGAAAGCAAATCAACTCAAATTTTTACAAAAAATGAGAAAAAGGAGGTCTTGGAATGATTCCTACCTGGCACCGTGCTCCTCGGGTATTGACATAGCGGTTCTAGCCTTGCACCACTTCTCGCCAACAGGACTCAGGCGGTGGCACCGCATGCTGCTAACTCAGTTTAGGTGGTGGCACCGCTTCTTTCCCACTGCATAATCCCAGTTCCCTGTATAAATCCAAAACACATAAGAGAATGACAGATCAAGTCAGAAAAGGACTAGATCAAAGTTAAAACTGATAGATTGAGCATAAAAAAGAGCATAAAAGGTCGAAATAATTCAGATCTAGATAGATATGGAAGTTTCAAACCAAAATTCACTGATTCAGATAGCAGATATGACTTAAGAGAGTTGGAGAAGGAGCCTAGATTTAGACAAGAGTTGAAGAACTGAGGAAGATTAGATCAACTGATACGTATATTCATTCCCCTGTGGGGTCACCAGATTTGTAAGCAGGAATATTTCACCTTCTATGGACAGAAGCTGTTCCTCTGGTCTGAATGGTTCAGATCCAGAACAAATGAACGAAAAAGGGTGAAGACCCTCCCTAGATATCGTAGATACCTGGAATGTTGCTTCAATAGTGTACCTGTGTACCTGCAATCAGATCAAACGCGCAAACACATCAAAGCTACCAGAACATAATCTATTGATCCATGTTAGTGACTAAGGAATCTAACAACATGTACATGTGAAATCAACAACAACAGTAATGTGGGACGAAAATCAGCTTTGCATTAAGATGAACGAAGAAGTTTACAACCAATTAAGCCTTACATTCGACATGAATCTCCATGAAACCAACACTTCATCCCCATAAGCTCCAACTTTGCTCTCTATGATCTCAAAGGGCTTGGGCCAAGTGGTCAATCCAACAGCATAACAATACCTCAATGGTTCTCCCCCTCAACCATGGACATAAGCTTGTATTTATAAGGCTCAATGGATAGGAATGGTTGAGAGATTTGTGGATGAGGTGGCCTCTAAGATCCTAGGATGAGGGAGCTCGAGCTCAACTGACCCACAATGATAGGGATAATGGAAGACACGAGTCTTATGATCTAGAAGCCTCGAGAAACCTCTCTTTTTCCCATTTTAACCAGGGTACCGCTTTTCTCCTCTTATGACATAGCGGTTCAAGTAAGAAACGCTTATGGACCAAAGGCTATAAGCAGTGGCACCACTTATGGGTAACAAGGCACAGGTAGTGCGAGCAAGGTACTGCTCATGGATAAAGGGAAAAACGCGGTGCTGAGTATTTTCATGAAAGACCGACAAACAACATGGGTTTCCACTCCAAGTGCTGGTATTAAGGGCAAGTAGGTATGTCAAAGGTATTATCACATGATGATGACATGATTTTGGTATAACAGGTTGTTTACTGTGCTTTCCTAACATACAAGCATCACATGTGGAAATTTGCCTTGGAATAGTAGGAAGCCCTTGAAATCCTTCCTCTTTCATAATCCTGAGACTGTCATAACTAATATGACCAAATCTAGCATGCCACAATAAGCTGGAAGATAAATTACTATTATGCTGAACCAAATTCGCAGAATTCTGTGAATTGGATGATGTACCATTCAACTTTAAAAGTTTGTTATCTTCCCCTCCATTCATTACAATCACATTATCATAAGCTCTTCTAATTTCAATGATACCATAAAACATATGTATCGGGTGATTTTGTTGTCTAATTTGCACAAGAGATATTAGATTTCTCTTCAATTGTGGAACATAAAGAATGTCAGAAAGTATATAATCAGCAAGTCTTGATAATTTCAATATAACAGAACCAATTCCTGAAGGTTTTAATTGAGACTTATCTGCCAAATGTACGACCCCATCAATTTGATCACTAAACGTTTCAAAAAAGTCTTTTCTAAATGTCATATGACATGTGGCTCCTGTATCCAATAACTAAGTATTATTCCATGAAAACGAAGTACTGAAAGCTTCTTCAATTCCTAGATTACAATGTGCAACAACATAATGTGCAGATTCAGGAGGGTTACCTTTATAATTTCCTTTATCTTGTACTTGCTCTTTCTTGTTAACAATTTTATCCCAAGAAGTTCTACAATAACTGGTAGTATGACTAGTTTTTCCACATCTATAACATTGTTTCTCTCCTTGATTAAATCTTCCCCCCCTTCCTCTATACTGTCCTCTACCTCAACCTCTGCTTCTGTTTTCATCCTTTGCAAATTCTTCTTTTGATTTGTGTCCTTTCTGTGCAAGACACAAAGTTTCTTCATTAGGTTTAGACTCCTTCTTTCCAAATGCTTTCTCTCTTTCTGCAATTTTCTCAACAAGTGTTTCAAAGGTCATAGCTTTAATTTGGCCACTAGCTTGAAGTGATTCTAAATAATGAGTATAGGTAGGATATAGAGATTTAATAACTGCAGTAAGTTGAATGTCAACTTTTACACCAGTTGCATCAATATCATGGAAAATGGCTCTAATTTCAGAAGCAAGTTAAATAATTTCATCAACAGTTGTATGATTTCAAGCTTAGAATGTGAATCATACAAATCTTTTAGTTTCTTTAATGCTTCCCAAGCACTTTTGCTAGAAACTAAATGTCTACTTACTTCTTCACTTACAGAGGCAATAATCAAGGCATAAGCCTTCTTGTCCTTGCTTTTTTATAATGCTAACTCTTTGGCATTAGTAGGTGGTAATGGTGTGCTTTTATCCACTTCATTTATTGCTTCTTCATCTTCCTTATCTTCTAAATTCTCATTTTCACAAATTCCATCCCACATATAATTAAAAATAATGGTATTTTTAACTTTACGAAACCATTCCTGATAATTTTCTTTTCCAGATAAAATAACACCAACAATTGAAATTAAAGAATTCATTGAAATTTACTGTGCAGTAAATTTTTGTGTACAAAATACAGTCTGATATATTCTTTTCCTTTTAGCCAATGTTCTTTAAAATCTTTTTATCTTCTAAAAATATTTCTCGAAAGGTTTAATATTTCAATTTAAAAAACCTTGCACTCAAATATAAATGGATGTTTAAAAACTTTTATTTTCTGAAAAGAACTCTCCAAAGATTTGATAATTAATTTAAATAAACCATTGCACGAAGATATAAATGGCGGCTCTCTTCCTTTTTCTTTTTCTTTGTTTAAAAAAGAAAATAATTCTTCAAAAGAATTACCAGAACAATTTACGTGCAGTCTCCTCTTAATGTGCAGTCTTGTTCTTTCTTCCACAATCTTTACTAAGCAACTCTCCTTTCTTGCTTTCTTGGTGATAGCTCCTTTGCTGGCTCCTCCTTCACGGGATCCTTCTTTCTCACCAATGCTTCGCTGCCTTTTTCTTTGATACCACTGACACAGGCCGTGAAGAACCTCAACAAATCAATATCTTATTACGTGAATGAGTGTTACATATAAAGGAGATCAAAACTGTTATCTACAATTAGATAACGAGATTATTAACTATATTTTACTAACTAATAACTGAAATAGTATTTACAATGTAATCTCGAAGGTTTATTCAACATTTACAAGCATTTAATGCAATTATTCATTGTTGGTGTTTCTCTCCATATGTGCCACGTGGTCTTCCCCACTACATGCATTCTTCCTGGTGTTGCTTGGTCTATGCCATCCTTCCACGCAGAATTGGAATTTGACGGGAATTTACTTGTTTCTGACATTTTTACCATCAAATACTGGTAAAAAATAGACAAAACCGTTTGAATATATTTTATCGTCAAATACTGGTATAAAAAAAAAAGACAAAACCATTTTGTGAGACGGTTGAATATTTTCGTAAAACGTGGTTTTGATGGTTTACATTTTTTTCAAAACCTTTATTAGTAGTACAAATACTGGTAAAAATAGACAAAACCATTTTGTCAGACCATTGCATATTTTCATAAAATGTGGTTCTGACGGTCTATTTTTTTCAAAACCTCTTGATATTAGTAATATCAGACTAGGTCTAAGAGTATTAGAGGAGGGCTAGGGGTTGAAGCCGGAAGGTAGGAGCCAGGCTGGAGTGTGGGGGCAGCGTCGGGTGGGCCTTAGCATTGATAGCCTCATAATTCATTGATAGCCCAACTCGGTTATCCTATATTATAGGATGTCCAAACTCTATTGTCCAATCATCAATATCCACCTTGCACCATCCACCATAATTCATAAATGTGATTGGTGAACCATGAATGCCATTGAATGCAAATTTATGTGAACTATCATTTGAACTTTGAAGACTGAATTAGATTATCGATGAGAATCAGGATAGCATGACCCACCCCGCATACAATATACAATTCAAAATCTCCAGAGTCCAGACTTCAACAGTCCTTCATTTTACAAAAATGCAAGCATACTAGCATCGTTGGGGTTTTCAATCACATGCTTCAGGATTGTTACGATTGGGTCCATACTCCACATTTGTGGGCTTTTTAGGTAATCAGTGAATCATATATATTCAAGTCTTCACGACAACTTTCACGAGAGTCATGGAAAGTACATATATTTAGGATATTAGTGATATGTATTGGTACATATTTAAGAAAAACATTATTACTGACAGATAAATATTTAGAAAAAATGTTTAGTGAAGGGGAATATTAAACTCCAAAATGTAAAAAAAATATATATGACAAATAAAATTCTAGTGAAATTTCAACACTGCTTCCACCGTTTCTTGCCTACCATATGCATAAGAAACACTTTTTGACAGCATTGACTACATAGTCTATATAATACATGTTTATAGTGTAATGTTATATATAATTTTGATACAGGTGAGCTTCTCTTTGGATTTGTTACCTTTCATGGGTCTTGAAATCATTGAAAAAGTTGGGTATTCAAAAGAGGTAGATATTTGGAGCGCAAGAGTTGTTTTGTACATTCTTTTTGGGTGACAACTTTCTTTACAAAAGTGAAGACTTCATCGGGACACTTAGATCCATTAAAACATCTTCCCAAATCTTAAAACTGGAGAATGGAGATAGGTCTATGAGCCTTGTAAAGATCCCATCAAGGGGATGCTAAACAAGGATGTTTAAAATTTATTAATGACTAATGAGATTTTAGGTAAACTGGAGAATGGATACAGGTCTCTGAGCCTTGTAAAGATCCCATCAAGGGGATGCTAAACAAGGATGTTTAAAAGCTATTAATGACTAATGACATTTTAGGTAAGCTTTGGAACCAAAAATACATGTTTATATAGTATGTTTGATTTAAATTAAAGTGAATATCTACAATTGGCTGTATATATCCATATTGGCCCGTAACGATAATGTTTGGAACTCAATTTTACTTGGGAACATCCATAGATAAAGCACCATAGTGAAGAATCGGATGAAGAGCTATGATGGAACAATGGGTGGATGCCCTCATTATTTTTTTGGTAAATGTCCACATTGATGTTTTGGGTGGCCATCCTTATCTTGATTGTTGTGAATGTCCACAATATTGTTTTGGGTTTGGTCTTCAAATGGTTGAATTCGAAATAGACAATACCATAATCACTAGTTTCAAATTTAATTTACATGTTGATAGGAACACATAGATAGTGCTTCAATAATTGCATGTCCATAAAAACAAACATATCATGTCACAAGAGATAATACCAAGTTTATTAACTAGCACAACCACTTAACTTATGATAAGCCACAAGTTAACTACACAAAATATTACATGTTACTTGTTATTATGGCAATGGGTGGTTGTCTTTTGTTTTGATTTCTTATGTTTAATTGTTATTGACTTTGTCATTTTAAATTCACATTTAAACTATTTATATTGAGTCCCGTGATATGGAAAGTAAAAAGGTTGAAAACAGTATGTGATAGTAAAAAGTATTTAATATGGCCAATTTGTTTTTGGTAATGTAAAGTTTTTTTAGGATTTTTTTTAATATGGTTTGAAACGTTTATTATTAAATTTTATTTTCTATTTGACAATGATATTTATATATACAATGGGAGTGAATTCAATCTTTTACTAATTGTTTATTTAATTACATATAAAGCAAGAACTATAAGATACAAATGTAATGTAATGTCCTTAGATTTTCGAAAACCATATTTAAATCTATGATGATTTACCTCTTCAACTAACTTGCATATTTTCAAAAGTTATGTATTTAATTGTTGTCCTTTTTACATTCATGGCATACTTGCATCTATTATTAGCAAATTTATAAAATTTCAATTTATCAAAGTGCAAGTGTAATTTTAATTGATCAAAGTCTTAAATCCTTCTTGGTCATTGAAGTAACAATAATAATTAAATTCAATAAAAAATTGAAAATTAATACTTAAACCATAAAATAGTTGAATAGTGTTTCAAAACACTATTTCTTTTTACTAAATGCTAATATCAAATTGATTAGCATTGCTCCTAGCAAATAAAACCCCTAGCAATTGCAAATCACCAGCCAGTGCAAGTGCAATTTTGAGGACATTGCCACCTCATGGCTCTTGTTTATCATGTTTAATTTTGAGAAGCATATTTCACACACTTCTTGCTAGAATAATAAGAATAACTTGTGATGTGGAGATAGGTGCAGATCTAGACTGAAGGGTATCTACGGTTAAATTCAGTCTCTCAATTCTTCCTATTATTTCTTCAAGCTCAAGATTCAAATCGAATTCAGTCTTAATTGACATACATTTAGTAAATTATGAATTTCAATACTTAAATTTCAAGAATATAGGAAACCGGGAGTACTTACGTGTCACAAAAAATCGTGACTTTTCCTCTTGTTGCGTTTTGTGCAAATGATTTTTGGCTAACTGCCGTGCTAGTTCAAGTATTTTCAATCCATGCTATTCTATGAATACCAATACTGGCATGCGATCTGACCATTCGATCTGTGATTGCATCTTTATGGTCATCTTCACCAATGTCACTGTAAATCGTGATTCTACACTACTTCCACCGCGTCCAGTGCTAGCATTGTCAAAAAATCATCTGGAACTTGCTATAGGATTCTCATTGAAGTTGATCATTACATTGATCAATTCGATTAAGAATCAAACCCCATTAAACAGTTGGCTATCTCCTTCAATCGACGAATTAGAGAAGTAATGAAACCTGGAGCAGCAAATTGGTTTCACAGATTTTAATAGCCTAGGAAATATGCTGGAAAGTTAATCATAACATTCACACAGTATATCAGGCTTGGATCTCTCTTTACACAATATCTTCCCTAAGTATCTCAACAGACTTAAACTTTTACAATTGCATAAGGATTCGAGATCCTTTATTAAATTCTAACTTATCCTGAAATTTATCCTGAAATTCAATTGACAACAAATAGACCCAACTCTATTGCTTGTAAACATTTTTGTATTTCTTTAAATAATTCTTCTAGTCCTTGGTTTCTCCTATGCTCCTGCATCAGACTCCCAAGGACAAAATATTCACGGGCTCCTGTCCATGAGCTCCTCCACTGAACTGTTCATCTTCTATAACATTGCTTCAGTCACCCAAGTGGCATATGCAATTTGATGATCCTTCCACTTGACCAAATATTGGAAATACTCTTGTCTTCGGGTCTTTTTGTATACTTTCCTGTCCAATATCCTTTCTGGCTGCAATGCTTCTTTAATAGGTAATTGTTTTACCCAGTCAACTTCCTATTCTTCAGTATCTTTTGTTCCCGCATCTGTACCCTCTCCTTGATACTTGTATAAATCAACAACATTGAATATTGGAGATATTCCAACATCAGGAGGTAATTCAATCTCATAGGAATTTGCAGAGAACTTTCTTATTCTCTTGCAAGGTCCTACCTTCTTCAGCTTCAGCTTATTGTAATCCCTCTTCGGAAATATTTCTCTCCTTAGGTGTGCCAACACTAAGTCTCCAACTTCAAAATTAACTTCCCTCTTATTCAAATCTGCTCTTTTCTTGTATTTGATGTTGTTATCTTGTAAATTCTGTTTCACTTGTTCATGAACCATTTGTATTTATGTGGCAAAGTATTCTCCCTTTGCAATTCTGAACTCTATTTCACCCAAATCCCTTAGCTCACACATTCCTCTGGGATGCATTCCATAAATGATATGAAATGTACTTTGACCTGTACTTATGTTAGGATAATCATCGTAGGCAAACTTTGCTTGTGCCAATACATGATTCCATTGCTTAGGGTGTTCTCCTACAAGGCCCCTCAAAAGATTACCTAAACTTTTGTTGACAACTTCAGTTTGTTCGTCTGTCTAAGGATGATAACAAAACTGAAACTAAGTTTAGTACCAAGCTTCTTCCACAACATTCTCCAGAAATGTCCAAGAAATATGGTGTCTCTATCTGAAACAATACTTTTGGGTAGCCCATGTAAGCGTACACTCTCCTTAAAAAACATGATAGCAACATGTGTAGCATCACTAGTTTTAAAACAAGGAATGAAATGGGCCATCTTTGAAAATATGTCAACTACTACAAATATTGAATCATTTCCCTTTTGAGTCTTTGGCAAACCGAAAACAAAATCCATACTTATCATATCCCAAGGTCTATTTGGAATGGGCAGTGGTTTGTATAGTCCCGTGTTTTGACTCTTTCCCTTTGCATACTGACAAATTTTACGATTCTTTACATACTTCTCTACTTCGGACCTCATCCTTGGCCAAAAATAGAAATGAGTTAGTTGTTCAAAAATCTTGTCTGCTCCAAAATGTCCAGCAAGTCCTTCGATGTGCTTCTCCTTAATCAAATTGTCTCTCATGGAACAATTTGGTATACACAACTAGTGTTTCTTAAACAATAATCCTTCTTGTAAAGAATATTCCATCCACTTACTGTTGTCCATCAAAACAAGATTTTGACATGTTGCAATGGATTCTCTAAAATCTGTATCCTCTTTATACAATTCTTTAAGAAAATCAAATCCTAAGACTTGAATTTGACTTTCTTGTATCAACATATTTTTCCTACTCAAAGCGTCTGCTACTTTGTTAGATTGGCCACTAATATGCTTCAATACAAAATTAAAAATTTGAAGATACTCTACCCATTTTTCATGTTTTTTTATTAAGCTTTGGTTGCTGCATTATAAAATCCAATGCATGATTGTCATAATACAGTACAAACTCTTTAGCCATCAAGTAATGTCTCTACTTCTTCAATGCTTGCACAATTGCATAGAACTCTTTATCATAAGAGCAATATTTTCTTTTAGTTTCATTCAATTTCTCACTAAAATATGCCACAGGTCTTTCATCTTGACTCAGTATAGCACTTATAGCTTCTCCACTGGCATCACATTTTACTTGAAATGGCTTGCTAAAGTCAGGAAAAACTAAGACTGGTTTCTCTGTGACCTTCTTCTTTAATAGCTAGAAATTTCTTTTAGCTTCAACAGTCCACTTGAAAAGCTGTCTGTCCTTCTTAATAGTATCAATAATAGGAGCATTTATCTTGCTAAAGTTCCTTATAAAATTCCTATAAAAACTAGCAAGGCCATGAAAACTTCTTACCTCTAACACATTCCTTGGTGTAGACCATTCTGTGATTGCTTTAACCTTTTCTGGATCCATTTTTAATCCCTCATCAGAGACAACAAATCCTAAGTATACTAACTCTTTCTTCATGAAAGTACACTTCTTCATATTCTCTAACAATTTCTCCTAATGTAACTTTTGTAAGACAAATTTCAAATGCCTTAAGTGTTCTTCTTTGGACTGACTGTAAATTAATATATCATCCATATATACTATTACAAATTTCCCTATAAATTCTTTTATTACTTCATTCATCAGTCTCATAAAAGTACTGGGAGCATTTGATAAGCCAAAAGGCATTACCAACCATTCATACAATCCATCATTAGTCTTGAAAGGAGTCTTCCATTCATCTCCTTCCCTTATTCTTATTTGATGGCAACCACTTGGCTCCACTTAAACAATCCATCAAATCTTCAGTTCTGGGCAAAGGAAATATGTACCTGATTGTTAACTTGTTTATAGCTATCGAGTCTGTACACATTATCCACTCACCATCCTTATTTGGAGTCAAGACTATTGGTATTGCACAAGGACTTAAACTTTCTCTAACCAAACCCTTGTCTACCAATTCTTCCACCTGCTTTCTGATCTCTTCATTTTCTATAGGAGTCATCCTGTAAGCTGCCTTGTTTGGTAAACTTGCTCCTGGAATCAATTCTATATGATGGCTAATGCTTCTCACTGGAGGCAAGTCATTAGGAAAAGTATCTACAATGGTATCTCTATAATCATTCAGCATATCTTGAATTTATAAAGGCAAATCAGAAATCATTGTGTTTGTAAGAATTACCTTTGGTTTGCAAATTACTGCAAAGTTCAATGTTCCATCCTCAATTTGTTGCAGATACTCTTTTCCACTCAACAATAATTCCTTTGGACCTGGCGTTTTGAGGCTCCTTCATCTTTCATTGGAACCAATGTATGATTAGTTCCATCTTTGTGAAACCTGTATGTGTTTCTCTTACCATCATGTATGGCTCCTCTGTCATATTGACAAGGTATACCTAACAATATATGACACACATCCATAGGCATCACATCACACACAACTTTATCTATGTATTTTCCCAACTGCATCTCCAACTCACATTGCTCACTAACTAGCTTTTGAAGCCAAGACACTTTATAAGGTGTAGGATGTCTTATCCTTTTTAGCTTCAATTTCTCCACTACCTCAGTGGATACAATATTATTCATGCTACCACTGTCTATGATCAGCTGGCAACCTTTTCCTTGAACTTTACATATTGTTCTGAACAAAATTTTCCTCTGAGCTGGCTCACTAGCTTCCTTCTCTGGTTTCAGTAACACTTTGTTCATCAGCAGTAATTCTCCTAACTCTGGTATGTTTTTTGCTTCTAGAATCTGATGTTCTTCTCCTTCAAATAGAGCAACAACAACATTTCTCTAATTAGTACCATCATTTTCTGGACAATCATAGGATTTATGTCCTACTTTGTTACATTTGAAGCATCGAAATTCATTTCCTCTGCCTCGGCCTCCTTGTCCTCTAGACCAGCCTCCTCTGCCTCTAGCATCACCGGATGTAGGTGCCTTCTCTTTAGAGCTACAACTAGCTCCATTTTTAGGTGCAGTTGTTACACTCAAAATTTGTCACCAGCATGTGATAGGATCCCTAACACAAGACATTTTCCCTCAAATCCCAAACTTGAAGAGAATTTTTCTCTAGGTGTTGATTCCAACATACAAAATTGCAGCACCGCTTCTACCCTCAAGCAGATAAGTGGTATCCTGTTCAACACCGCTCTAGTTGTGTGAGAACTAGGCGGTGCCATTGTATTTAACCCATTTTGTTGGCGCGGTTCCTACCCATCACTACTCTGTCATAAAGGGGTATAAGCGGTGCCCTTGGTAAAAAGTGAAAAAAAGAAGATTTCTCGAGGCTTCTAGAATAAGAGCCTCGTGTATAATCTTATCCCTACTCACCTGGGTTGGTTAAGGTCGAGATCCCTCTTTGTAGGATCTTATGGCCACCTCACCCACCAATATCTCAACCATCCTATCCATTTGAGCCCTATAAATACAAGCTCATACTCCATGGTTGAGGGGGAGAGAATAATAGTAGAGTTATGCTGTTGAATTGATACCCTGGCCTAATCCATCAGAGAGCAATTATGGAGCAAGTTGGAGCTATCGGGGACAAGGTGCTAGTCTTGTGAAGGAGGGTATCAGCACTAAGGCACATGGTTGTAAGCTCTTTCATTTATTTTCTAATGCAAAGTTGATTTCCTTCCCACATGTTTGTTGCGTAAATATCACATATATGATATTGGATTCCTTAGTCACTAATATGGATGTGTGGATGATTTTATCGTAGCTTTGATGTCTTTGTATGTTTGACATGTTTTACAGGTACACAGGACCTTCATCAGAGTTACATTCCAGGCATCTATAATGTTCAGGGAAGGTTTTCAACCGAGTTATTCACTCTTTTGTTTTGGATCTGAACCATTCAGACAAGAACAACTTTTGTCCGCAGAAGGTGATATATTATTGATAACAAATTTGGCGACTCCACTGGGGACTAGATCCGTCTTGGTCTTCCTCAGTTTCTGAACTACTCTTGTCTGAATCCAAGCTCCAGCCTCCTATCTTTGCAATTAGATCTACATCTGATCTACTAAAAATTTTGGTTTGAAATCTTCAGATATGAGCCACCTTAACGTTATGTGCTTTGTATTGTGGTTGATTCATCAGTTTTTGTGAAGTTTTTTGGCATTTCTAACTTGATTTTTTCCTCTCCTATTGTTCTGGGGTTTTATAGACAACCGCACATGTGCCTTTGGCAAGAAGCGGTGCCACCATGTGAGTCCAGTTAGCAATAGGTGGTGCCACCGCCTGAATCCAGTGAGAAAGAAGTGGTTTTGCCTCAAAACCTCCTATCAGCAACTTCATCTGCGCGGTGCTAGGTAGGCCTATCCCAGACTTTGATTTTTTCAAGTTTTTGTAAAAAAATTGTGATTTTTTTTGGATTTGGTTTGTTTAATTGGTCTTATCCAGACTTGTTTGAACTTGCTTGAGTGATTGAAATATGAAAATTTTATGTGGAAATTGCTTGTTTGTTCAAATAAAAAAGATAGGTTAGATTCATCATTCATTACTGCTTGTAAGTTTGTTTTTTCGTGAAAGGAGTTAGTTGGAAACTATAGGTCAGAATAGATCTCTGCTTGTCATAGACTATTAATGAAAAGAAAGACTCCCTTAGATCAGTTTGCTTGTTTCAATTTCTTGTTGGGCACTGTTTTTGACTCCTTTTTGCCTCTTATATAACCCTCATTTCCTTCATAAAACCTCTATTTTGAGTAGGAAGCTTTAAAGTCCATCTATAAACCATGGTTAAAGAGGTATAATGTCATTTGCTTATTAATAAATTGAGTTTTGTGATTTTTTAGGCATTTTAAACTAGGATTTTTACTTAGACTACGGGATGTACTAACTTCCCGCATTTCCTCCAAGGTTGAGTAATTATAGGACAGCTAGGAGGGAAACGGAAGATCAAGAATGGATCCTTAATGTCCACAGATGGATGAACATCCAACAGTCAGATGAAGTGGCCTGTGCAGATGTCGAGTCAAACAGAGTCAAATGTGGCCACCCGTTCTGCATTTAACACAAAACAAGGAACAATACTGATTTTGTGGAACTCCACGATCCTGACGATGATCTCGTTAGCTCTAGCATTTAATTAGATGCAGTTTTATAGCAATTTCAGTTCGATTTAGAATTTGTATAAATCTATTGCAAGACAATGAAGTTGAAGCACGATTTTGAAGAGGAACACGTTTGTGAGTCCAAACTGCGTGGTATTTTTGTATAAGAGATTTTCTGGTGAATGAATATCAAATCCTAGTTCTGTAAATCTTTCATTGTGCGTGGAGTAAGGCTTTGGAGGGCCCCCATCGTTGAACTCTCGCACATTTACATTGCCGGTGTAGTAATTTGATGATTGCAGCGATTCCTTTTGGTGCAAGCATTTAAATCAAACCATTGGTATGTGTTCCTGGTAGTTTCTTGTTTATGAATCGCAGCATAGGTTTAGTAATTTCTTCATTGATTATATTCGATGCTCTGTTTTTCTATTTATGGTTCAAATTGCAAATTCCATTGTGCTGTATGTCATTAACACTATTGGATAAACGCTGTTCTTCACTGATTAAATGCTGAGGATATCAAATAGATCAAACCACAACCTCTGTGCATTGTTTACTGCTGTTTATTTGATAATGAAATGGTAAAAGACATTTAGAAATTATGAATGTTGTCTTGTAAAAGAAATTAATTGATATTTGTCTTTCAGCGCTGGTAGAAGTCTGCATTTTGATCCGAGGATTTTATAAACTTATTGTTTAATTAATTTTTACCTTAATCTTTTATGTTTTCACAAGACCAATTACTGGATGCTTAACAAAGGAAACAATGAAATTATCCTTGTAAGAGGATTTTGTCTCTGTGAGCTGCAGTATCTTAGTTTCTGTCAGTAGATTTATTTTCAGTTAGCTAAATTCCAACTGAGTTCAGCTTCTCTGTCCTAAACTTGGATGTGTCTCAAAGTTCACAAACCCAGATTGATTTTAAATTCAAGTTCTGATTAACACTGATAGATCAGAGCCCAACATTTTGGCGCCGTTGCCAGGGAGGCACTGTAGAAGCAGACTTAGGAACTTTAGTTTTTTTTGATAAAAACAAAAACTTTACATAAAAACACAGAGCAGGTTTTACTTTTATGTCAAGACTTAGAGACGAAAAAGGAAGATTTCTTAAAAACCCCCCAAAAATAGAACTAACAGGAGCTTCTCTTCCAAAAGGTTTTTCAACAGTTGGTAGTTCAAAAATGTCTGAGGAAGAAACGTCAAAAGGCCCAACAGCTGAGCAGAGAAGAGAATATGAGAGGATGCTAGAAATAGAAAACAAACGTAGACAGGAGAGGAGAGAAGAAGAGAGGAGACATGAAAGAGAAGAAGAAAGAGGACATGAGAGAAATGAAAAGATAGAAGAGGATCAGGAAGCCACCTTCAAATTTCCTATTTTGGACACTAGTATTATCCTAGGAGAAGATGTCAAGATGAAGAACATTCCACCCTCTGTTTTACCAAACTTTTATGGCCTAACCTCTGAAGATCCTGACTCTTTTTTGTTTGAATTCGACATTTTGTGTCGAACTTATGGGTATATTGATGATACCCATAAGCTCCGTCTTTTCCCTGCTACCCTTAAGGAAACTGCCTTGAAGTGGTTTATGGGCCTAGGAGAACACTCTATTACTAGTTGGGATGAAATGAGGAAGATTTTTCTCCGGAAATATCAAGCCTATTGTAGATCAAAGGATCTCAAAGATGATATCTTTGGCATGAACCAACAGGAGGATGAGAGTCTAGAAGAGTATTTGGAAAGGTTTTCATATAATTTACAAAAATCTAAATACAATTCCTTAACATCAGAGATGATTAGAACTATATTTTTGAAAGGAATAAGAGAGGAGTATTTAGATATTTTAAATGTTATGGGAAAAGGTGATATTTCTTACCTTCCATTTGATGAAATACAAGATCTATGTCAAAAATATTCAAGAGGGAAAGCTAAGACTGGAAAAAGAGAGATAATTACCAAAGTAAACAAGTCTGCAAATAGTGGTATTTCTAGGGCTGAACTTGGAAATTTGCTGGAGGATTTCAAAACCGACTTATTAAGTACATTGGGCACACAGGTTGAGGTAGCAAAAACTAAGAAAAGACAAGAACAACAGGACCAACAAGAACAAGCCTTGTCCATCTTTTGTTCTAAGTGTAGAAAGAAGCACCCACTTCAAGAATGTCCTTTAAATGCTATTGAAAGTTGTGGTTTATGCACTTTTAATCATAAGACTGATGATTGCCCTAGATTGAAAGAGTTGCAGGCAGTCCGAATGGAGGAAAGTCAAAGCATGGAGTCTCTCTACTTCATGGGACAAAGAAGACCTTGGCAGCCACGATTCTCAGGTTTGTCCCAAGACCCTATGCAACAATTTAATGCAAATTATCAAACCCCCATTCAGAACTCATGGAGTGCACCTATGCCTTGGCAAACCTGGTCTCCTCCTTTAGCCCAATCTGCTCCAAATTGGAGAGGTTATTCCCATGGTAATCAAACATATCAGCAAGCCTATTTGCAGCCATACCAACAACCTTCAGCCTATCCCCAATACCAGCAGCATCAAGTCCAAATTCCTCCTTATCAAGCCTCATCTTACCAAGTCCCATCTTTCCAGCAACCCAATATGGCTCCTCAATTGGGTCCACCACCTCAACAGCTTCAATTTCCATCCAATCAGCCTCCACCTCGGCCTACACAACTACCAGCTCAGCCCATTCCAAATCCAAACAATAAGACAGAAAGACCTATGTACAATGTTGATGATGGAATGGCACTTCCTTATTTAGTTCTTCCATTGCAAAATATTACTTTAAGATCTGGAAAGGCCTTACAAAAAGAATCTTCTGTTATTGTAGAGGAACAAAAAGAAAATGAGAAAAATACAAAAAAATTAAATACAGAAAAACCTCAATCAGAAAATCAGAGTCAAAAAGGAAAAGCTTTGGTA
>LPNX010374518.1:76996-135371 GCA_001517045.1 Pseudotsuga menziesii
AGACTGATAGATCAGAGCCCAACATTTCTCATTAAAACTTAAGTATGAGAAAGAATTCTTTTCACTTTAAAAAGAAAATTTGTTGAGATTAGGTTATTATTTCATTGAGCCTAAGCCATTGGATCTCTGATTAGCCTGACAAGCTTTCAGGACTCCTTTGTTCTTTTGTCTCTTTTGCATCATTATCTCATGAAAAGGAAAAATTATCAATAGTTTAAGTTAGATCTTTCCATGCTTCAGAGAAAATCGAAAGTATAGCTTGCATATGCATATGTGAGTGATGTTTGTCTTTCTTATTCATTTGAAAAGAGATCTTACCCTACCTATGTGCTTTCAAAAAGAGTTGATTTGAAGAAAAGTGTTGTTTGATTGTATGCTCAGAAAAAGGGATTTTTTTTAGTTGTTTGGGAAATTTTTTGGCTTTAAAGGAAAATTGAAAAGAAAAACAACCTCTCTCCTTCCCGTAACTAGGCATACTGAATGGTAAAGTGAATGAACTTGCATTTCATATCTGCATAGTTTTAGTTTTCTCTCAAAACCCCATGCATTCACCTAACTGTCCACTTTAAAATTAACAGTAGTTATAGGATTAAAATTTGTATAGAAATTAAAGTTCTAGGTTAGAGACGTGTTCGAGCATCATTAAGCATAGGAGTTGTCGTTACCTGTTCACACTACATCCCGGACTCGCGTGGTTCTTCCATGTATCGTCGGTATATCGAACGGCCTTTCACGTACCCTTGAGGTATATAGAAAGGTACTTCACATACTCGATTGTATATCGGAAGGCCCATTGTGAATGGTTGTGCATTAGACAACAATACTACTGATTTGAGCTCCCACGTACCTTGCGTATATCGGGAGACCCCACTAGGATACCTTATCTATCTGAGAAAATCCCTTTGGCCGTCTTGTGTGGAGCAATACATCGAAAACAACATTCGGGGAGATTACTACGCATGTACCCTTGTGGTATATCATGAGTTGGACCTACTTGACAATCCTGGTGAGAGACCAACCATTTGAGCTCATCCTATCATTTGAATTTGCTTGTTGGCATGTAGCTTGAGTAGGAGAAAGTTTTGGTGTGTTTTTCTTAGCTTTGAAACCCTAGGTTAGAATAGGAACTATGCAATCTGGCTGAGTTTTGTTTGAGACGGTCCAAAAGAACACAGGGCTTACCACCCGAATTTCCTCCCGTTACAGGAGAAGGTCCAATGGAAGCTACTATCCAAGGAGCTGCAACTACTTCCTAGGTGGAAGAGAATATAGTTGTAGAAAGTGGATACCAATTCACTTATACAAATCCCTTGGCTCAACAACCTCCTGTCGGTGACACTTCTTTCCATTGTCCTGTGGAAGGTCGTGTTGATAGTCCTTTTCATCTAGATTATGGTCCAGATGCTTCATTTTGGGGAAATTCTATGGGACAGGACATTGCTTCATTTGGAGTACATAGGCCCTCTCCTGAACATCCTTCATACATTGAAGAGGAATATAGAAAAATTCAATCAGCTATTCAACGTGCACAATATTTTCGAGAGAGAATGCAAAGACTAGATGCTATCTTAGCAACCCCAATCCCTCATAAAGAACCTATGTTGGCTCTCCTTCCCTGTAATATGGACCCTTCGATAGACAGATATCATTCACTGGATGATTCAATGAAACCTATTGATCCTGTTGAGACTCCACCCCACCCAGGTCAAACTTCTGATCCCACGGTTGCAAATGTTAGGTCTGTTTTTAGTCCTCCTAGGTCTTCTAGGGCTGGGGGAAACCTTGAAATCCAGTTGTATCAGTACCTTATAGTGTCGGAGGGAAACCCCTGACATGATATACGTTACGTTCTAGTGTATTTTTTACTCATAATAGACATGCCTCTAATGCAGGCACATCCACGGTTTACATTCCTCGTACGAATATAGTTAACCCTCCATTGAGTTCAGGTCAACCCTTAGGGGCACAACCTGTTGCTAGTCAATCTTCCTGGGGGTATGGTTACCCAACAAATCAAGTACTTATAGGAAATATGAATTACCAACCTACCCCTACAGGCATGTCATACACTGGAATTCCATATCCTGGAAATACTTTTACTCCATGGGGGAAACCCAATTGGTCCTACATTCCAGCATTAGGAGGAATACCTATTCATACGGTTGGAGGTGCTGGAGGGATACCGTATGGAGGTCCTCCCCCCATAGGTCCCAAAGGGCCACCTTATGGTGGTCCTCCTCCTAGTGGTTCTGAGGGTCCTAGTGGTCTCGGGGGTCCTAGTGGTCTCGGGGGTCCTGGTGGTCCTCCTCCTGGTGGCCCTCCTCCTAGTGGTCCTCCTCTTGGTAGTCCTCCTTCGGGTGGTCCTGGAGGTCCTAGTGGTCTCGGTGGTCCTGGTGGTCCCAGTGGCCCCAGAGGTCCCGGTGGCCTCGGAGGTCCTGGTGGTCTTGGAGGTCCTGGAGGTCCTCCTCCTAATCCTCCTAATGGCCCTGGTGGTCCTAGTGACCCCAACCCTGGAGATCCATCTTCTAGAGGTTCATTATCCCATCAGCCTTTTCAGCAGCCTATGTATCAGTCCATTTACGGTCCTACTTGTGGTTACATGCCTTATCAATATTACCAGTATGTTGAACTGAATCGTTAGTTACCTTTCCTGGAAACTTTGGACTTACCTAACTTGTCCAAATTGATCAATGATCACATCCAACACAATGCTTCATGGCTTCCCATTCTAGTCAAGTTACCATCAGATATTCCAAAATTCGATGGTAAGCAGGGGGATGATCCCAAAAATCATGTTATGACTTTCCATCTATGGTGTTCATCTAATTCATTGATGGATGATTCTATTTGATTAAGACTCTTCCAGCGCACTTTGACTGGCATGACCGCGAAGTGGTACATCGAATTTCCACGACACTCATTTGTGGATTTTAGTGCTTTGGAAACTGTTTTTCTCACACACTTCTAGCTACCCATTCGATACGAAATGGGTACGAACCTTTTAACCTATCTGCATCAAAACACCTCCACACACATTTCATATCATATTCATGAATGGAGAAGGCAGAGAAGGCTTATTAAAGCTCCTATCCCGGACCAACTCTTCGCTGATCGGTTCATGAAATATTTGTTGCCACCAATTGCCTGAGATGTGGCTATGGGAGGTGTTGTTACTGAAGAGCAAGCCATTAGTCGCGTACAGTATCTAGACTTTGTCTATTCCCAGTATGGAACTTTGTATTACCTCATTCCTTAAGATCCTCGACCTAGCACTGACCCGACTAAGCCACTACAGAAACCTGGTTGGCATGAGACCATAGGGATGGAAACCTCTTCCATTAAAGGCTTTTAGTGTTGTCGGTGATTTTACAATCTTGGGAGAGCTAATGGCTTTCCAACAGGACAAAGACAAAACAGAGGTTGAAGCACCTTCATCTAGAATAGTCCTAAAGATCTCTTATGATGGGCAAGATCTCTTAGGAATAGTCCACTCACAGCTACGGGAAGACCATCCTCGACATCTTAGAGACATTTTCCTGAGACGTCTCCATTACAAGATACAGCTGAACCCACACAAATATGTTTTTTGCATTGAGGCGGGACGTCTCTTAGGATTCATAGTTTCCAAGGATGGTATTTGGATTGATCCGTTAAATATTGCTACAATAATTTCTTTATCTGCCCCAACCAACCTGCTTGAACTCCAAATTTTGCATGGGAAGGCAAACTTTCTTCGTCGTTTTGTTTGTAACATCGTTGATAAAATGCATGGTTATATGCGTCTCCTTAAGAAGGACACTCCATTCTTGTAGGATGACCAGGCCCAGTGAGCCTTCGATAATCTCAAACATGCTCTGACTCATTCACCCGTCATACACCCCCTAGATTACTAGAAGGATTTTCTCTTGCATGTTGCTACCTCTACTACTACTATCAGAATGGTTTTAGCTCAAGAGGACCAGAACAGACTAGAACACGTGATTTATTACGCTAGTAAGAACCTTTTGGATTACGAAACTCGATACTCATGTTTGGAGAAGCTAACATTGGCTACAGTCATTGCTGCCCAAAAATTTCGTCACTACATCCTACTTCGCAACACTACTGTACTCGCAGACCAAAACCCTATGTACTACATCTTGACTCGTCAGGTGCTAGGGGGAAAATACTACCGATGGATTGTTATCCTACAGGAGTTTGATCTTGAATTTACCAAAGGTACTTCAAAGAAGTCTTTAGTTTTTGTTGAGCTGATGTGTGATCTTCCCTATGCTTTAACGGATTCTGAGCCCAATGGTTCAGTCCCAGATGAATTTCTATTCCTAATAAGCACAACTGACTTGTGGTATGGATATTTAATCATTTATCTCCAGACACAGTGTTTTCAGCCTACTATATCTCGAGAGGATCATTGCCGCATTCGTCACCATGAAAAGTAGTATCTTATCCTCAATGATACCTTGTATAGACGTGGTATAGATACTATTCTCCGATGATGCCTCACCCATGACGAGGCTGAACAAGTTCTTAATGACTGCCATTCTGGTGCATGTGGTGGTCATATTTTTGGGATGGCTACAACTCAGAAAATACTATGCGCTGGCTATTTCTGGCCTTCTATTTTTAAAGATTGTCATGAGGCTATTAAGAAATGCCCACCTTGTCAACACTTTTACCCGAAAAAGTGCACCCACCCTACTTTGTTACACCTCGTCATTGTCGTTGGCCCTTTTACAAAATGGGGATAGATTTCAAGCATTGTAAGCCTACCTCAACTAGGGGCATGGTTACATCATAGTAGCCATGGATTATTTCACTAAGTGGGCTGAGGATATGCCTAGATATGCAGAGGATAGTAAGACTGCCACCCTCTTTCTTTTTAATCATGTAATAGCTAGGTTTGGAGTTCCTCGGTGTATTGTCATTGATCAGGGATCACATTTCTGGAATCAGATGATGGTAGAGTTAAGTGCGAAGTTGGGTTTTTGCCATGAAAACTCAATCGAACCCTATTATCTGCAAGCTAATGGTCAGGTCGAGGCCATTAACAAATTTTTAAAAACTATGTTACATCAGATGGTTGGAGATCACAAATCCAACTAGCACCAGACTCTCTTCTCTGCACTTTGGGCTTATAGAACTTTAGTGAAAACAACAACTGGTTTTACACCTTTTCAAGTATATGGACTAGAAGCTGACTACCTATTCAGTGTCAGATTTCGTCTTTGAAACTTGTCGTTGAACTTCTCCCTAATACTTCTACTGAGGAAGAAAGGTTTTTATATTTAACCAACCTTGACGAAACTAGACGAGATGTTGCCTTGGTTAATGAGGCACATAAGAAATGCATCAAGGCACAATACGATAAATTTGTTGAACCTCATGTGTTTAATGAAGGTGAACTAGTCCTGACTTATGATCAGAGACACGATAAGCTAGGAAAAGGGAAGTTTGAATCAATGTGGTATGGTCCTTTTATCGTTTCCAAGGTTTTATAAAAAGGGGCCTACGAGCTCGTGGATTATGATGGAATCCCCTATGGGAAACCTCGCAATGGGTTTTACCTGAAGAGGTACTATGCCTAGATCATTCATGTATGGTACCTTGTATATATGTACATTATTTGTCTTTTCATTGTGTTTTGGTACTTTCAATATCGTTTTGAGTTTAATGTCTAGACTGTTTATACCATGTTTTGGTTATGTAGACCAGATGGCTTTTTATGGCTTTGCCGATGGTGCTTGTCGCCATACCCTGAACCTTGCCTCAGCTGCTTGGGTTATGTATTCCCCTGCACATAATCTAGTGAGTTTAGGAGCAGTTTGTATTGGTCCTGATACCAAAAATATCGTCGAGTATGAAGCAGTCATAGGTCTTTTGACTAAAGCTGTATCCTGGGACATTCATGACTTGGTAGTGTTCATGGAATCGCAATTGGTGGTTTTTCATTTAAACCAGGTTTACATCATCAGAAACCCTGTACTACTCTGTCTCTATCGGAGAGTACGTTTATTGGAAAGGTCATTTGAAGTCATTACTTATAGGCATATCCCTAGGGTAGACAATGCAGTTGCTGATTCATTAGCAAATTATATCCTAGACTGGTATATCACTCATTCATAGCATGAAAGTTAAACATGGTTCATAAAATTGTAAATAAACAGTAAAAACATATAAAACTCATGTAAATATATTTTTCATTTGAAGCATAAACATCGGAGGCAAAAGTTTGTGTATATATATATATATATATATATATAAGTGTTTTTACAAAAAATAGGTCACGAGACCTCATCGAAAGCACTCTAGCTTTCAAGCAGCACAAAATCATCCAAAAAATATGAAGCTATGACAGGTTTCAGTGATACATCATGTAAGAGCTAGTGATGCTCATGGTAGCACATAACATCCCGCACTACTCTACATAGCAAATGGCTGAAGCGACTTGGCACCCCTGCTATGTGCCTCTGATAGTGCATCAGAAGACCATCAATGGATGCATCAGGTATGTCCAAAGTTAACCTCTCTAGGTTCTCGTCCAACTATCCCATAGGGTCATCACCTAGTTGAAAAAATCGAGCTCCTGCTCGTCTGTTTAGTGGGGATGATCCCCCAGGTCATGCAACTCCTGCATCTGCATGAAAATTTCAGGTCTTGTTACTATACATAAAAAGTAAAAAACATTAAAATACAAAAACACAAATAGCTATCTTAGGGTTTTGTTTCTTACCCATGTCTCCCCACTGCTCATCAGGTGGAAGTGGTAGGTCAGGGTCACCCCTGAAATCAATGCCTGCATAAGCATAATACTCAACCATGAGGATCTGGTCACTAAGACATCGGAAGAATGGAGACCCAAACTTCACCTTCCCTCTACCTGCTCCTGTACGGGCCATGATCTTGACCCACCTTAGCATACAAGGGTATCTCACCCTCAGCTCAGTAAAAACCACTTGGGGTCTTGACTGTGGGATCTGCTAAAAAAAGAAATAGGCTAAGATAGAACCATAGCCAAACTGTTTTAGTTCTCGCTGCTGACACTTGGTCAGCTGTTCTTTAAATACCGGTAGCAATGCCTCCGCCCAGTTGAAAACTGTAGGTTCCATAGCCTCTATCGCATACAACATATGTTCCCTAGAAGCCTGATGAGGCCCTTGGATCCTAGCCAACCTTTGCATGGTAAAAATAAGATTGCGGAGAGGAAGATTCATTGCTTCCTTGATGGGAATATTCTTCCCTGAAGTTCTAGTACCAGGAAGGCAATGGCAGTCGATCAGATCCTGAGTAGTCACGTCCCCTCCATGGGAACTAGTCAATGAAATTGGGGCACCCCATCTCGAAAATCTAGTCAAGAAGTATATTTCTTCTACCTCAATGGTCAACACATGTGCCCCCACCTCGAAGTATTGTTGTTCCAAGTTCCACATATGGAGTATATACTACAGCAATATCTCATGAGACACCATACTAGGTGTGCGAAAGAACTTGAGTAGGCCGCAGTTCCTTAATGTGGCTATACATCCTGCATTTCTTTTAGCATGGGAATCATCATCATCATGCTATCGTTCCTTCCATATCACCATTTTCGACCGCTGAAAACCTGCCAAAAACCATTAATGGACTAGTTAGAAACATATCTAATCATCAAAATCAATCAAAAGCTTGTGTTTTTGCCTATCCATGCATTTTTCCAACTCACGGTCGGCACTTCTTGAGCTCTGTCTTCATAGAGCGGTGGCACCGCCTAAGCGCAGTGTTGGAAGCACAGTTCTCACAGTGCACCACCTATCCCGTAAGGGGCAGGAGTGGTGCCCACTTTTTAAGTTTAGGGATTGCCTAAAATGGCAAAAAACCCTCCTAAAATAAAAAATAAATGCTTAAAAGTAAAATCCTAGGGTTTTGGCTTTTACCTGGCTCTAACCACGCTCAAATCGGACGGTCGGATCTCTCGAAATCAGCAGCTAAAGATCTGGTTCAAAGTTGCTCGAAAATGCTCTTCACCAGTGGTAAATAGTGAAATGTTTTGATTTTTACTATTTGAAATGACTTTTATAGCTATTTTATGGTTTTTTAATGTCAGTTTAATATTTTAAAATCATTATCATTATAAAATCCATCCATATGACTCATTAAAAGTCATTTTTCAAGAAATTAATGCTGCTATTGAGTTTTGCAGGAATAGAAATGAAAACAGTAAAAATCTATGGGAAGCTTGTTTTTTACTTTTTCATACTTCCTTAAAATGGCAAAAGTTCCCTGAGCGTTTGTTTCGATACTTTGGTCATGCTCTCACAACTCAGTTCAAAGTTCTGAGTCTTTTTAGACTCGTAAAACTGTTCATCGTTAAAAAAGAGACCTAATGGAGTCTCCTTTAAGCTATTTTCAGACTCCCTAAATATGAAAATATTGTCGAGTACTTGTCTTCTTCATACTCGTAAAATTATTTGAAGAGTCGTCTCTTCGACGGTAGGTTATCTCTTTTTTGGTTTGTATAAACTATTTTACGAAAAAGGACCCTTTGGAGTTTTCTTTTGTCTTCGTTCAGACTCTCTAAATATGAATGATGTCGAGTTTTCTTTCATTGGACTCGTTAAATTAAACATTGAGAGACCCTTTTTTGGGATCGAACCCCTCCTTTCTCAGGTTCATGAAATATATGGGAATGGACTTGTCTTCAGATAAGCTCAAACGAGTGTTTGTTACCCTCTTTGAACTCGTAAAAATGAAAAGAGGCACTCATCAATCATGATGGGGGAATTAAGGGAAGGGAATCATTTTGCAAATACAATGGCAGTTGTTTGTCACCTTTTAACATGGAACTTGTCTACATATCATTCAATCAATTGGATATTCAGCTGACTTACAAGTTGATCCACTTTCATGAGTCATGTCACTCCTTTGAGTCTTTCAAAAGAATGCATTGTCTGATATCGCATTGTGTGTCTGTCTGGTCTAGTCATGCTTCCAAGTCTTTTGTCATGCCGCCCAATGATCAAAGGAAGAAAGAAGTTTACCTCTACAGTTAAAACAACCTTTGTGTTAGTACTTTGAGTCAGTACTATGGTTACATTATCTACGATATTCCAAAACTTTGTTCCAAGTTTCATGTCATCGATGTGGGATTCATCATGGACCTCCTTTAACGAGACTATTCCTATTGACATCGGCTTATCATTCGAGAAATAGTCTTAGAAACAAATTTAGTACCTTGAGATCTATATGCCTCAATGACATATTCTCTTGCTATCGACAAAGGTTCACATCATTGGCCTTTGATGATCAGAAGACTCTGCTAGGTGTTCGACACCAAAACATCTATTCACACTTAGTAGATTGTACTAGGGTACCTTGGGGATCATTGACATCAATGGTGATTTCCCTTGCACTTGTTAATGGTTCACCTCATTGACCGGTAATCAAGTGGTTTCTACCATGTTCGACTTCAAAACATTGTAATCACATGGATATAATTGTACTTTGTGGAAGACGAGGTGAAGACCCTGGGTATTTGTTAAGCGCTCATAGCTTGCTCCCCAGGTTGCAATGGAGTATATTGTATGAAGTACCAGCATGGATCCACATTTGTATGGTCATGGCTATGCTCAAATTTACATCTGTATGACATAGATCTATGTTGTATATCTAGTATCCATTTCCAAGTTTGAGTCCTCTATCACATGGATCTACGCTGTATTCTAGTAGCCATGGTTGTTTATTCCTCTCATGGATCTATCTTGTATTGGTCTATAGCCATGATGAGGTTATATCTATTCATGAGTCAAAGTATTGTTGTATTGTGGATGCCTGTTTGATGACACTCTCCAATCAAGCTGGCTCTTAACTTGAAGTGTTAACTTGCTCTATCAAAGCTCTCACCTATCATATCCCTCTAGCCTTATGCTTTGGAGGGCATTCTATTACACTCAAAATCTATCACCAGCATGTGATAGGATCCCTAACACAAGACATTCTCCCTCTAATACCAAACTTGAAGATAATTTTGCTCTAGGTGTTGATTCCAGCTTACAAAATTGCAGCACCGCTTCTACCCTCAAGTAGATAAGAGGTACCCTGTTCAACACCGCTCTAGTTGTGTGAGAACCAGGCGGTGCCACCATCTTTAACCCATGTTGTTGGCGTGGTTCCTACCCATCACCACTTTGTCATAAAGGGGTATAAGTGGTGCCCTTGGTAAAAAGTGAAAAAGGAGATTTCTTGAGGCTTCTAGAATAAGAGCCTCATGTCTAATCTAATCCCTACTCACCTAGGTTCGCTAAGGTCGAGATACCTATTTGTAGGATCTTGTGGCCACCTCACCCACTAATCTCTCAACCATCCTATCCATTTGATCCTTAGAAATACAAGCTCATACTCCATGGTTGAAAGGGAGAGAAGAATAGTAGAGTTATGCTGTTGAATTGATACCCTGGCCAAATCCATTAGAGAGCAATTGTGGATCAAGTTGGAGCTATTGGGGACAAGGTGCTTGTTATATTTTTAACATTAAGCTAGCATTATATTAGGATCTTTAACTTAGAGAATAACAAGCACAACAATCAAACACAAGATATAATGAACACAGTGTTTTTCCTCGGGGAAACCATAAATGGAGAAAACCCCGCAACTTCCTCAGAGATAGAATCAACACCAAATAGAAAATCCCAAAACAGTAAGATGAAATCCCAACAGCAGTAACCTCTTTCTTCCTAGCTCCAGTGTCTTCTTCTTCCTTAGCTATGTGCTACAACTGAGTGTGAGTGAGTGTGTGATAAATAGAGAGGCTAGCTCTCTATTTATACTAATTCCTGACTTGACTAAACCCAACTAGGGCCGACTTCACTAGGTGAGTCTAATAACCCTAGTGCCTCGAAACTGTGGGGACTTTAACCCTTGATAAATAGGAGGGTTACCCACAATGACTTGACATGACTTGTTTACATTATAGATCCTCCCGATCAGAACATCGGGGCATGACATGACTCAATTACATTACAGACACATCCCAGAATAAACATCGGGGTACAAGACATAAGATATATAAGTGAATACATTACGAAGTTACAAATACATTAACACTCCCTCTTAACTAGGAAGGTATTCTTTCGACACGATTTTCAGCACTAGTCTTCTTCTCTATATCGACTGGATCATCTTGTCATCTTCATATTCAAGTATTCTTTGTCTTCAAGTATTCTTCATCTTTAAGTCTTCTTTGTCTTCAAGTCATCTTCTAAGTCATATTCTTCTTCAAGTCTTCTTCATCATGGGATTTGGATCATCACGGCTACTGGATCATCACTGCTATATCATCCTCACTGTATCATCATTAAATCTGGATCATCACTTGATTTGGATCATCATCAAGTCTGGATCATCATCACATCTGGATCATCACTTGATTTGGATCATCATCAAGTCTGGATCATCATCAAGTTCTATCTTAGAATGGTACTATCTCGATTCTTCTCATCACAGTAAGTTCTACAGAGCCAACCCTTTTTCATGCTGGTTGTAGGCCTACCCTTCATGTAGGTCTTCGTCACTTATATCTAACCCTAAGTTAGAATGGCCTGCCCAGCTCTTACATTTGACCTCATCTTGTCAAAAAGGCATGCCTAGCACTCACATCTAACCTCATCTTGTCAAAAAGGCCCAGCACTCACATCTGACCATGTGTAAACACATCGCACCAGAATGGCTCAACACTTATATCCGACCTCATCTTGTCAGAAATGCTCTGCACTTACATTCGACCATGTGTAAACACATCACATCGAAAGGGATATTAGTCCCAGACTGAGGATTCTTGGTAACTGACCAGGTGCTTCCATTCTCCCAGAGAATGGAATTAGCCCTTATATCTAATCAAGTGGGAACACATCCCTCAATCACATCAAAATGGCCATGTGCTCACATCTTATCATGTAAGACTATATCCTACAGTCATATTAGAATGACCCTCAGTCCCAAACTGAGTATTCTTGGTAATTGACCAGGTGCCTCCATTCCAAGAATGGCATTCATCCCTTACATTTGATCATGTAGGAACCAATCCTATAGTCACATCAGAATGGCTCAGCAGTCACATATGAAATGTAAGGAACCAAATCCTCTCACCATGACAGAATGGCTCAGCCCTTACATCTGACCATGGAAGGAACCTAATCCTCTCACTATGTTAGAATGGCTCTAGGTCTCATCATTTCCCCTTGGAGGGAACCTCGATCTGGAGAACACCAAGCTTCTCCCTGAAGTACTCAAACTTCACTCTAGCCAATGGCTTCATCAATACATCAGCTATCTGTTCGTCCATCGCAACATAATGGAGCTTCACTACTCCTCTCTTTACCATATCCTTGATATAGTGATACTTGATCTTGACATGCTTCGACTTGTCATGGAACACTGGGTTCTCTAACAACTTCAAACAACTCTGGTTGTCACAATATATACAAGTAGCATCAAACTGGAGATCAAATAAATCAGACAGTAGCTTTCTCAGCCACACTACCCCACAACTAGCTGAATAAGCTGCAACATACTCTGCTTCAGTTGTACTCATTGCCACAAAGGATTGCTTCCTGCTAAACCAAGAGATCACACCTGATCCCATACTAAAGCAACACCTTGAAGTGCTCTTCCTATCGATGGCAATTCCTGCCCAATATAAATCAACATAACCCTCTAGGTTACTCTTCTAATTTGCCTCGTACTTGAGACCATAATCAACTGTACCCTTCAGGTACCTCAGAATATGCTTTGCAGCAATCAAGTGAGCATGTCTCGGATCTGTCAGGAACTGGCTCAAGGTGTTCACATCAAATAAAATATCTGGTCTCGTGTTCTTCAGGTACATCAAGGACCCAATCATTTGATGATACATCGTAGCATCAACTGCTTCTGATGAAGCATCGCTAAATAGCTTCAGGTTCGATGCCATAGGTGTGGTTATGGACTTGCAATCCATCATCCTGAATCTCTTTAGAATATCTACTGCATATTTCCCTTGTCCAAGGAAGATTCCATCCGCATTCTGCCACACCTCCATGCCTAAGAAATAGTGCATCATACCCAAGTCTTTCATTTCAAAATCGGCAACAAGTTTCCTCTTCGTATCAGCAATAAACCCATCTATACCTGTTACAAATAGATCATCCACATACAGCAGGAGTATGACTGGATTGCCATCTTCAAACTTATAGTAAAGGTTGGAATCTTCTTTACTCTTGGTAAAGCCCAAACTGGATAGGAAACCATCAATTCTGTCGTACCATGTCGTGGGTTCCTGTTTCAAACTGTACAGGTCTTTCTTCAATTTACACACATGAGACTCCCTGTCATGTGTCTCAAAACTGAGTGGCTTCTCCACATACACTTCCTCTTCTACTACACCATTCAAGAAAGCAGTCTTGACATCCATTTGGTGTATCTTCCATTTCATCACTGCAGCCAGAGCAAGTACTGATTTGATGGAAGTGTATCTAGCTATAGGTGCAAAATTTTCTTCATAATCTATTCCTTCTTTCTGGGAGAAACAATGAGCCACAAATCTTGCTTTATATTTCTCGATGCTGCCATCTACAGCATGCTTGATCTTGTAGATCCATTTGGAAGTTACAATGGACTTCCCTTCTGGTCTTGGGACAACATCCCAAACATCATTCTTCATGATCGATTAATACTCTTTGATCATAGACTCCTTCCATTCTTTCCTTTCTATCGCTTCTTCATAGTTGGAAGGTTCTTTATCAATAATGTCACATAGCAAGGCTACATAACTAGAGCAAGATCTAGTTCTCTTTATTCCTCTGTGTGTTTCTTCTGAAGCTCCATATCTTTCTGTACCTTGGATAATTTCACGTAGCCAAGCAGGTTTCCTCTTATGAGGATTCTTCTCCAGAGGTGTATCTACAGGTTCTTCAGGTTCTTCTAATTCTCAATCTTCTTCTTGAATTTCTTCTTTCATGGTTGTATCATGAATTCTGAGTTCTCTTGTTTCTTTAGCCGGTCTCTTCCTAGATTTGATGTAGGCTGAATCTTCATCAAATGTTACATCTCTACTAATGTCAATCTTCTTGAACCCTGGGAAGTATATTCTGTAAGCCTTTGAGCTTTCATAGTATCCCACAAATATACCCTTCTTTCCTGAAGGATCTAACTTTGTCTTCTTTTCTTTCATAATGTGTATGTACACAGGACAACCAAATATTCTGAGATGGCTGACTTCTGGTTTCTTACCGGAGAAGACTTCTTCAGGGGTCTTGTTCTCGAGTACTCTGTGTGGAGTACATTTATATACATACACCGTTGTTCTGGCAGCTTCTGCCCATAGATGCATAGGAAGATGTTGATCATGAAGCATTGCTCCTACAGCTTCCATGATAGTTCTATTCTTCCTTTCTGCAATCCCATTTTGTTGTGGATTATATGGAGTGGACAACTCCCTCTTAATCCATGAGTCTTTACATAGTTCTTTGAATTCATTTGATGTGAGTTCTCCGCCATTATCTGATCGAAAGGTATTGATCTTCTTTTCTGTGTGATTCTCGATCAAGGCTTTGAATTCCTTGAACTTGATGAATACTTCATATTTGTTCTTCATGAAGTAGATCCATGTATTCCTAGAAAAATCATCAATAAAAGAAACATAGTATACATACCCGCTTAGTGAACTGGATGACATTGGACCGCATACATTGGAGTGGATGATTTCCAAGATTCCTTTTTCCTTGCTCTTGCTACTTGGAAATGTCTTCTTTGTGTTATTTCCTTTCACAAATCCTTTGCATACACCTTCATGTTTTTTCTTCATTTCTGGAAGACCTTCAACAACTTTGCTTGCAAGTGGTAGTGCTCTGTAATGAACATGTGCAAGCCTTCTATGCCAAAGCTCATTTGGTTCTACTGAGTCATGAACCAAAGCTTGTTCTGGTTGGCCCTTCAATTTGTATAGTTCTCCGTCTTGTTCTCTAATCACTACTGCATCATCGAAAGCCTTTCCCTTTGGCCACATGAGGACTTGGACATCTACAAATGCAAGCCTCATTCCTTTTGCATCTAGTGCAGATATGGAGAGGAGGTTCTTCTTTAGTCCAAGTACAAACAATACATCTTTCATCTTGATATACTTTCTAGAGTCTAGCTTATAGGAGGATTCCCCACTACCTTTTATTGGATATTGGTAGTCATCTCCAAGTTTCACTTTGTGAGGTGATTCATGTTCACATAATTTCACAAAGGATTCCTTGAATCCTATCATGTGTTTGGAAGCACCACGGTCTATAATCCAATAATTGCTGCCATGTGTGATAGTTCCCATAAGAGCGGAGATTAGAACATATTCTTCATCACTTGAAGAATCATCACTGACTTGTCTGTTTCTCTTTGTGGAAGGTTCATCATCCTGTGCAGCATGAGCATGATGTCTTCTCTTGTTTCCCTTATTCTTGTGAGAGCTACTTTTGTTTCTAGGACAATCTCTAGAAAATTGTCCTCTTTCATCACATGTATAGAAAATGAACTTAGACTTATCTCTAGGCTTTCTAAAGTTATTCCTTTGATGAGAGTACTTAATTCTGTGGTGGCTAGATCTAGTTTTCTTGGATTGTACTATGAGAGCTTGATCTTCACTTCCCATCTTCTCTTCTTGAGCTTCTATCCAAGCTTCTTCTTGAGAGCATTATTGCCATAGCCTGTTGAACTTGACTAAATTCTTTTTGGCACAGATCCCTTGAATGAAATAGTCACATGTCCTAGGGAGACCATTCAAGGTGGTCATTACAATCTCTGCATTCTCCACTTCTTCATCTACTGCTTCAATTTGTTCTTTGATATGGGAGACCCTTTTAAAGTAAGACTGGATGGTCTCCGCATTCTGGATCTTCACATTCTTCAACTGGCTCCTTAGAGTCATCCTCCGGTTTATGTTCTTCCCTTCAGACAATTTGGTTAGGGCATCAAACATAGATTTAGGTGTCTTTAGGGAGGACACCTATGGTATGAGGTGATCCTTGATTGAATCAGCAATGATCCTCTTTTCCATAACCAACTTCTTCTTGTGCAAGGCCTTAGCCTCATCTCCCTCTGGAACTGGAACCTCCTCATTGATGTAGGAGTCCAACTCATTCTCTTCCAGGACCAGGGAGATCCTATACTTCCAGGCTCGGAAGTTATCAACTCCCACAAGATTTTCATCAATATTGGTATGATGAGACATCTTAACTGAGAACCTCAAATGGAAATACAAAATATTTAGATCTTACCAGGTCAAGATGTCGGATATGGATTTGGAGCTGAAATTTCGCAGTGTTGGTTCAGGAGCAGATTAGGGTTTTGCTTTTCCGGAGTCCTATCCAACCAAATGATTTGATCTTGATCCCTAACTTCGATTTTGGGGTGGATATCAATCCAAGCCTGGGCTCACTGAAAAATTCCACTTCTGTGGAAAGCCCTAATTTTCGGCAGTAGTGTCGGGTCCAAAATTGAAAAACCTCAGAATTGGATTCTGCTTCGACAGAAAGATGCGCCCTAGGGAGGACAGTTATTCCAACCTTATTTTTCTGAAAATATGTGGAGAGAGATCCAAAAAATAGGAAGCCCTAGTTTCTGTAGCTGCACAGTGTCTTCTTCTCAGGTTAGCTCTGATACCATGTTAGATTTTTAACATTAAGCTAGCATTATATTAGGATCTTTAACTGAGAGAATAAGAAGCACAACAATCAAACATAAGAGACAATGAACACAGTGTTTTTCCTCGGGGAAACCATAAATGGAGAAAACCCCACAACTTCCTCAGAAATATAATCAACACCAAATAGAAAATCCCAAAACAGTAAGATGATCTCCCGACAACAGTAACCTCTTTCTTCCTAGCCCCAATGTCTTCTTCTTCCTCAGATATGCACTACAACTATGTGTGAGTGAGTGTGTGATAAATAGAGAGGCTAGCTCTCTATTTATACTAATTCCTGACTTGACTAAACCCAACTAGGGCCGACTTCACTAGGTGATTCTAATAACCCTAGTGGCCCGGAACTGCGGGGACTTTAACCCTTGATCAATAGGAGGGTTACCCACAATGACTTGACATGACTTGTTTACATTTTATATCCTCCCGATTGGAACATCAAGGCATGACATGACTCAATTACATTATAGACACATCCCAGAATAAACATCAGGGTACAAGACATAAGATATATAAGTGAATACATTCTGAAGTTACAAATACATTAACAGTGCTAGTCTTGTGAAGGAGTGTATAAGCACTAAGGCACATGGTTGTAAGCTTTTTCATTTATTTTCTAATGCAAAGTTGATTTCCTTCCCACATGTTTGTTGCGTAAACCTCACATATGTTATTGGATTCCTTAGTCACTAATATGGATGTGTAGATGATTTTTTGGTAGCTTTGATGTCTTTGTATGTTTGACATGTTTTACAAGTATACAGGTCCTTCATCAGAGTTACATTCTAGGCATCTATAACGTTCAAGGAAGGTCTTCAATTGAGTTATTCACTCATTTGTTATGGATCTGAACCATTCAGACCAGAGGAACAGCTTCTGTCCGCAGAAGGTGATATATTGCTGATAACAGAAGTAGATCCTCCTCTACCACCTTGACCTTCCTTTCCTTTGAAAGTTCCCCTACCTTTGGCAGATTGCTTCCTTAGAAGTTTTCCTTCAGCTTTCAATGCCATCTAATAATATTTTTCAGCTGTATTTGGAGACATCATACTTAATTCATCCTGAATATCCATCCTAAGACCATTTATATATCTAGCCACCTTCTCTTGGGTGTCTTGAATCTGTCCAGCCCTAATGTTGATTTTATAGAACTCCTCTGTGTACTCTCTGACTGTCAGCAATCTCTGTCTGAGATTCTATAACTGTCTGTACAATGAAAGTTGATAGTCACTTGGTAGAAATTTCTCTCTCAATTTCATCACCAATCTAGTCCAATTTCTAATTGGTTGTTTACCCAACCTTCTCCTCTCTATCTGCACTCCATCCCACCAAAGTGTTGCATGTCCCTTCAACTTTGTGACAACAAATTTGACCTTTCTCTCTTTTGGCATTTCTTCATAGTCAAAGAACTTTTCCATCTCATTAATCCAATCAATTAATTCTTCTGGATTATGATTCTCTTTATAAACAAGAACTTCAGGCCTAGGTTTTGAAGAAGATCTAAACACATTTTTCAAGAACCTCATATCAGGAGTCAATACAATAGCTTCTTCCTCATATGGGGATTCAATCTCAGGTTCACTAACATCTCCTTCTGGATTGTTTCCTTGAGTTCTCAACTCTATGGCTTCCAACCTTGCTGTTACTCTCTCCATGACTTCTAATACTTGGGCATTGGATATGGGCCTTCCTCTATGACCACCATGAACTCCAGGCATTCTAAAATCTATATTATATCCCTTTCTCCTAGTTCTAAGATTTTGATTATTGACGAATTTTTGCTTTGATACCACAAATGACATGGAGATAGGTGCAGATCTAGACTAAAGGATATCTACGGTTAAATTCAGTCTCTTAATTCTTCCTATTATTTCTTCAAGCTCAAGATTCAAATCAAATTCAGTATTAATTGACATACATTCAGTCAATTATGAATTTCAATACTTGTATTTCAAGAATATAGGAAACCGGGAGTACTTACCTGTCACAAAAAATTGTGACTCTGCCTCTTGTTGGGTTTTGTGCAAATGTTTTTTGGCTAACTATCGTGCCAGTTCAAATATTTTTGATCTGTGTTGTTCTATGAATACCAATACTTGGCATGCGATCTCACCATCCTATCTGTGATTGCATCTTTATAGTCATCTTTGCCGTTGTCACTATAAATCGTGATTTTACCCTGATTCCACCACGTCTAGTGCTATCATTGTCAAACGATCATCTGAAACCTACTACAGGATTCTCATCGAAGTTGATCATTACATTGATCAATTCGATTAAGAATCAAACCCCATTAATCAGTTGGCTATCTCCTTCAATCGACGAATTAGAGAAGTAATGAAACCTGTAACAACAAATTGGTTTCACAGATTTTAATAGCCTAGGAAATATTGTGCAAAGTTAATCATAACATTCACACAGTCATGAAATTCTTAGAGCCATGAATAGATTCGAATTCTTTGCATTCAATCTCTGCACTAGGATTACAAAGAATTATTCAATTCCTCTCTAAATTAACTTTCTAATCTTCCCAGTCCTACTCTCTCGACCCTCTTTTTTTTTAATCTCTTCCTCATAGCTTATTTATAATAATATAAGACAATGGAATCAGATCCACTATATTAGGCTTGGATCTCTCTTTACGCAATATCTTCCCTAAGCATCTCAATAAACTTAAACTTTTACAATTGTATAAGGATTCGAGATCCCTTATTAAATTCTAACTTATCCTGAAATTGAATTGACACCAAATAGACCCAACTCTATTGCTTGTAAACATTTTTGTATTTTCTTAAATAATTCTTCTAGTCCTTGGTTGCTCTTATGCTCCTGCATCAACTTGCCATAATTGCATCACAGAGGGAAAGTCTCCAAACCATAAATAGGATCATCAAAACAAGTGCATTTTTGGGTATTATTTATAAAGAGTACAACCAATTTCATTCATTTCATCCAAACATTTATCAGCATACACATTGGGTGAGTCTCTATCTTCAATTTTTTCATAATAATGACAAGGAGTGAAAAACTTAGCAACATTAAATATAGGTAAATCTATAAACCTCTCTTATCTTGACATTCAAACACCTTCATAACAAAACCTTTTTCAAAAATAATATAATCATATAATATCCTTGATATTTGCAGCTTTAACAAATTTTCAAACCTCAATCGATGTAAATGTACCATGCTTGTGTTATCTACAAACTCAAGAGTTCAAGGCCTGCGCTTTGATTAAAAAATAGGCTTGTGCTATCTACAAACTCAAGAGTTCTCATTGTGCTTTGATAAAAGAAAGAGAATGTGTGCACTAAATATTACAAAGCATGTTAATAGTAACATATAAAGTTACTAACATGTTATATAGTAACATATTATTGATCATCTCAAGATCAATGGAGCTCTACTAAGTTTAAATGGCTTCTTTTTATGATCATTATTGTTTTGGTTTTTTGTTATTTTGAAATTCCAGCTACTATGGTGAGTTTTGTCTCTATTGTATTGAGACTTACTATCAATAGTTTTTGTTTTTTGAGAAAGGGTTACATTATAAAAAAAATTGCTCTATTTTCTGCTCCTTGGTTAAGATATAGTTTTTTAATTGCAATTCATGTTTTCTCTTTCAGTAGATGATCTAAAAAATAAGTTGGAACTTTGATTTGCCTTTGAATATCAAGTTACTTTTTTTTTCTATTGAAAAAAAAGTAACATATAAAGTAGCATGGACATGAATATTTAAAAAAAAGGAATTGCAACCAAAAGAGACACGGATAGAAGGGACAAACTATTCACCATTACCATATGATTTTTTATAATGTTAACATAGATTTAGTTTTTTTAATTGTTTCGTAGGAGATTAACTTCCTTCATGTGATGCCATTATAAAAAAAAAAAAATAGGCCTTGTTAATACGTAATATACTGACTTTTTATTATTTATTATATGGTGCATGCAATGAGAAGTTTCATGAAATTGACTCAAAGAAATTGGAAAAAAACATAACTTGATTTTGTAATATATTCATTTTTTATTATTTATTAAATGGTGAATTCAATGAGATGTTTCATGAAATTGAAATTGGAAAAAAACACAACTCGATTCAATGAACAAGTGGATAAAAGAAATATTGTTCCAACTATTAATACAACATGTTTTGTTGAAGAATTAAGCATAAATTTAGGTAGAAATGTTGACCATTCTTATTAATTTTTTGTCAAAATATATTGTACCTAAGTACAAGTCATATTCATTCTTTGGAAGTCCTAAGAAACCAAATATTTTAAAATGTTACAAATCAAACAAAACTTAAATTCTTCACCAACTAAATTTTTACACCAATGAATTTTTCAATTACCATTAAAGAGAATTTAATAATATAGAATTAAATTTGTAGTACTAAAACTTTCTTAATGTGTATCGAACTCATGGATATTATCCAACAAATGTATTCAACAAAGGAGGAGTTATTTTAAAAATTACTCTGCTTTAAAAAGATTTACATCTACTCTTCATTTCTTCATTTCTTAATTGGTAGGTAAAATTAAGATTTCAGAATTTTTTAGAAGAGAAATTTTTATTTAACACTTGTGAGACTAGGTAAAAACCAAACCATTTAACATCGTACATAAAGTGTGAAAGGGTAACTACTATTTAGGGTTGAATCATTCACACAGAGACACAATCACATCACATGGACTAGATTGTTATATGGATCAACCAACGGTGTAGAGAGCCTGGGTTAATTTGAGTGGGTTTTGCATGCACATGGTATGCAAGTTTATTTTCACCATTATATGGTAAACTTGATTATGTTAGAGGGGACGATGGAGCCCAAAGGTTTTATGTAGAGGCTACTTTGCAAGGTTTGAAGTATTTTAAAATTCTCAGGTTTGAAGTATTTCAAAATTATTTGGTAACTATCACTTTTTCCATTATAAATTACCACACTTTGTTGCTTTAAACACTATACCATTACTTGCCAAATCAACCTCCTTATTTTTGACCCAATAATACTTCAACAATGTCTAGAACTATGTAAGGCCATGAAATCTTACAATTGGAATCACAACAATATGTGTGGCAACTAACATAACCATAATCAAGCCATATCACTTAAGGAAATTTCTCTCACTTTGTGTAAGGTGTAAAAACCTTTGATGAAATATAATGGTGGTTCAACAATGGTTTGCAAAATTATGTTGGCACTAATACATTTTTTAACTGAAAATGATTAGGAACCCACGTGAAGGGACCTCACCCTACGACATCAAATACTTCAAAGAATCAATTACCCCAGTAAAAGAACCCTAACCCTAACAAGGAATTGAACCCCTAACCTTTGACCTAAAAACAACTTGTTGACTAAAACCAACCAATTAAGCAAATTGTCGAAGCTTTTGCACTAAGTCATTTCCAATATTGAAACATTGTCTTTTATTTAAAGTGAGAACTTCCATTTAAAGTGAGAACTTCCAAATCTTCTTAAAAACCCTTTCTAAGAAAAGCGTCACCATAGTGGTGAAGAAACTTGTAGACTATTGAGATTGTGACTTGGTCAAAATCCAAACAAAGAGTTGCAATGAGATGGAAAGGTCAACATGGTATATACACTACTACAATAATAATATAGTCATGTAGCTTTTTTTTTTAATATACATGTACTTTGTATTTATTCCTTTTATAAAAATTCCTCAAAATTTTAGGATTAAAAAAGATGCTTTATGTGGCGTCCTTTTTTCACTGCTATAATGCAATCCTATAATGTTTGTATTTGCATCCTATTTTATGAAATGGGAAAATTTACAGTAGATATGGTCATTTGGCATCCTCTTTTAAGCACGATTTTAGAGTATAAATTTTTCTCTCCACAATAATTGTAGAGTTTTGGCCTCTTAGAAGTTGACATTTCTTGAAAATTAGAAATTATGAAAAAAAGAGTTTTGAGCTTTTGCAAAGTTGAAATTTCTTAAATTTTTTGGAAAACTAGTTGGGGGTAGTTGGGTTGGCCTATAGACACTTGGTTGATATCAAACCATTAAATGAGGGTTAAAAAAACCTTGAGAAAGAGTTAAAGAACACTCGTGAAGGGCTCATAAGCTCTCAACTAAACATTTTGAACATCATTGTCAGGGTTTATAAGCACTTGATTAAAGGTTGAGAATTCATAAACCTAGGGTTTAATGTAACATTATACTCTTGATTTAGGTTTTATGAAAACTATAACTCCCCATATTTTGACATTGGGTAGTTAAAAATATCATGTGAATTAGCTTAAGATTTTAATTGTGTATTATAATTTCTTGGACTTAGATTGGTTAAGACTGTTGTTATGTGAACATATGGACTTTTCCTATGTGTGGATAGTAAATGACATTTGTCATTTTAATATATTAATGGTGATGAATACGTGATTTCATTTGAACATGAAAATTAAATGTGTAATATCGGTATTTGCATGTCATTTTAGTTTGTACTTTGGTTATAGAACAAGTATGATATTTTCTACAAAGGGACTTACATGCTCATTTAAAATGTCATTTTAGCAAATAGATTATCATTTGAAAGAGTTTGAAATTTTTAGACACATGAGATTTATAGTGGTGAACCAACACACATGTTGACTGGCTATGGGATAACCAGACTCCTAAAGTGCCATGGGGCATAAGAAAAATATGGTACACTAAGAACATAATTGTGATATCAGTTTTTCTTATGATTTCATGAATTCCAATATTGCTATGACTTGTGGGTGAGTGTGAGTCTTGAAAGGAACCACAACTTTCCCATAATGTTTTTTCGATAACGTGACTCTTAGAATAGTGCTTGCACAATACAGTTGATGAAGGGTGTTGACCCCAGTGATATCAGGGGGTGGAAGCTTTTCCCATCGTTTATCCTCAAAAAATCGAAGTCATGGGAGGAATGTGTTGGGAACGTTCCCCTAGGCATATGTTTTAAATGTACAACATCACGAGTCATTTCTCCAAGCCAATCTTGTGCAGCAGGGATTAGGCCTCATGTGTTGAGGTAGAGAAGACCGAATTGGACTCAGTGACTTGGAGTATATTCTTAGGTTGGACCTAAGGAAGACTAATCCTTCAGTTATAAAGGTTATTCCTCATGTGTTGAGGTGAATGTTTTGATTTATCAAAGTGATGATGTTTTAAAGTCTTGTAGTACAAGGCTTCAGACTTGTGAGTATATTGAGTCACGATTCTCATATGGACCTCCAATTATAGTAGGTACCTATGGGGTGGAGCTTCAATTATAGAGGTGATGATTCTCATGTGGACCTCTAGTTATAGTAGGTACCCATGGGGTGGGTCTCCAGTTATAGAGGTGAAACTATTTTCATGTTGAACCATTAATGTTATGTGATGTATCACTAACCATTGTCATCGATTGCTATTAAGTCTCCTTTAGATATTATCTACCTCTAGAGTGAATTACTTTAGCATATGACTATATGGTCTGAGGGTAATATAATATGATCATAACATGTGACAATTATTCTGAGTATAATGTGATATTATAGATAAATAAAGTTAACACATGGACCATGCAAAAAGATCAAAGATAGAGAGATAATGCACGAGAAAAGAGAATTTGAATTTCCTAAGTGAATGACTAAGTGAACTCGAAATTGTAAGCTTTAGTTAAAGTTATAACGTGTGCTTCTATTGATTAAAGAACTCATATTGATTACTACAAAGTAAATCAATTAGCATGATCCAGTTAATAATAGTTGACTAAGTGTTAATAATGAAGGACTGCTTCAGTTGATTAAACAACTCACAATGATTTCTCCAAAGTAAATCAATCATCATGATTCAGTTAATAATATTTAACTAAGTGTTAATAATGAAGGATTAGTTAAATAAAGTATTTATACTTTAATTAAACTAAAATACGACACTTAAGTTAATCAAAAGAAGACACTTCAGTTAATCAAGTGTTTGCATGACGACACTTGAGTTAAAGCACCATGACACTTAAGTTAACATGTTAACTAAGTGATCATACATCTAGTTAGATGTTGAGTTCACCCTGGAGTCAGTTAAGCCTCAATTAATGTAAAAGATGAAATACAAGGTGCATTAGTTATGCATGGTGAAGAATTCAATGTACCGAATCAATTACCATTGAAGGAAATTCACTATTGTGATGCATTGGAAGCATCCTATGTTGCAAGCATTCAATATTGTATGCATGGAAATGTTTATGGGTTTTTATGAATGTGTTCAGCACATGGAAAGTTCATATAGTTTATATATGTTCTCTATTGCATCAACATTCTCTTGTATCTAGCACTAGGGGTGTTGAAAGACAACCTGCAATTCTGTAAAAGACATTCTCCCCGATATATCATAATTATACTCTGAAGAATTGTTGAGTTTTTCATCCTCATTACTTTGAGGGTTTTCCCAAGGTACATATTGTGTTGTGGATGAATCATTTGTGTTATTGAATGTTCTATTGATTCTAGTGTTCAGTTATGCTGCAATTAAACTTTTACGTTCAAATCTCTTCATACTTTCTAAACACATTAACATGATATCAGAGCTTAGGATGTGAAGGAGATGAGTTGTCAAAGAAAACTAGAATCCTATGTATATCTTGAGGAGTTGAGAAATTTTTTTGAGAGCCATGACATCGATCTCTGTTCGACCGGAAGACCGTCTTGAGGGTACTTCTAATTTCAACACATTAAAGGAACGAGTATTGAACATTCTTGAGGAACATGACCTTGATATATATGTTTCCACAGTGATGGAGGAGACTACAACCAATTCAAGGTAAGTTAACTTCAAGAAGAATCAAGCAAAGGCCAAATGGATCATATATGACTCAGTTAAGGAAAATCTGATGTCTGTGAACACTTCATTGAAGACAACTAAGGAATGTTTTTATACACTGATGAACCTATATGAGAAGAAGGCCCTGAGAAAAAATAGGGATTTGAAGAATATGATATAGAACCTAAAGATGGAGAAGGAGGATATTTTGCCATCATTATTCACTAAGATCTCACATGTGAGATATTATCTTGTCAATATTGGAGTTATAGTAAATGAAGATGACCTTGTTCAAATGACCATTGATGGTCTCCCATCCTCATGGGAGACATTATTGTCTGTGGTAAATGGCCAAGATATACAACGTAACTTCAATAGGTTGTGGCATGAGTGCCTCCAAGAGGAGGGGCATATCTAGAGACGGTCATTGTGCACCAAGGAATAAAATATTTCCCTCACGAGAAGAATGAAGAGAGGGAGGAAAAATTTTGCTCCAAAGAAGTTCTTTCATACAAAGAAGAAGGAGTTCAATAAATATTTTGACAAATCAAAGGTTCAGTGCTTTAGGTTTCAAAGGAAGGGCCATTATGCAAGGGAGTGCAGAAAAAAGAATAATGGTAAAGAAAGGTTGCATGCTTATACCACAGTAGAAGATGAAACACCTCAAAAGAATGCACCCGAGGAGAAGGAGATAAGGAGGGAGTATTACCTTGTCTCGGAACTGTGTGTATCTATAATCACAAGTGAAGAAACATGGTTGATCAACAATGGTGCATTTAGTCACATGTCAATATACACGGGTGCAATCTTTGACCTAAAGGACAAAAGGTTTACATGCATGGTATATTTGAGGGACAAATCAACATATTCGATCCAAGGAGTTGGATCTACCTTCTTCCAGCTGAGTTAAGAAGATATATCACATGTGGAGGACATTATTTATGTCTTGAGATTGAAGAAGAACTTGTTATCAGTATCGGTTCTTGAAGATAATGGATTCTGAGTTATCTTCATGGATAATCAAGGATTACTATGGATGGATAAAAAAATACTTGAAGTTGTTGCAGTGATTGGAGTTCGAGAGGGAGGACTCTACAAGGTCCCTAGGAAGTACATTCAATAAATGGTACATCACACTATCATTCCATGCGAGCGATAGAAGAGGAGGCTCGACCACCTCTACTACAAAGAACTACCAGGATTATAACGATGGTGAATGTATGCTAGTATTTAATTTTCAACATGATAGTGTATGTCGGGGTTGTGCACTTGGGAAGAATGTTAAAAATAGTTTCTCTAGTAGTCATACTATATCTAAAGGAATTTCAGATTTAATACATTTTGACATATGTGGTCCCATGTCATCCCCTTCCCCAAGTGGCTACTTATATTATGTATTGTTTATTGATAACTTCTCTAGAAAGTCATGGATTTACTTCCTTAAGGCTAAGAGTGAAACATTTAGCAAGTTTCAGGAATTTAAAGCTTTAGTAGGGAATAATAAAGGGAGGCACATCCATGTCGTAATGTATGATAATGGAGGTGAATTTGATTCTCGTGATTTTAATGAGTTTTGTAGCGATGCATGAATTTGTAAACAATTGATAGTTCCATACAACCCCAACAAAATGGGGTTGGTGAGAGAAAGAATAAAATTGTATGTGAGGTTGCAAAAGCTATGTTGCATGATCAATATTTGTCTACCTCATTATGGTGCTGAGATATACTGAAATATGCAGAGAAACATGCAGTGCTAGTGGGATCTTCTAGAGAGAGAAAGAAAGTTGAAATATATTCAGTTTATGTTACACATATGAGTCATATCAGTGACTCTGAGCCTTCATCCTATGAAGAATCTGCAAAGCAACAAGTTCATAAAGTTGCAATGGTTGAGGAATATCAATCAATATTGAAGAAAAATGTTTAGGAGTTTATTCTCGGACCTAATGGGAATTCCATATTTACTTCCAGATGGCTTTTCAAGATAAAGCATGTTGCATATGGCAGTGTGGATAAGTATAAATCCAGGTTTATTTCTAGAGGTTTCTCTCAGAAGGAGGGAATTAACTATGAGGAGGAATTCGCTCATGTGGCTAGGTATACCACAATTTGAGTTGTGATCCCACTTGCATCTATTTTAGAACGAAAACTTCACCATATGGATGTGAAGATAGCCTTCCTCAATGGTGAGGTTGAGGAAGAGGTTTATATTGAGAATCTTGAGGTGTTTATGATTCATGGGAAGGAGTCTCATGTGTGCAAGTTGAATAAAGCCTTGTATGGACTTAAGAAAGCTCCTCGAGCTTGGTATGCCAGAATAGAAAACTATCTTCAGAGACTGGGATTCTCTAGGAGTGAAGATGATCCGAATTTTTACTTCAAATTAGTGGAGAACCAATTGTTGATATTGGTTCTATATGTTGATGATTTATTCCTTACTGGAGAGGAGAAACAGATTGCTTGGTTCAAGAGGGAGCTCACATCCGAGTTCGAGATGAAGTACTTAGGTCTTATGCACTAATTTCTAGGACTTGATATTTGTAAGAGAAATGATGAGATATTTTTATCTCAAGGAATTACACTGTTTAAATATTGCACAGGTTTGGCATGGTATATTGCAAATCCATGAGTAATCTAATGGTTTCCAATTTGAGGAAAATTCATGACTTTGATACTGGATAAAATCCAGTTGACTCCATTTGTATAGACAATTGATTGGCTTGTTGACGTACTTGATACACTCAAGGCTAGACATTTGTTATGTAGTTAGCATTTTGAGTTAGTTTATGTCTGATTTGAGAGATAGACACTGGGTTTCTACTAAGCATGTGTTGAGGCACCTCTGAGGTACAATTTCTTATGGACTCAGGTATTCCTATAGTAGAGGGGTGCTACTACTTAGTTATATATATTTATACATTTCATGAGGCGGTTGAATACCAGCCTTTTCGCCTTCCTATGCAACTATTCATATTCCTACAATTTATTTATTTAAAATATATAATCCCCGGCGGATTATATTCTAACATATATTGACTCTGATTGGGATGGAAACATTGTGGACTTTAAGAGCACTTCAAGCTATTGTTATAGCTTGGGTTCTTCTATAATTTCTTGCTCTAGCAAGAAGTAAGCTCAGTCTCCTAGAGTACCATAGAGGAAGAGTACATTGCTTCTAGTACTTTGTGTAGAGAAGCAATGTGGACGAGAAAAATGATTGCATGGTTGTTCGGTGAAAGACATGAGCCTACAATCATTAGGTGTGATAATAAAAGTTGCATCAAAATTTTTGAAAACACAGTGTCTTATGATAAGTCGAAACACATAGAAATGAAGTATCACTTCATTTGATACATGGTCTAGAAAGGTACAATGAAACTACATATACTTATGATACAATATTGGCATGGAAAAGAATGCCTCCCTTGCTGAGAGGGAGTGTTAAATGTACAACATCACGAGTCATTTCTCCAAGCCAATCTTGTGCATCCAGGATTGGGCCTCATGTGTTGAGGTAGAGAAGATTGAGTTGGACTTAGTAACTTGGAGTAGATTCTTAGGTTGGACCTAAGGAAGACTAATCCTTCAGTTATAAAGCTTATTCCTCATGTGTTGAGGTGAATGCTTTGATTTATCAAATTGATTATGTTGTGAATTCTTGTAGTACAAGGCCTCGGACATGTGAGTATATCAAGTCATGATTCTCATATGGACCTCTAGTGTACCTATGGGGTGGACCTCCAGTTATAGAGGTGATCATTCCCATGTGGTCCTCTGGTTATAGTAGGTACCCACGGGGTGGGCCTCTAGCTATAAAGGTGAATTGCTTTGCATGTTGAAGCATAAATGTTTTGTGATGTATTACTAACCATAGACACTGATTTCTATTAAGTCTCCTTTATATATTAGCTACCTCTAGAGTGAATTACTTTAGCATATGATATATGGTTCGAGAGTAATATAATATGATCATACCATGTGACAATTCTTTTGAGTATAATGTGATATGATACATAAATAAAGTTAACACATAGACCATGCAATAGGATAAAAGCTAAAGAGATAATGCATAGAGAAAAGAGAATTTGAATTGCCTAAGTAAATGACTAAGTGAACTCAGAATTGTAAGCTTTAGTTAAAGTTACAATGTGTGCTTCAATTGATTAAATAACTCACAATGATTAGTCCAAAGTAAATCAACCAGCATGATTTAGTTAATAATAGTTAACTGAGTGTCAATAATGAAGGACTAGTTAACTAAAGTATTTATACTTTAGTTAAAATAAAAGATGACACTTAAGTTAATCAAAAGATGACACTTTACTTAATAAAGTGTTTGCATGACAACACTTGAGTTAAAGCACCATGAAACTTAAGTTGGCATGTTAACTAAGTGATCATACATCCAGTTAGATGTTTAGTTCACTCCAGAGTTAGTTAAACCTTAGTTAATGTCAAAGATGGAAGACAAGGCACATTAGTTATGCATGGTGAAGAATTCAATGTACTAGATCAATTACCATTGAAATAAATTCTTTATTATGATACATTGGAAGCATCTTATGAAATTGTTTAAAATACATTCTCTCTGATCTCTCATAATTATACTCTAAAAAATTGATGGGTTTTTCATCCTCATTATTTCGATGCAGCTAACACTTCTTCTTATAGGTTTTATCTATGGTTAGGTCAGTATAGACCTAACCACAGTTAAAGCACCATGAAACTTAAGTTATCATGTTAACTAAGTGATCATACATCCAGTTAGATGTTGAGTTCACTCCGGAGTTAGTTAATCCTTAGTTAATGTCAAAGATGGAAGACAAGGCACGTTGTTTATGCATGGTGAAGAATTCAATGTACCAGATCAATTACCATTGAAAGAAATTCTCTATTATGATACATTGGAAGCATCTTATGACACGAAAATTCACTATTGTATGCATGGAAGTGTTTATGTCTTGTTATTAATGTGTTGGGCACATGACAAGTTCATATATTTTATCTATGTTCTCTATTGCATCAGCGTTCTCTTGTATCTGACACCAAGGGTGCTTAAAGACAATATGAAATTGTGTAAAAGACATTCTCTCCGATCTATCATAATTATACTCTAAAAAATTAATGTTTTTTTCATCCTCATTATTTCGATGTAGCCAACACTTCCTCTTATAGGTTTTATCTGTGGTTAGGTCAGTATAGACAAAACCCCACAAGATAGATAGTTCAAGTGATGGCCCAATATAGGTGACTAGTTACTTGAATATTTATTAGATCGATGACATCGCAATGATTTGGATGGTGTAATTCCTTATGACCTAATGATTGATCTATTTTATTATGCCTCTCTAGTTAATTTTTAGTGCTTTTGTTTAAATATTGACAAGTAACGAATGGTTGTAATGAGTGTTGAAGAAGGAATTATTTAATGGTTTTTCCATGTATTGATTTGTGAGCATATAAAAATCATGCATCTGAGGAGATCAATGTTGATTATTAGTACCCACTCTTAAGGCAGGTATGTTGGCCATGTGTATGCCATTTCATGAGTGCATTAGTATGATTGGTAGTACATTAGTTATTAATAACTCGAGCAATGAATTTTTGAATTATTACTTATGTGTTGAAGGTGTAAATAACTATTGAAATATTAGACATTAATGGGTTATATATATTGATTTAATTGTTTGGATTGTTGAAATGTTTCCTGAAGGAATGTATCTTTGTATTCAAAAAAATAATATACATTTTGTTGTCATAAGGAATGTTCTAGGACAAAGAAACTGAAAGGGCATCCATTAAAAATGACTCTATCTTGAATCTTATATATACTTGACACATGCACAATATAAAAAAAGGTGGGCTACTTCTTTCTAAAATCACCCTCATTCTTCATGCTAACATTTTATGACAAAAAAACACCCAATAAATACATAGAAACAACCAATCAAAATTATCGAATACAATTGTTGACGCCACAATTGGGACAACTTCTACAGGATATTTTCAAGACTAATTAGAAATGAAGATTCACAAGGCTCATCCTTATAGTCGACATGGAATTCCTTCATAACCCATGTTCCTGGTTGAAGAGTGAGAGGATCCTTTGAAAGCTCATCAAATTTCGTATTCAACTCTCAAAATATATGAGTAAATGACATCCACTAAAATCCAAGGAGATCTTCCCAAATACCTTGTAACAAGTGATTGACCATCATGTTCATAATAAAAGCTTTGTTATTTTCCTAGTCTATGACAATATTGTTGTCACCAAACACTTGAATTTTGAAAATACATGCATCTTAGTTGCACACAACAAAGACCATAAGGATGTGAGGTCGGATTTTGTATTTGATCCTCTGCCAAAATCATATCTGACTTCAAAAGAATGACTAACTATAAGAAAAATAACTACCCCAAGCCCATAGAAGGGGGGTCCCCTTGGCTATGATTTGTTGAAATGTTATATATATATGTGTGTGTGTGTGTGTGTGAGTGGCTATACAAGAAAATTGAAGGTAGAATTGGGTACTGGACTTACAAGTTCTTATCCAGGGGAGGAAGGTTGGTTCTACTCAAGGCAGTCCTTTAAAGCATTCGATTATATTGGGCCACAATTGCTTACATCCCGAAGGGCATTTTACAAAAATTAAGGAAAAAGTTCTTTTCCTTCATATGGTCTGCCAATAGACATTCAGAAGGAATTCCTCTAGCTAGATGGAAATTGCTAGCTAGTCCGAAAGATTTAGGGGGGTGGGGAATTAAGAACCACTTTCTTCTCTGTCAATCATTGGCTGCCAAAAAATTATGGTGCCTAATAAATAATCCTGACTCTTTATGGGGGAAGGTCTTAATCTCCAAATATTTTCCAAATGGTCCCATTCAAGATTGGATAAGGAAACGAGAAAAATCCTTCAAGAACGGGTCTATAGGATGGAATTCACTAGTTTTTGCCTTCCCTCAAGTAGGGAACTCGTTGGCATGGTTGGTTTGCAATGGAAGAGAAGTAAGGGTAGGAGAATATCTGTGTTCAGGAGCAAGGGAGAGTTTTAAACTTTCAGAAGGCCTAGTCTCAAAAATAAGAAGCTTAGGGATATTCACCCTAAACCAAGCCTGCTCTCTATCATTACAAAGGGAAACTCTTTAGAAGAATTCAGAGGAATTAGTTCTAGAGGAAGGGATTAAGGAGGAACGAGAGGAATTGGTTGTCTACAAGTATTTTCCTTTTCCAAGAAGTTGGATGTTGTTTTACTACAATTCTCTGTGTTACATAGTGGTATGAGACCCTGTTTTCCTTCGTGTTACAGTGTGAAGCATGTGTGTTGTTTTTCCCTATGATTTGTTGTGATTTTCACCTTGGTGTAGGTTTGAAATGTATGCAATACTGAGAAGTGGAAGAGAAGAGAAATGGGATTGATAAACCTAGTGCAAAGAGGGACCTCATGAAAAGGTAAGAATGGATGGTAAATCTTCACTGCATGCCCTGAAGAGAATTGGAAGGGAAGGCATAGTCTGAGGGACTATGGAGCAGAGAAGGGGATGCTTCCTTGTGTTGGGTGTGTAGGTAATGTGGATCGCAGGCCATATAGACCTTGTGGAGGTGTCCCTATCTCTTGAACGAGCCACTAGCTTAGTCATTCTACCTTTCCACTCCCTTAGCAGTCTGATAAACCCAATTGGATATTGTCTTGGTTGTGTCTTGTTGTGATTTGTCCATGTGTAATCCTTAATTGGACAACCTGGTAAACCCACTATGAATGATGGCTTGGATGAGTACCTAATAAACCCATCTATTGGCTTGGATGGTCCTTATTGTGAAAGTTGGCTTGACTATGAACAGTATGATAAAACCAACTGTATTTTGGCTTGGCTAAGTAAGATTGATAAACATAGCATTGTTTGGCTTGTAAGCCTACAACCTGATAAACCCAACTTGGTGTTGGCTTGGATGGACAGTCTGATAACCCTAACTGGAGGTTGGTTTGACTGTGTGTGTTTTGATCTAGCTATGCGTAAGTATGTTGTTCCCTAGTTCCTTATGGAAATCATGCCCAGCTCGGGGGTGGCAATTGCGTTGAGAGATTGATGAACACAACTGGCCTATGGTTGGGTAGAACATTGCAACCACATAGCTAGTTGTGGGACAGCTCCATCATCCAAGATAAGTATCCTTTGTTATTCTTGTTTGTGTAATGTATTTGCTTATGAATGAGTATACTGGTTATGTAGAATGCTTATGAATATGATGAATTGATGATGATGACTCCTTATTAGTATTTTAGTAGAGTCATTGTTGATAAATGTGTCCTACATTTGCATCTATATTTTCCTTGAATGTTTCCACGCATTTTTTCCTAAGTTCATGGAGGCTGGAATCATGTTCTAGAGTCAAAATGCTTCTGAATTAGTGTTTTTGCCCATTGAAATTCACCCGGGGAAGGAAGAGATCAGAAAGAATAGTTGAAACAAGGTAGAATATGGGTTTTCCGCACCCCGGGATTCACATGCGGTAGGCAGAGGGCGGAACCAAAAAAGTGCAGAAAAATTCTAAGGCAAGGTTAACTTCCCAATTTCTAAAGTCCGAGGTCAAATTGTAGAAGTCGAAAGTGCAGAAAAGGCTAAGTTCGAAAGCTAAGTTTTCCTATTCCTGAGTTCTGCACTAGAGGGCAGAAAGATGGAATGTGGAAGGTGGAAACGAGGATAAAGGCTCTGTCGTTTGATAGTTTTTTTACTTTTGAGTTCTGAAGGCAGAAAGGAGGAAGGCAGTAGATCGTTTAATGGTTCCATCGAAAATTTGTCTTTCCGACTTCCGAGTTTCAAAGGTGGAAGGAGGAAAGGAGGAAGGTGGAAAAGTGGCCAAAGTTTTTCATCGAATGTTAATTCTCCAATTTCCAAGTTCTGGGTAGAAGGCAGAAAGGAGGAAGGCGAAAAAGTGGACAAAGGTTTCTGTAGAACGTTGATTCTTCGATTTCTGAGTTCCGGGTGGAAGGCAGAAAGGTGGTCAAAGGATTCCATCGAACGTTAATTATCCTATTTCTGAGTTCCAGGCGGAAGGTGGACATGTGCAAAGGAATAAGGGTGGAAGGTTAATTTTTCCATCATGTTTTGTGTTCTGAATTCTGAGTTCTGAAGTGCGGAGGGCAGAGTACAGAAATGATAGTTTCAGTGTAGAAAAAGGTGTTTTCGGTCGCATAAAGGATCTGTGAAGGGAGGAACGACTGTTACAGTGGTTTCTAATCCTGAGAATGAATTTGGAAGAGGGGATTAACGTCCATGCCCAATGTTTCAAAAGGATAACAAGGGTTCTTAAAGAAAATAATTTAATTATTCTGCATTATGGGGTATGGGGACGTTACATTGTGGTATCAGAGCTACAGTTGCAGCATTGGGCCTGAATGGGCTAGAATGATCAGTTGGAAGAGGGTAGAGCACCCTTTGATACCAACATTACCTTTAGAAAATCCCATAATTTAAGCACATTATTTATTGTCTAACAATGTGTTTGATTAACAAATTTTTGCAGAGTCATAGGGCAGTTGGGAAAAGTTGGTTTGGTGTGGCCATGAGAATCTACGACATGAATGATGTTCAGAGTCCATATGAGCACGAGGAATATGCCATGGGAGAAAATGTTCGATTTGGAAATGTCGAGATAGAGTCTAATGGAAGAATATTTCAAGAGACTCCGCCAGACATTGCAACCACCATGAGAATCCTGATTAAAGCTCAGGAAGAGCAGCATCAGCTGAATTCCTACATGTTGCATATTTTGACAAAAATCCAAAGGAGGCTGAGCTCTGAGCGATGTGAAGTACATCCAAAAGGAATTAAAATCAGTGCAAGAAGAAGAAACATATCTTCTAGTGGGTCATTTGACTCTGAGGGATCCATTGGGGGTTCAATCTCTTCATCTCATAGAGGTAAGGGAAAGAGGTGCTACAGGAACAAATCACATGATGAATTTAAAAAGGCGAGTTCGCCTACCTTTAATAGTGAGGTAAATACTGGTGAAGAAGTTGAATCTTGGCTTCTTTGGATGAAGAAATATTTTGAAGTCCAAGACTACTCAGGAAATGTGAAGGCTAGGGTATCCATCTTCAATTTGAATGGCAGAGCATCCATATGGTCGGAGCACCTGAGGTAGGTGAGGAAGATCAATGATAGGAAGATAGTGTGGAAGAAGTTCAAGAAGTATTTCAAGTAGAAATACCTCTTTGATAGTTACTATGATGGAAAAATCAAGGAATTCCATGAGCTGATATTGGGACAATTGACCATGGAAGAATATGAAAATAAGTTCTTGGAGCTGTTGAGGTATGTCAGGTACATTAAGGATGATAAAATGAAAATCCAACATTTTTTGAGTGGGATAACTCAAGCATACAAAGGCATGATTGAGTCAGGATGAGCCTAGAACTCTAAGGAAGCAATAAGGAAAGCTAAGTATTGCTATGAGCAAAGCAAAGGAAAACTTGATTACCATAAGGCTTGGAAGGACAAAAGGAATGAGAAGTATGACCTAAGGAAGAAATGTTTCAAACCTTCTAACTTATTAAATCAGCAAGAACAACCATTGCAAGCTGTGACTAAGCCAGCCAGAGTGATGGATGATAGGTCAAGACATCCAAAAGAGATCAGAGAACCTCTCCAATGTTGGAGGATGCCACATGCGTAGGATTTTTCCACTTGAGGATGGGTATGTGAGGAAATCTCGTAACATTCAAGAAGATGAAACAATGGGGAAATTAGCAAGGCATGTCCCTGGGATTTATGCAGCATTGGAGGACCGCCAGGAAGATCATTAGTCAATTGTGGTTGAAGTTGCAGGTAATATTGTTGAGCAATCTGTTTCTATTTTAATTGACCATGGATATACTCACAGTTGTATTACTCCTAGAGTAGTTGAGATTTGTGCTTTTAAGAAGTTAAAGGATAGAAAATCATGGTTAGTTAAACTAGCCAGTGGGACTAAGAGAAAGGTTAGTGAAGTGGTAGAGAAATGTCCATTGATTATGGATGGATTGGTCACTTATGAAAATTTGAATGTTCGACCACTTGGTTCCTATGATATCCTCATTGGAATGGATTGGTTGGAAGCACATAGAGTAAATCTTGACTATTACAACAAGACTTTTGAATGCATAGATGAAGAAGGAAACTTAAGGGCTGTAAGAGACATTCCAAAGGTGATCTCTGTTAGGCAGAATTCAACAATGCAGCTAAATAAGTTCTCTAGGAAAGTTTGCAGATGTATGCAACTCCTGTTGTGGAGGAAACATAGAATGAAACTTATAGGCTGGAGGACTTTCATGTGTTGCAAGAATTCAGGGATGTTTTTCTTGATGAAATTCTAGGGATTCCTCCAAAGAGGGACATTGATTTCACAATTGAACTTGTTCCAGGAGTAGCACCAGTGTCCAAGACACCCTACATGATGAGTACACTAGAAATGCTAGATATGAAGATGTAGCTGCAAGAGTTGTTGGAAAAGTGTTGAAATATTGTAACTTCAAAGGATATTCTAAATATATTTTACTGATATAACCCAAGGGAGATGTTTTTATTCCTTCGATGGGGTGTTACTATTGTATTTGGTCATGATAGAGTCATGAGGTAAATCCTCCACTTGTGTCGGGTCTTTAGTACCCTAATAAATAATATAAATACTATTTTTGAGTATTCCTAGGTGAAGTCGGCCCAGACAATTTATTGGGGCCGACTTGTCTAGTGCAAAAGTCAAGTTGACACATGTGTATAAATAGAGGAGTTGTGGTTCTTATTTGAACACACACTCACTCACTTGTGTAGCACATATGAGAGAGAAAGACAGAGTAGAAGGAGGAGAACAACTGTTTTTGGGGTTGTCTTTTTTACATCTTATACAGAGGAATTTTTTGCTGGGTTTTCTTCCCCTTGAGGGTTTCCCAGGATAAATGTTGTGTCTATCTTGTGATTGTGTTTCTCTTAGTGATTCTTGATATGCTGCTGTAATTTTTTGAATTGAATACTATTGAATCTATTCTTGCATATGAAAAATTAACATGGTATCAGATTACCTTGTGAAAGGAATAAGGGTGGTTATGTAGAATGCTTATGAATATGATGAATTGATGATGATGACTCCTTATTAGTATTTTAGTAGAGTCATTGTTGATAAATGTGTCCTACATTTGCATCTATATTTTCCTTGAATGTTTCCACGCATTTTTTCCTAAGTTCATGGAGGCTAGAATCATGTTATAGAGTCAGAATGCTTCTGAATTAGCGTTTCTGCCCATTGAAATTCACCCGGGGAAGGAGGAAATCAGAAAGAATAGTTGAAACAAGGTAGAATGTGGGTTTTCTGCACCCTGGGATTTGCATGCGGTAGGCGGAGGGCAGAACCAAAAAAGTGCAGAATCTAACCCGATTAGAGCATCTTTCACAAGGTGAATTTCTCCCTCCTCCCTCTTCGGAAGAAATTAGGGTTTCTGCAAAAGTTGGAGGATTGAAGATTTGCGCCCTCCTAGAGTGCATCTATTGAGCCCTAGATCAAATTTTTTGGGTGGCTAGATCTCCGGGAAATCCAAACGCTAGTTTGGTAGTGAACCAGAAAAATTACAGTAACACAAAACCAGAAAAACTGTAGTGCTGCAACTTTGCAAGTAGGATTTGAAGATTGGATATTAGGGATCTCTATAAAGTAGTTGGATCAACCAACTTGCCTCCTCCAATATCATCTACTAGTAAGGTAAATCTCCTGTTTTGATAAATTTCATTTGTGAGTGACTTACTGGTCAAGATGGCCCCAAGCACTAAGCTTGAGTACAAATTGGAAGGCCTAGAAAACTTCCTGGATTGGAAGTATAGGATTGGCCTCATTTGGAGAGAGAATAGTCTTGAGAAATATATCAAGAATGAGATTTCAGAACCTGAAGAAGTTGAAGCTAAGGAGAAGCATGACCAAGACCTAATCAAGGCAATGAGGACCATTGTTGATTCCATCAAGGATCACTTTATCCCTCAAGTGTCATCCAAGAAGACACCTAAGAAAATGTATAATGCACTTTCCAGAATGTATGAAAGAAAGAACATCAAGAAAAATATGAATCTGAGAACTCAATTGAAGGGCACCGAGATGAGCAAAGGAGAATCTGTTCAAGATTAATTCATAAGGATCTCCCACGTCAAAGAGAAGATAAGTGCTATTGGAGATATCCTTGATGACGATGAATTGGTTATGACTGATCTCAATGGCCTCACTAGACCTTGGGACTCATTCATCCAAACTCTATGTGCAAGAAAATAAAGTATGAAGTTTGACATAGTGTGGGAAGATTGCATACAAGAAGAAGCTAGAGTAGCTAATAGATAAGCCCTTCTCATAGAAGATGATCATGCTCTAGCTTCCCATACTAAAGAAAGAAAACAACCAAACTTCAAGAAGAGTAATCATAATCTTTCAAAGAAGAAATTCCAGAAGAAGAAGAAGAAGAAGGATTACTCAAAGTATCAATGCTACAGTTGTCATAATATAGGACATCTTGCCAGAGAATGTCCATGACCAAAGAACAACAAAAACAAAAGACATTATACTCATCTAGCTTAAGATGAGGATGAACAAAGACCTTAAAAGAGAACTAGAGGTGAAGATGTAGAATAATATGTGTTATTCTATGAACTCTTTGGGTCTGTAACACCTGGAGAAGATACATGGCTTATTGATAGTGGTGCCTCTAAGCACATGATAGGAAAGAAGACAACTCTATCAAATCTTGAAGAGAAGAATTCTCCTCAGGAGGTATCATTAGGAAATTATTATAAATATCCCATCAAAGGTATTGGTGAATCAAGATACAAGCTTGACTCTAGGACCTCCATGAAGATGAATGAAGTACTGTACGTACCAAGTTTGAAAAAGAACCTACTCTCCATCTCAACTCTATATAAGAAAGGATATAGATTTGCTTTTATAGATGGAAAAGTACTCATGTGGTCCAAAGGGTAGACACTTGAATATTATGTAGTCATCGGAGAAGAAGAAGGAGGAATGTACAATCTCAAAGGACATCTAGAGACAACCCTTGTCCATGAGACTACTAGCTCAAGTGAATTGTAGCATAGGAGAATTTCTCACATCAACTACAAAGCATTTCCCTATGTGAGCAAGATGGTAACAGGGTTACCAGATATGAATATCGAACATGTGGGAACCTGTAAGGGATGTACATAGGGAAAGAACATCAAGAATCCCTTTTAAAAAAGAGACACAAAGACTAAAGGTACGTTGGAACTAATCCATTTTGATGTATGTGGTCCTATGCCCTCCATATCCTTAAGTGGATATGAATACTATGTCACTTTATTGATGATTATTCAAGAAAGACTTGGATACGATTTTTGAAGAATGAAAGTGAAGTGTTCAGGAAATTCAAGGAATTCAAATACTTGATAGAGAACCAGTTAGAAAAGAGAATCAAGACATTGAGATCAGATAATGGTGGAGAATACACTTCAAAGGAATTTGAAGCATTCTGTAAGGAGGCAGGAATCAAGAGGGAACTAACCACTCCCTATAATCCCCAACAAAATGGTGTTGCGGAAAGAAAGAATAGAACTATCATGGAAGCAGTAAAGACCATGATTTATGATCAAGACCTCCCTATGCACCTATGGGTTGAAGCTATAAGAATAGTCATATATGTGCAAAATAGATTATCTCACAGTGCTCTTGGATTCAAGACTCTTGAAGAGATGTATATCGGAAAGAAACCGGAAGTAATCCATCTCAAGATATTTGGTTGTCCAGTGTATGTACATATTCCGAAAGAGAAGAGAACCAAATTGGATCCTTTTAAAAAGAACAGAATATATGTAGCATATTGTGAAGTCTCCAAATCCTTAAGTATATACATTTCAGGATCTCACCATATCGATATTAGTAGGGATGTAACCTTTGATGAAGAGGCAACTCTTAAGAAATTCAGAAGGTGTCAGCTTGAAGAAGTACAAGAAGAATATGTGCCTCCCAGAAGGACAGAAGTTGAACCAACTCTTGAAAGAATATCATCAAAATACCATGACATTCTAGAGCCTCAGGAGCCCTCTACTATGGATATATCTTGAAGCAGAAAGATATGGAGCACTAAAAGGATTTAGAAGAACCGACAAAAGATCAAATCCATATTCAAGTTATGTAGCTTTGATGTGTGATCTTGTAGACCAAGAACCCGACAACTATGAGGAAGATGCACAGAAGAAGGAATGGGTTGAAGCAAGGACGGAAGAATACCACTCTATCATGAAGAATGATGTTTGGGATATAGTTCCCAAACTAGAAAACAAGAGTGTGGTTTCTTCGAAATGGATCTACAAGATAAAACATGTTGCATATGGAAGTATTGAAAAGTACACAGCAAGATTTGTGGCTAGAGGATTCTCTCAAAAAGAGGGGATCGATTATGAAGAGACATTTGCTCCAGTAGCAAGGTACACTTCCATCAGATCTATCATGGCACTTGCTTCCATGATAAAGTGGGACTTACACCAAATGGATGTAAAGACAACCTTCCTTAATGGTGTGATTGAGGAAGAGGTTTACATCGAACAAACACAAGGTTTTGAAGTTGAAGACAGAGCGACTCATGTATGCAAGTTGAAAAAGGCTCTGTATGGACTAAAGCAAGCTCGTAGAGCTTGGTATGGTAGAATAGATAGCTTCTTGAAAAGCATGGGATTTACCAAGAGTAAATCTGATCCTAATCTTTATATGAAGATTATGGATGATAAACCAGTCATACTATTGTTGTATGTGGATGATGTATTTCTGAATGGAAATGAGAAACAAATCAATGATTTAAAGAAGAAGTTATATAAAGAATTAGAGATGAAAGATCTTGGTTTGATTCACTATTTCCTAGGGATGGAAGTGTGGTAGAGCCCAGAAGGAATCTCTATGAATCAAGGAAAGTATACAGTAGAAATCTTGAAAAGATTTGATATGTTGGATTGTAAAGTCATGGTCACACCCATGGAAAACAACTTGAAGTTGTTGTCTGATGAGACATCCGAGCTAGTGGACATGACTCGTTATAGATAGATTATTGGTTCATTAATGTATCTAACAAACACAAGGCCAGATATATGCTTTGCTATGAACACCTTGAGTCAGTATCTAGTTAAACCTAGACGGGTTCACTTGATAGATGCAAAGCATGTGATGAGGTACCTAAAAGGTATGATTGATTTGGGACTATACTATGGGAGAGATCATGAATACAATTTGTATGGGTATACAGATTCAGATTGGGTAAGAAGTGATGCAGATAGAAAGAGCACCTCAGGTGGATGTTATTGTCTGGGATCCGCCATGATCTCATGGTTTAGTAAGAAACAATCTAGTGTTGCCATAAACACGGCTGAAGAAGAGTATATTGTAGCTTGCTCTACTTGTTGTGAAGCGATATGGCTTCAAAAGCCGATGTGAGGAATATTTGACATGGAGGTGGACACCACAGTAATTTCCTATAAAAACCAGAGTTGTATAAATATGACAGAGAATCCGGTGTTCCATGACAAATCGAAGCATATATAAATTTGATATTTCTATATAAGAGATATGGTACAAAAGGGAGCCATCAAGATCTAGTATGTGGGTACCAATGAGCAAGTTTCTGATATACTGACCAAGCTTTTATTTTGAATGAAGTTTGAGTATTTTCGAGATATGGTCCTTACTGGCTAAGGATGGCCCTCCAGATGCTACTCTTGCATGAAGTGTACTCACATTCACTTAGGGACGATACTATCCTCTCTCAAGGATAGCAGGTATAACACTCTATTCATGAGAGTGGTCCTTACTAGATAATGATGGCCTTGTAGTTGTTACTCTCATGGAGAGTACCCACATTCAGTTGTGGATACCGTAGATTAAACACTCGCTCAGGAGTGGTCCTAACCTTAGTGGTCTGGATACTCTACGATGAGTCCTCACAAATGTTGGGATTGACATTGTGTATGCAGTCGAGATCTTCCTTGCATACTATACTCTAGTATGGAGAGTATGCATCATTCATATGTAGATGCCATAGAATAACACTTGCTTGGGAGTGGTCCTAACCTCTGTGGTATGGATTTTCTATGATGAGTCCTCACAAAATACATAGTATAATACTCACTTGGGAGTGGTCCTAACCTGTGTGGTATGGATGTTCTATGATGGGCCGACATTGTGTATGCGGTCGAGATCTGCTTTGCAAAAAATACTCTTACATGGTAGAGTATACCTACACGTGAGTGTAGATACCATAGTATACCACTCACTTGTGACTGGTCCTAACCTGTGTGGTATGGATGGTCTATGATGATTCCTCATGAATGATAGGGTCGGCACTGGGTGCGGTCAAGATCTACATTTAGTTGTAGATGATTCAGCTGATCGATTTCATGGATCATGCCGATGGAGGATTGCATCATCCTTGGACTTATGTCTTAGAGTGATCAGGATTTATCATCCCGCAAATAGATCATGTGTATTGCAGGTAGCGTGGTAGCTAAGGATCAAGTAGATCAAAGTACAACATCGAAGGGTCAATTAGATCGAATTGTGGTTGCAAAGGATCAAGAAGGATTGAAGTGCTACTACAAAGGATCGAAAGGATTGAAGTGCTACTACAAAAGGATCGAAGTGCTGCTACAAAGGGATCGAGAAGATCAACAGGATACTACAGAAGATCAAAGTGTTGCTGCAAAGGATCGAGAAGATTGAAGTGTTGCTACAAAGTATCGAGAAGATCAAAGTGATGCTGCAAAGGATCAAAGTACTACAAAGGATCAGAAGATCAAAATTATGCTGCAAAGGATCTGAAGATCGAAGTACTACTGCAAAGGGTCTATTAGATCGAAGTGCTACTATGAAGGATCAAAAGACCGGTGTGTTGATGCAAAGAAAGGATCAAGTGATCATGTGATGCAGAAGAGTAACTGTTCCAAGTTACTAATTGTGAAAAACTTCCTGTGACGTATAGATGTACTCCTCAACGTACTGTTGTAATTGTCTCTCTGTTCTCCTATAGTCTATCATGATGTTGTTAGTAGAATAACATTCTTATTAAGGGGGAGTGTTGAAATATTGTAACTTCAAAGGATATTATAAATATATTTTACTGATGTAACCCAAGGGAGATGTTATTATTCCTTCAACGGGGTGTCACTATTGTATTTGGTCATCATAGAGTCATGAGGTAAAGCCTCCACTTGTGTCGGTTCTTTAGTACCCTAATAAATAATATAAATATTGTTTTTGAGTATTACTAGGTGAATTCGGCCTTGACAGTTTATTGGGGCTGACTTGTCTAGGGAAAAATTCAAGTTGAAACATGTGTATAAATAGAGGAGTTGTAGCGCATAGGAGAGAGAGAGAGACTCACTCACTTATGTAGCACATAGGAGAGAGAGAGAGCGAGAGAGAGAGAACAGAAGGAAGAGAACAAATTTTTTTGGGGTTGTCTTTTATACATCTCATAGAGAGGAAGCTTTTGCTAGGTTTTCTTCCCCTTAAGGGTTTCCCGGGATAAATATTATGTCCATATTGTGATTGTGTTTCTATCAGTGATTCTTGATATGCTACTATGATTTTTGAATTGAATACTATTTAATCTAGTCTAGCATATGAAAACTTAACAAAACGAAGTACATCAGGCCAAGTATTTCTCCTTGGGGAGCACCACTTATGTTTGTGAAAAAGAAAGATGGTACACTTAGGTTTTGTATTGATTATAGACAGTTAAACAAAGTCAATGTGAAGAATAAATACCCTTTTTCTAGGATTGATGAGCTCTTTGATCAAATGAGAGGAGCAAAGGTATTTCCCAATATTGACTTGAGGTCTGGTTACCATCACCTAAGAATCAAGCATGAAGACATTCATAAGATAGCCTTCAAAACAAGGTATGGACATTATGAGTTTGTAGTGGAACCATTTGGTCTCACAAATGCACTAGCTACATTTATGTGTCTCATGAATAGTGTCTTCAACAGGTATCTAGACAAGTTTGTTCTTGTTTTCCTTAATGACATTCTTATTTATTCTAAGAACGAGGAAGAACATGAAGAACATCTGAGTCTGACTTTGAAATTGCTAAGGGATCATAAGTTTTATGTAAATTTGAGAAAATGTGACTTATATAAAGATAGGATTCATTATTTGGGTCACATTATCTCAGATGAAGGAATGTCTATAGACCCTAAAAATATTGAGGCCATTATGAATTGGCCTACCCCAAGAAATGTGAGAGATGTAAGATATTTTATGGGCCTTGCGAGATACTATAGGAGGTTCATTTGAAGGATTTTCCAAGGTTGCACATCCAATCACTTCTTTGAAAAAGAAGGGAATAAAGTTTGAATGGACAAGGTGTGAAGAAAACTTTCAGCAGTTGAAGAATCTTCTCACAAGTGCACCAGTTTTGAAAATTGCAGACCCAGAATTTTTTTTTGTGGTGTGTACTGATGCATGTAATCAAGGACTTTGAGGAGTTCTTATGCAAGACAACCACATGATATGATATGAGTCAAGAAATTTGAAGGATCATGAGAAGAACTATGCCACTCATGATTTAGAACTTGTAGCCATAGTAAATGCTCTCAAAATGTGGAGGCATTACTTAATGGGAAGAAAATTTGAGTTAAGGACATAACACTATGGTCTGAAATATTTGTTTGATCAGCCAACTCTAAATGCTAGGAAAGCTAGATGGCTGGAGTTTTAATGTGAATTTGATTTTGAAATCAAACACATAAAAGGGAAAGAATTTAAAGTGGTTGATGCACTCAACAGGAAGGTGCATGAATTGCACTTGGCATCTCTTAGTATTTTCCAACTAGATTTGAGACAATAGATTGTTAATCATACTACTGAAGATGAAAGGTATGTACAGATAAAGGACAACTTGCAGCAACAAAGTCTTGAGAAAAGGTATGAGGGATATAAATTGGAAGAATATGGAATTATTATTTATACAAACAGAATTTATATTCCAAATGTAGCATATTTAAGGAGAATTTTTATGGATGAAATCCACCAAATTCCATATTTTGGTCACCTAGGATATCAAAAGACAATTGCTGCAACCAGAAAGTAGTATTTTTGGCTAGGAATGAAGAAGGACATTGCTGAGTATATTTCCAAGTGCACAAAATGTCAGCGGGTGAAGGTTGAGCATCAACACCTAGCAGGTTTGTTGCATCCTTCTCCAGTTCCAGAATGGAAATTGGAAGTTGTTTCCATGGATTTTATTACAGGATTTCCAATGAATTGGAGACGACATGACTCCATCATGGCTGTGGTGGAAAAGTTTTCAAAGGAAACACACTTTATACTGGTCAAGTTCACTTATAAGACTGATGCCATTGTGAAAATATTCATGAAGGAGATTTTTAGATTGCATGGATTGCCTAAGGAAATAGTCTCTAACAGGGATCCTAAGTTCACTTCCAATTTTTGGAAGGGCATGTTTACATATTTGGGTACCAAGTTGAACTTTAGCATTTCCTACCATCCTCAGACTGATGGATAGACAGAGAGAGTGAATCAAGTGCTAGAAGACATGCTTCGCATGTATGTGATGGAAAAACCATCCAAGTGGGAGGATTATTTACACTTGGTAGAGTTTGCTTATAATAATGGGCAGCAAGCATCTTTGGGGATGAGTCCATATGAAACCTTATATGGAAGAAGGTGTAGGACACCTGTGACATGGGATAATGTCACATGCCCTAATTTGCAAAACAATTTTATGTTATTGAGGAACATAACGTTATATTTTATGTTAAATTTTGTAATTAATGACCAAGTGGGGTCAAGGATAATTTAATGTATTGCAAAATATTCTATTAATAAATAAATAAAATATGAGACAACAGCTTAGGGAAGCTGTTAAATGAGTGTTTACTGGTCACTTGGTGGAGGAGACTGGGTTGAGAGCATGTTGACAAGTGGCATCATCCTCAAACTACTTCTAACTATTGCAGGTGGAAACTTCCCTATATTTGTGGTCAGGATTCCCCAATAAAGTGGAATAGGAGCAGGTGGCTCATTAAGTAAAAACTGACCCAGAAGACCTAGGCATTGATATAAAACTTCCCATTGAAGACAACTGAGGCTGCTCATTATGGAATTGTGATAATTCCGAGTGAATGAAGTGCACATGAGAAATTTGATGGAGGGGACTAGTTGAAGTAAGTTTGAGGGAATAAGTGCTGAAGACTGAACTTGTGCAACTATTCTAAGCTGAATTTCTTACTGCTGTAAGCAGGATTGCGTTACTATTGAATATTTAGTAGAGTTGCAGAGGATTTCAAGACTACATCTCTCACCCAGTACTCACCAGGAGGACCAGAATATAGGCTCGAGGGTCCTGAGAAATTGCAAACTAAGCTTTTCTCCAGGAGTTGGTTGGGATTAGCAACCTCCTTAAGCTATTGTCACCTCATCTATTTGACAGGTTGTACTTGTGTAGATTTAGTTATTATTTTATTTACTGTTTCAGAAAAGTTTAAAATTTTATCAAGATTAGTATATTGTTAATGAAAAAAGAAAGAACATTTGTTTTTACTGAGAAAAATAGTAATTTATTAGATTATGATTAAACAGTATAGATATGGCTAAGTTAAATGATAGATAGGAAAATTACCAAACTGTATTTTCCACGCCTTTTAAAAGGCAGTACTCTAGTACAGTCGGTATGCTTAGTTTAGATAAGTAGATTTTTCATTAACTTTGAATGCGGATTTAAATAATTACTTCTATAGTTTTATGTAATTTATTTACAGAAATCAAGTTGTACTTGCATTGTCTATTGAAAGTATCTACAATATCTAATTACAGGAAAGAATAGATTTATATAATAAACACCAGTAAGTATAATATTTATAAAATTAAACACTAGTATTAACACCTAATATAGATACAATAAATAAATTTAAATAAATAAATATAGGAACAGTAAAAGGTTTACTTAGGGTTTAACCTAGTTCTTAATATCATAGGTCATTTAACTACCTATTCAGGCTTACAATTAAACTAGGTTTACTGTAAGAAAAGGTATTAACGTTGCAACCCTCTAGAAACATATAGGGCTTGCAAGAGATAAGTATCATCACTATAGGAAATAAATTATACATTTTATTTATAACATAAAACCTAGCAGAGTTTTTCCAGTTTTAACCACAACAAGAAATAATCTTACTGAAAACAAAATAATTACAGAGCTAAGATTATAACTGAAAGAAAAACAATCACAGAGTTAAAGATTATTTAATTATAATGAGAAACAGAATATCTCATTTATCTTTTAATGCTGTTTGAAATTACTATAAACCATTTACACCCAAATTTAAACCTGAATTGAAATATTGCTAAAATCAACACCAAGTTAAAACAACATTGAACAAGTATAGTGGTCTATGGTATTTTTATATTAACTGTCAAGGGTTTAAAGCCTGACCAAAATGTCTTCTTCAAGTGTAAACAATAGTCTTAAAAACTGAAAATATTACATCTATAAATTACAGTAGTGAAAAACCCTTCATCTGATTGAAGAAATGTTAACGTTAGGGCCATTTCCTTTCCTGTAAAAACCAAATTACATATTCAAGAAACCACCTAGTGGTTGGACAGTATAGTCATGGCTTAGAGCCGAGTATTAAAATTTAATATCATTTATATCTTTCCACCATGAAGGCTCCATTAAAAACCATGAAGTCGCGGCTGCAATAGCCTTAATATTTCCATACAATAGCCTCTAGGGATTTAAAATTTTTATAAACAAAAGAACAATAACATAACTATTAACCATGGTCGAGCCAACCACCATCATGGCGAAGCTTCTATTTCTCTCCACCATACTTATGTGCAGGAAAAACCCTCTGTTGTCACCGAGGCTTACCAGGAGAGCGCTTAGGCTAAGACCGAGGGTAGATTATCATTCAGCTTCAAATCCAAGTCTGGAGAAACCTGCACATCAAAGAACTATTAGTATTTTTATTAAAACCATAATGAGAACCTTGCACATTATTAAACTGTAAGAAAATTTTGGTTCTTACCTAATAAGCTGAGTAGTGGCAAAGTTGTGGAAGCCACCCAAGCCAGTTCGATGGCACCCTGAAGAAGGTAAGCACTGGTTTGTGCTTGGGCGAAGAGCAGCAAGAACCCTAAGTCAAAACTAGAGGGGATAGAAACCATGAGGAGATAATAATAATAGACGTAGACACAACTCTTCACCCTAGAATTTTTGTTTACCATGCACAGTAAACCAACCCTCACAGTCACCCAAGACAGTGGCAAAATCAGATCCAAAGTTCTAATGCCTTTTCGATAATCAACGGGCCTCTACATCAAGTATACTATCACCCTACACAAGCTCGCGGAGGTATGGAGGTCGAACACTTACTAGGTTAACACCAGGAACCATGGTAGCCAAGAGCTCCTAGCTTGGCCACTCCAAAACAAAAGAAAACCCTTACAATGTAAAGATAGGGTTTGGGCATCGTTTATGAAAGTCAACAAAAACTTAGTGGCTTAATCACCTCCCACATGTCCCCAATGATTTCACAATCATGGTTTTTTAAACAATAGTCGAGTTCACTGCTTATCAATCTGCATTAAATCATTGTGAAACAAGTCAAAAATCATATCCATTATATGTTTTCAATTGTCAATAATGTAATTGTTCTTGGTCGAGTCGATACTTAGTTTTAAAATCATAGGATAAAAGAAATGGTATTTATTTTAATGATTATTGTTTACTAGACAAGTTAGGATAATTACTTTCTAACTATGTTTGTAGAATATATAATAAAAGAACTATACTCATTGAATAGTAAAAAATTATTGGAAGAAATAATCTACTCAACCCCTGAAGTAAGTCACATAAATCTTGGAGATTGAGAGTAATTTGTATAACAATAGCACAGTAATTACAAGATCTTCTCTAGTACTTACGAGGGCAACAATACCTCAAGGGTATTGCAAATTATAACAATTGTTTTTTGAAAGTGTATTTATAGTTAGGGGATACGCTAGGGAATGAGGTAAAAGACATAGGTAAAAGATTACTACAGCAGATTTTGAAAGTTTGAAGAAGAACTCAATCAAATATAAATGACACCTTGGACCATTTTCTGCACACAATGCGTAGTTGGGAAAACAAGTAGGTACAACCTATCTACTCTTATATAAGAGTCTCAACTATAAACTAATGTCCAATTGTTGAGAAAAGCAGTTTAAGAGTCAAAGTATCTATTCTATCTATTAAGAAAACATCTAATTATAGAAACCCTAGAGTAAGGGTAAATTTTTGTAATACTTTTAATGAATATGATGACTTTATTGAAAAGAGGAGCTCTTAGTAAACAAAACTCTATAAACAAGAAATACTAAGTAATAGTTCAACAACTTAGAGTATTTCTTTTATGTTTACAAAAGGATTCAAATGAATACAATTAAAACCAAAATCCAAATGCTTTATGACAGATATGAAATTAGAAGCATAAGCTTGCGAAACATATCTCTTCCTTTTTAAACATTAGATCATAAATAATTATGAGCAGAAGTAGGAGTATTCTTTAGAAATGTTCTTAATCATCCAGTTTGAAAAATATAAGCAAATAGTTGAAGACTACATGATAATTTTTTTGGTTCCATTTTGGTAGTAAACTGATTATGCGTTTAACCCATCCTTCCACAGTTTTGTTTTACCATCATTATGCAGTTTGACGACTTTAACAATGTCAACGTTACCTCTTACAGGGACAAGCTTCCAATAAACATTTTAAATACTAGCATTTTATTTTATGCTAGTGAAGTATCTTTCTTGATCTGGATATTTACTGAAACAAAACGCTTACCTGTTAGAACTTGTAAAAGAACCATCATTTCCACTGTGTTAGCTGTAAGCTAAGTAAGCCCCGATCACACCTAAGAATTCTCCCTACTTGACAGAAAAATACAATAACACACTTAGCATTAGTTAAGATGCATAATCCTTTTCTACTTTCTAAAAAATACAACTGCTATGTTTAAACAGTAATAACATAGTATTTAAGATAAGCTAATAAGTTATATAGAACCAAATAAAAGAAGTGATCTTTGTTATTCCTTTAAAACTGTTTAAATATCCGCTAACAATTAATGGTTCATTGGCAGTGTCACTTGACATTATATGTTACATGAATAATTTTAAATTTTTACAAATTTTTGAGTTATTACAAATAATCTAGTGAACAAGATGGTGCTTGGCCTAGAATTTCTCAAGGACATGGAGCAGGAGGTTAATCAAACAGAACCTGAAGGCATCCCACGATAGACAAAAAAGATATGGAGACAAGCATAGAGTGCATAGAGAGTTAAGTGTTGGGGATCATGTTTACCTCAGAGTGAGGGAAAGGAAGAGTTCCTTGAACCTTGGAAGTTGTGCCATGTTGTCACCTAGATATTGTGGTTCGTTTGAAGTGCTTGAAAGAATAGGACCAGTTGAATATAGACATGCATTTCCTTCTAGCACTATAGCTCATAATGTTTTTATGTTTCATTGCTTAAGATAAATGTACATGATCCTAACCATGTAATAAATTGGAAGGTGATCCAGGTGGAACCTGCAGGAGAGTTCCAAATTGAGCCATTGCACATCCTCGACAGGAAGGTCACAATGCTGCGGAATGGAGCCGTTGGACAGGTGAAGGTGCAATGAGAGCACTACAGTCCTGAAGAGGCTATGTGGGAGCTGGAGGATGCCATGCAATTGGCACATCCATTTTTGTTCAATTTTGTAAAGCATCGACGACAATCTTGTTGTAAGGGGGAGGGGAATGTAATACCCCGATTTTGACCTGATGGTATTGATATTGTACATGATGTATATATTGTATTTAAATCATGGCAAGGAGCTCAAGGAAAAGGACCTACCATTGATTTGGTGTTTTGTGTATAGGTGATCAAGGTTGATGCCTACGGTTATTGTGCTGGTCATGCACGGTATATTTAGAATATCATGTAAATGCACAATTTAATAAATACCACAACTAGATATGGAACTGCAAAGTGAAAGAGATGGGGGCATGATTTCAAAAGGAATAGGGAGGGGAGTTAGTCAAACCCATTGAGCCAACAAGGTGTGAATAGATGTTAATGGGGAAACCCATGAACCCTCAACTATCTTTTTGTCCTCTGTCCTTAATCATTCATTTCTTCCAGAATTGGTTGAGGTAGTTAATGCCTTCGGAAGGGTAAGGCATGGAAGTATTTTGTGTTTCTGAGTAAACCTGCAAGTCTACAACTGCATTCTTGCTTCCGAAGCAGGAAAGCCATAGATCGTGTTCCCAGACCAGTTTCTCGTGGGTCATGCTGAGCATTGGGGAGGTTAATATTCCATATCGTGGTTGTGAGAGGGGATCCCGATTCACTGTATCATTCACGCAATTTTGTTTTCCATTCCCGATCCTGCAGCCACATTCTTGCTTGGGTAGGGGCATTCTGAACAATTACACACTTATTCACTGCCTAGAACCGCAGAATTGGTTGTCTGCAAGTATTTTCCTTTGCTGAGAAGTTGGATGCTATGTTATAGCAATTCTCTATGTTACAGAGTGGTATGAGACCCTTCTTCCCTCTGTGTTACAGTGTGAATCCTGTGTGTTGCGTTTCCCTCTGAATTATTGTGATTTGCACCCTGGTTTGGGTCTGAAATGTATGCAAGACCGAGGAGTGGAAGAGAAGAGGAATGGACTTGATAAATCTAGTGCAAAGGGGGACCTCATGAAAAGGTAAGAGTGGCTGGTAAATCTTCACTGCATGCCCTGAAGAGCACTGGAAGGGAAGGCATAGCCCGAGGGATTATGGAGCAGAGAAGGGGATGCTTCCTTGTGTTGGGTGTGTAGGTGATGTGGATCCCAGGCCTGATAGACCTTGTGGAGGTGTCCCTAGCTCTTGAATGAGCTACTAGCTTAGTCATTCTACCTTTCCACTTCCTTAGAAACCTGATAAACCCAATTGGATATTGGCTTGGTTGTGTCTTGTTTTGTTTGGCCATGTGCAATCCTTGGCTGGACAGCTTGAGAGACCCACTGTGAATGATGGCTTTGTTGAGTGCCTGATAAACCCATTTGTTGGTTTGGCTGGTCCTGATTGTGAAATTTTGCTTGAATATGAAAAATATAATAAACCCAACTGTATGCTGTCTTGGATGAGTAAGCCTGATAAACCCAGCATTATTTGTCTTGTAACCCTACAGCCTGATAAACGCAAATTGGCGTTGGCTTGGATGAACAGTCTGATAAACCTAACTGGAGGTTGTCTTGACTATGTGTGTTTTTATCTGGTTGTGTGTAAGTTTATTGTTCCCTAGTTCCTTGTGGAAACCATCCCCATATTAGGGGTTCTAGTTGTGTTGAGAGATTGATGAACACAACTAGACTATGGTTGGGTGGAACGTTGCAGCCACATAGCTAGTTGCGGGACAACTCCATCATCCAAGATAAGTATTCTTGGTTATTCTTGTTTATGCAATGTATTTGCTTATGAATGACTATACTGGTTATGTAGAATACTTATGAATATGAAGAATTGATGATGATGAATGCTTATTAGTATTTCAATAGAGTCACTGTTGATAAATGTGTCCTACATTTACATCTATATTTTCCTTGAATGTTCCACTTATTTTTTCCTAAATTCATGGAGGCTGGAATCTTGTTACAGATTCAGAGTGCTTCCGACTTAGTGTTTTCTCCCTTTGAAATCTTCTTGGGGAAGACAGAAGGAAAAAATCAGAAAGAGCAGTTGAAACAAGGGAGAATGTGGGTTTTCCACACCCCGAGATATGCCTGTGGAATGCGGAGGACGAAAGTGGAAAAGTGTAGAAAAATTATAAGACAAGGTTAACTCCCTGATTTTTGAAGTCCGAGTTCAGAAAGCGGAAGTCGAAAGTGTAGAAAAGGATAACTTCGAAAGCTAAGTTTTCTTATTCTCGAGTTCCGCACTGGAGGGATGAAAGACGGAATGCAGAAGGTGGAAATGAGGATAAAGGTTCTATCATTTGATATTTTTTGACTTCCGATTTCCGAAGGCAGAAGGCAGTAGATCATTGAAGTGTTCCATCGAAAAGTTGTCTTTCTGACTTCCGAGTTCCAAAGGAGGAAGGAAAAAAAGCTGCCAAAGGTTTCTGTCGAACGTTAATTCTCTGATTTTTGAGTTCTAGGTAGAAGGCTGAAAGGTGGAAGGTGGAAAAGTGGCCAAAGGTTTCTATCGAACATTGATTCTCCGATTTCTGAGTTCTGGGTGGAAGGTGGAAAGGCAGAAGGTGGAAAGGTGGTCAAAGGATTCCATCAAACGTTAGTTCTCCGATTTTTGAGTTTCGAGCGGAAGGTGGAAAGGTGGAAGGTTGTAAGGTTAATTTTTCCGTCGTGTTTTGTGTTTTGAATTCTGAGTTCTATAGTGCGGAGGGCGGAGTGCATAAATTATAGTTTCAGTGCGGAAAAAGGTGCTTCTAGTCGAAGAAAGGATCTGTGAAGGGAGGAACGACTATTACAGTGGTTTCTAAGCCTAAGAATGAATTTGGAAGAGGGGGTTAACATCCATGCCCTATTTTTCGAAAGGAGAACAAAGGTTCTTGAAGCAAAATTTTTAATTATTCCGCATTATGGGGTATGGGGACGTTACAATATGCTAATCTATAATTAGTGTGCATGATAATAATTGCATTTAATTGGTCAATAAGTTCTATAATAAACACGGGATAAAGAAAAAATTTCAATTATTTATGATTGTGCATGACTTAAAAATGAAGATGGATAATGAGAGATAATTAGATTTTGTCTATTTTGAGCCTTTGAACTAGGCTCATATCTCATTTTTAGTCCAAATACTCCCTCTAAAGGCCATGTATCATAACCTGAAGTCAAGTGTGTGTGTGTGTGTGTGTGTGTGTGTGTATTCCAATGGTATAGCTAAATTGATCGTCCATAATGTATCGCAATGGGTTAGTTCAACCAAGTGTCGACTATGTTGCTAGACATTTGTCTAGTTTCATGCTAGTTGATTCAAATCCTTGTAGGTGAGGCAAACCAACTTACTACGACAAATTTACTAGGGATGCCATTCGAAAATATGGGGAAATGTCCCTTGTGTTTGTGCATGTAGAGAGAGAGAGAGAGAGAGAGAGAGAGAGAGAGAGAGAGAGAGAGAGAGAGAGAGAGAATAGTTGCATAAGAGTTTAGATAAACTAGTTTTTGCTAATGTTGTTGAACATTTGGCTAGTTTTTTTCTAGTAGGTGCACAATTTTAATCACCCTAGAGACAAACTAGTCTATGCTTACGAGTTTAGTAGGCATGTCATCCATGAAAGTGAGGAAGCATCTCTTAGGTTTTCCCATAAGGTGCTGCTTAGAATATAACATAATAATATAATCTAATTTAAGGTCATAACTAAACTAGATACCAATTTAGGGTGTGATACCTCTTTATTTGTGGGGCAAAGGATCTTCTTCGTATAATTATAGTAATTACTTAGTTTACATAAATATACATACACCACCTTTTTTTTAAATTTGACCCTATAACCTCTAAATACACATAGGATTTATAAATATACTAAAATGTATAAAATGATGATGATGATGATTAATGTCCCCTGAGACCAAACTTTGGTCTATCAAACCTTAATAAACAAAGAAGGGAATTATTTAGTTTGATTAAAATTTTTATTCCTATGCTCAAAAATATTGAAGAGAAGCTTTCCCAACTCACTATAGTGTTGGCAAGTTAGGATGTTAGAAAGTTTTGTATTATAGAAATTACTATGAAACTGAGATCTAATGTGGGTGTAAGAAAGACACTCCAAGAGAAAGTGTTTTTCATCCTCAACACTCATAGAGTCACAAAGATGGAAAATCCTTTCTACCCACAACATTTTAGGAGCTAACCAATGTCTTGTTTCCCTATGGAGCTCATGAGAGTTTGTTCTTATCTTGACTATATTAATTTTCTTTTTTGAGCTAGTGAATACTAAGAGATACCTATGAACTTCCAAATTAGGGCTAATGAAATTTTTCTAGTATATTAATTTTCTTTTAACCTCTAAATATTAACCACATTTTCTCTTTAAACTTAGAAGTAAAAATAATTTTGACGTTAATGATAGTCAACAAAGTGTCTGATTTTCATCAATGGCCCAATGGTTTAACCAAGCCATGGGATCTTTACACCAACCTTGCTTGATTCCCAGGTGGGTTTTACTTGATTTTAAAGAAATTTTAGTAAGTCTCTTGTTTCCCTTGCTATTTATCTTGTGCTTGTACATTAGGTACCTAGTCATAGCCATGCTCTCGATGGGTGAAATACCTATTTTTATAAGGATAAAAGGATAAGGCATATTGATTTTAATTTCGAGGTTATAAGTTATGAAACACTTTTGGATTTGCTCAATATTTCTTCAAGGTTCTCTATAAACGTTGCAACCCCGCACTTCATATCCATATAAGATAATGTGAATGCTAAGAGTTTCAACGAGGATCTTCTTTTTTATCCCACATGACCAAGTTGGCTGATTTACAATTGTTTTCAATGCCAAAATAAGATTTCCAACCTTTATTAATCATTTTCTTGATGTTGTTCTAGTTGAGTTTGTGATGAATATCAATTTTGTGATATTTGTAAGAAGTCACTTCCCTCATTTTTCTATTGTGATATATAAAATTAGCATAGGTGTCTTTCCTGGACTTTATAATCATAAATTTTGTCTTGTCTGTTAGTTTTTCTTTAGATCTGATTAGTTTATCTAGGATCTTTATTTGAAAGAATAACAAGTACAAGAAGATGCATAAGATATAAAAGATACATGAGAAACAAATATTTTCACTGGGGAAACCATAAAGGAGAAAACCCCGCAAACTTCCTCTAAATACTAAGATGATCAAACCCAGTAATAAGAAGTATTCAAGAGCTATCTATATCCCCTCCTTTGTCTCTCTCTCTCTCTCTCTCTCTCTCGTGTGAACTTGAGAGTGTGAGGTGTGTATAAATGAGGGAGGGCACCTCCCTATTTATACCTTTCAAGTGACTAACCAAACATAATACTGGGGCCCACTTATCTTCCCTAACAGGGCCAAATTCTCCCAGAAATACTCTAAATACACATTACATGATGTTACATTGGGGACTATTTCCTCGACTTACAATGAAGGTTGTACCTCAAGGTATATACACAATTAAGACATTTCGCAAGGAGGTAAACACATCTCAAATGGGGGCATGACAACACACAATGATAATATACATCAGAATATATTCCGAATTTACAAATACATCAACACTCCCTGTTAACTTGGAAGGTATTCTCTCTCTTCTACATTCATCAACACATCTAGTTAAGTATTCATCAAGGAGTCATAGAGTCATCATCATATATGTTGCCATCATCACCTTCTTATCGATCATCAAATGGTACTATTTGTCATCGGAACTTTATACAGGGCCAATACTCTGTCGACTGGTTTTAGGCCTTGTCCTCATCCAAGTCTTCATCACATCTAGAGAAAGCCAGCTCGTAGGACCGGTTCAGGACCTTCTTTACATTTCCACGACAATAACATGCGTCTCCTACCTTCCTCTCGTCATATCCAAATGATCTCTTTTGTCTTGCATAGAACAAAACCAAGAACAAATATTTAGATGCAGACCATCTCTATTCTTTCACCATAGGAGTAACCCAGGATATTTTCACGTCATTAAGTGTTGTAATGGATAATTCACCTAATAACCTAGGTCTAGGGGTTACCAACATACTATGACCTTGCAGACAATTTGATTATAAAAGCACAAATAGGAAATAGGGAAGTAGCAAGAACTTACTTGTAATAAACGAAGGTTGATCCAAGCTAACTCCTTCCTCTTTGCTTCACTTCTACAATCTCCAGGATAATTCCTCCTTCAACCTGTTAACAAAGATTCTTCCAATATACAGTATGATTCATATATAAAGATGCATGTTAGGCAAATCACATATCATAATGAAATATAAATATTTACCAAGTCACAACACATGAAACACAATATGGAAGAAGTAATCTGCTTTATTAACAGTAATAGAGGGAGTTTAGGTTACAACCCAATGTCTGAACAAGGGACTCCTCTGTCACCAAAGGACTCTGAGTTTCTCTGCTCCAAAGGTTCTGTATAAAATCCACCAGCATAACTTTGCTCTCCAAGTATGAATATCAAACCCCTCCCCAAGGCCTCTATTTATCTGAAGGAAATGAGGCAGTTCTCGAAGGTTAGGGAGGTTGCAGCAGTTAATGGGATTAAGATAAATGGAACAACTAATCCCCCATTAACGCGTGTTTTTAAAAACTAATTTTGAGGGAGATATGCGCGGTTCTATAGTAAGGCAACCCGCGCATCATGCGCGACTCTGTAGAAGGACAACCCGCGCATAGATGTATGCGCGACCTGCTAAACATAACACTCGCGTATATGCGTGACATGCCAATAGGGATAGTCGCGCATGCACTCAAAATCTCAAAATAGCAAAGTAACTAGCTGGGCATATAGGTAATGTATTTCATCATCAACCAAGGTATAATGAAACTGGGCAAACCTCAATCCATAAGTGTCCTTTTGTGTGCCGACCTGAGGGATGTCAGCACTCGGACGGAGAGGTGCCAATCAGCTGTATAACAGATGCCCCGTAATGTGTGAGGTCAGAGGGGAACGATGGCCGAAATACATTATAATACTAACTCTGGAGAAAACTCAGAAGTCCACTGGAGCAGAAGGAGTACCTGAAACCAATACATAATAATGTCATAAACAAAGCTATATCTGAGGATGCTATGTTCAATTTACTGGAACACTAGCTCCTTT
>LPNX010374606.1:0-21300 GCA_001517045.1 Pseudotsuga menziesii
TGTGAGATTCCAATCCAAAATATAATTAGCATATGCATCAGTCAATGAATTTTGGTTTCGTGGAATATGATTGAAAGTAATAACTTCAAAATGTCTTTCCTGTAAACGAATTTGCATAAACTGACGTAACAAGATAGGATTTCGTACCTGATAATCTCTATTGAGCTGGGAAACTACCAACTAAGAATCCAAACGGACTTCAAGCTGGGTAATGCCACATGACAAAGCATCCCATAGGAGCTCATTAACAACCCTATACTCAGCAACATTATTAGAAGCAGGACCAAGAAAAGCGCCACCCGCGGCAACAAGCTGTCCTGAGGGAGAATAGATAACCCATGCTGCTGAAGCCAGGTTACAAGTGTGACGGCTGGCGCCATCAGCGAAACTTATATACATCTCGGAATACATCTGCAATAACCAGCAGATAATATAAAAAACAAAACTGACAACCTAATGTACATAAAAAATACAAACACTAAAATACAAGAAAAAGTGCTAAGCCTAAGCGTAGTACTTCTTCAGGTAGAGCCCATTTCTAGGCTCAGGCCGCTTATTCCCATCACAATCCACTAATTCATATGCGCCTTTACTTAAGACTTTCGACACGACATAGGGTCCTAACCACATAGCCTTGAATTTTCCTGCCCCCAGAGGTTCTTTATCTTGGTCCCAAAGCAAGACAAGTTCCCCTTCAGAGAAAACCCTAGGTTTGACCGTTTTATCATATTGAGATTTAACCCTATTTTTATGAGCCTGATTGGAAATCAACGCATCTCTACGTTGCTCATTAAGGTGTTCTAGATGTACTAGACGTTCTTCAAGCTCAGTCGTATCAGGTAACACATGAATGGCTATCTTCAAAGATAGGATTTCGCATTCAATCGCAGTAACTGCTTCCACCCTGTGAACGAGTTGGAAAGGTGAATAACCCGTGGCAGTCTTAACGTTAGTTCTGTAAGCCCAAAGTGCAGGATATAACATGATGTGCCAATTAGAACGGGCTGCATCAATTGTCCGTTTAAGGATAGTTTTCAAAGTCTTGTTTACAGCCTCAACCTGACCATTTGCTTGCGGATAGTATGGAGAAGAGTGTTCTTGTCCAAATCCGAGCATTGTAGTCAGTTCCGTCATCATATTATTTTGAAACTGATTTGCATGGTCAGTGACAATCACTTTGGGAATACCAAACCGTGCGATAATTTGATTGAAAACAAAGAAAGTTGTTGTTTCCCCGTTGTCCTTGAAAGTAGGCATTGCCTCTGCCCATTTTGTAAAATAGTCAACAGCGACAATGATGTATTTATGCCCCCCAGCCGAGACTGGGTTGCATGTCACGTAATCGATCCCCCATTTCATGAAGGGTCCTACTGAGACAACAAGAAATAACGGAGCAGGATGCGACCGCATTTTTCTGGTGTAAAGCTGACACGGATGACAGCGCTTCACGGCTTCCACACAATCCTTGAAGGTCGTGGGCCAAAAATATCCAGCACGCAATATCTTCTGGGCCGTTGCTAACCCAGATAAATGACCCCCACACGCTCCACTATGGGAATCATTTAGGACAATCTCTGCTTCCTCATGAGTAAGGCAGCGACGCAAGATGGAATCTACCCCTCGTCGATATAATGTATCTCCTATAATGAGGTAGTTCTTGGCATGAAGGCGTAACTTACGTCGTTCCTCCCTAGAGTAAGCGGCAGGATACTTCAAAGTATGGAGATATATAAGAATATCTCTGTACCAAGGATCAGAGGTGGATATAAGGAAGATGTGCTCATCTGGGAATGAGTCATCCTCGACCACTACATTCTCTTCCGTCGGAAATTTTGCTATTAGCTCAGCAAAAACTAAGGACTTTTTAGAATTATCGGATTTGAAATCCAAGTCAAACTCTTGGAGAATGACTATCCACTTGTTAAATTTTCCCCAAACAATCCATCGGGGTAAGACATATTGGAATGGATTCACATCCGCCACTATAGTTGTGGTTCTCAGTGAAATGTAGTGGCGCAACCTCTGCACAACATAAACAACTGCTAAGGCTAACTTCTTGACGTGGGAGTATCTAAGATCAGGTCCGGCCAAAGCACGGCTCAAATAATAAACAACATGCTCAACAAGCTTGTCGTCCTCCTAGAGTAGAAATACCCCAATGGTCGACTCCAACACGGCCAGATATAATATGAAATCCCTAGAATAATCTGGTGGATGTAGCAAAGGAGCCGACAGCAAAGATTTTTTCAATGCCTCAAACGCAAGTTGTGCGGTTTCATCCCATACAAATGGGGTGTCCTGCTTGAGCAAGCGCATGAAACCTTTAGTGATCTTGGCATAATTAACGATGAAACGTTGAAGAAAGTTAGACTTTCCTTGCAGGCTTTGAAGTTGCCTGAGAGAATGAGGAGGAGGCATATTTACAATGGCCTCAACTTTCAATGGATCCACCTAGATGCCTCTACTAGAGACAATGAATCCTAGTAATCTACCTGACTCAACGCAGAATACACACTTGTGGGGATTCAAGCGAATTTTATAATATCTGCATCGTTCAAAAATTAACCATAAATGATCGGGATGTTGGATCCTCTTGCGAGAATGTGCAGGAAAATCATCAAGGTAGGGTTCGACAATGGCTTTTATATCGTGAAAAGCAAAGTTCACGGCTCGTTGAAAGGTAGCCCCAGCATTTTTCAATCCAAAGGGCATTTTTCTATACGCGAATGTACCCCAAGGACAAATGAAAGCAGTTTTATGTTGGTCTTCCGGTTTGATTTGGATTTGATTGTAGCCGGAGAAACCATCCATAAACGAGAACACCTCACTCCCCGCACATGCATCTATGATTTGGTCAATAAATGGTGTGGGGTAATTGTCCTTAGGACAGGCTTTATTGAGGTCTATAAAGTCTATACAAACGCGAATAGTCCCTTGCTTTTTATCAACAGGAACAGGGTTGGACACCCATTCAGTCAAAGCTATGGGATATATAAAACTAGCTTTCAACAACTTTTCAACTTCTGCCTTCACAGCCTCCGCTTTACACGGGTTCATGGGTCTTAATTTCTGTCGAACCGGCTTAGCATCAGGATAGGTTCGGATTTCATGTTGGACAATAGATGGATCAATGCCTGGCATCTCCTCATATGACCAGGGAAAGATATCGCGGAATTTCTTGAAAAGGGCAGTGTATATGGCAATCTCCTCCGAAGAGCAGTTTGCACCTATATAGATGTTTTCCATGACATCTGGGTTTACAGAGATATTGATGGGTATAGTAGTGAAAATTTTTGCCATATTCCCCTCAGCAAACACCCCTTCCCTAGGCAAAGGGTTGATAGGTACCTCAATATCATCTGACAGTCTCACTTTAAACTCTTGGTTTTCTATCTTGCTTAGATCTGAAAGAAAATAGGATCGATGATGAAGATCTTCACAAATCTTATCACATCCACTCATGGCTTCCAGAATGGCTTCATCGGAAGGTAAAAATGTGTCTAAGCAATCTATGGAATGTGAAGAGTTTTCTGCCAATGCGGGCAAATAGACTTCTTCCAGATCATCTGAGACTGATAGAGGATCTGGAATGGGATCAACAGTGGCTTCAGTGATGGCTTGATAAGCTACCTCCACTGCTGATAAGGGCACTTCTGGTTCATGGGGAGTTGGGAGGACCCAAGGATCAGTCCTATCGACAACCGTAGCGATGGGCTTACCCATAGTAGTAGAACCAATGTAGTTCACCGGGGCTGGAAAATCGAATGTGCCCATTAATGATGCATACATTCTAGCTCCCAAGCTCTGTGCAGCAGGTTTGGCCTGATCAACCAATGGCACAGTGGAATCCTTAGACTCTAAATGGCCTTTTCGGGTAAAATCAAGTTGGTCAACAGTAACCAACTTGCCCTCATGTGGAAAAACCATGACACGAAGAACAACCGATGCAACAACAGACATTGCATAAGTCCAATTCCTTCCCAGAAGCAAATTGTGGTCCAAGGGAGCATCAATCACTTCAACTTCAACAGACACTTCTTTTCCTGCTAACTTAATCTCAAAAGCTGGCAGGATACCATGAGGATGGAAGGATCTTCCATCAAAAGCAGTAAGTAAAGTGTTTGATGGGACCAGCTCTGGGGATCCAAGAGCTTTCCAGCAGGCCAGGGACATAACACATGTAGAGGCTCCCTCATCAACAACTGCCCTTCCAATGGTCTTATCACCATGGATGACATCTATTGATAGGGCTACATGGTAAGGTAGGCGAATTTTGACTCAGATAGATTAAATTTCACCATGAGACTCGAAGAATTCATGCTACCTAAAGCTGCTAAGAGAGCATCCCACTGGGTGGGACAACTCTGTAACACCACTAAAGCTGACATTGCACACGGGGTTTGAGCTAAATCTTCAACCACAGAGTAGTTTGAAGCAGCCCTAGCATTGGGGTTATGCAAGGTCTTCTTGAAAACACCTTTCGGTATCTTCGGCATAGTTTCGGCAGGTTTCTCTATTGTGAGAGAGTTGGAAGGTTCACCTACAGCTTTACCCTTCTCAAGAGTCTCGTTCTCATAGTTTTTGTTCCTGGTTTGCAACAAAGTCGAAGATCGAACCATGTTGATATAATTAGGGTCAGGGGTAGTTTGAGTGCCCCCTGCTACATTAGAAGCTGAAGCAGTGTTCTGTCCTTGGGGAAAAGGATCCTTTAGGACAGCCGGTTGTGAGCTTTGAGCAGCTTCTGGGCTTGATCCATAAGGGGACAAAGGTGAGTAAGGTGGTCCTCTTAGCACAACTTACAAGGGAACTTAACCTTCTTATTTTATTTTTTCCCCCCATCAGAATTGTCTGCGGGCTTTGGCTTGTTTTGGTTTCCCTCTCCCTTTTTACCCTTCTTTTTCTTCCCGCCAGGCTGCTGATTGCCTTTCTGATAATTTTGCGCAAAAAAATTTGCATTATGGGGAGAGGGGGCAGCCTTTGCTGCCTCTGCCATAGACTGTTTGATAGACAATTGGTGAATTTGTTTAGTCAAAGACTCTACATTGGGAGTGATAACGGACCCAACCACACCATCGGCATGGGGTCCAGGCTTAGGCTTCTCCGCTTCATGCGAAGGCCTAGGTGCCTCAGGGATGATCTCATATAAGATCCCAGACTGTGAATAAATCAAATATAACTGCTGGGCCCTGAGTATGGCTTCTTCTTCATTCGTTACTCCTGATGTGGAAACATCCTTAGATATGTATGGCAACAGTGATTTAAGGAACCATTCTAATAGAAACTTAGGAGGAATGGTGGCTTTGATAAGACTCTTTCACCTCCTCCACTCTTGGATATGATCCAAGATGTGGGTAGCCTTGTTTTGTCTAAAATTAGACAACAATTCCGTTCCAAAATCGTATCGAACCGGAAGCTGAAAGTGGCTAAGGAAAGCACTAGCCAAATCCTAGAAACTACTAAAGGCAGCAAAAGGCAATTCAATATACCACTTTGTAGCCGTACCTGTCAAGGTCCTCTGGAATAGTCTCAATCTAATTGAATCCTCATTCAACGAATTGGAAGAACACCATAAGTGAAAAGTGGTGGCATGTGCCCCAGGATCTTCACCAGCTTTACCTTCGAACTTAGGGATATCCGAGGGCAACTTGGTGGGAACAGGTGGCCACAAGGGGTCATGCCTCACCTGGTCATTCATCAATTTTGACAAGTCTTGCAAGTTTAAAGTTGCTAGAAAAGGAAGTTTGGGCCTAACCGGGGCACTAGATGTGCCAACTTGGGGATTAGAGGGACCTGCCCCCGAATGCCCATGGGTAAAAGTGGGGTTGCCCCCAGCCACCGGTTGTGAAGTGGGAAGGTTGCTTTGAAACGGATTCCATCCAAAAGCCACAGGATTGTGGGTGGGAGGTGCAGTGTAAGTGGTTCGGGCCGTCCCCATAGAAGCAGGGGTCTGAAAGACTGGAGCAGGTATCCCTCCGCTAAACAACGAAAAGGGAGAGCTTGTGTATGGGACTGAAATAGGGGTTTGGAAGCTTTTCCCATAAGAGGTGTTGCTCCCAAACTGCACTCCTACATATGAAGGAGATGGACCTACGTATGGACTGGATGGGGGAATTTTCCCCCCATTCCAAGGGTATCCTTGAACAAATGCCGAGGATCCTACCGGACCACTTTGGGTAGTGTAAGGAAAGGAAGAAGGAATGGAAGGTATACTGGGGATCCCAGCAACCATGTCACCAGAACTACCTCCTATGTTGGAGTGAACCGGTGGTTGGACCACCCGGCTCGCTGGAGTCAAAGGTGTAGAAGGCAAACTAGATCTAGGGGCGCTTACCGGGGGAGGTAGTACCCCTTCAACCGGAAGGGTTGAGGTGAACACAAAAGGACTTTCTTCCACAGAAGACATGACTCTACCCACAGGGACACCTAGTACTGGTGAATCAAATGGTCTAACCTAGATGATCACAGGATCGTTTAAATCAGTCAAGGGGGAGTTAAAATTTCATGCAAACTCGTCAGTCTGCAATTATTCTATCTCAACTGTGTCAAGATTGAAACGGTTAGCAATGAGTTCTGGTTCACCAAGAACTTCACTTGTTCCTACAGGTTCAAATGAACCCTCTGTGTTTAATCTCCGCCTTTGAGGTAAAGGTGGAGGCTCCAATGCAGTGATAGGAGGAAGGTTTCTCAACCTTCTTGACCTTCTAACAAGTTGGTCCTCCAGAATTAAAAATTTAACTAATCACACCCTAAGGCCAACTAAACACAGGCAAAACCATAGAGCATACACTAAAAATTCCTAAAGTCTCAAACAATCAAACCAGGGTAAAAGATGTACTTTCCCGAAGAAAGCTGAGGAACGATTACTTGGCGTCCTTGAAGTGGTTCTTAGGCACAAGCGGAGGAATCACCCACCGCCCTCCTACACTTTCAACAAGGGTTACCTTCCAAGCCCGTTCAAGGTGAACCAGAAATAACCTTCCGAATTACCTAGGTATGAACCCTAAAAAGACAAGAGACTAAAGGCTACCTTGGCAGTATCAACAGTCTGGGGGGATAGTCGTCAGCCGAACTCATACGCATGGGCAGGGTAGCTGAGCCCGAAACTCTGTCTAGGACAGAATCCCCAGATGCGTAAAAGTCTTGGGTTACGCTTTGACAAGGATTCGGAGGGTTATCTCCTCTGTCCAAGCCTCCACGCGGCCTAGTGCTTAACTCCCGTTTGAGAGGAGCTTCCCAGATACAGTGATAAAGTCAAGGATTTACCTAAAGAAAGGTCCACTACGTCTGAGTTTATAACTTGTGGGAAGTTTACACTCCCTAGCTCACAAGTCTAGCCTAAGCTAGTAGGTGAAAGGCCCCTAAAAATAAAAACTTACTAGTAAATTTTAATTTATGCATTTATTTTAGAGGGTTGTTCTTTACTCAAGAGGTAACGAAGTGATATACTATATGGTGTTTTGACTCAAACAAGAAACAAATGAAAGTAAAGGTGCATTCAAAGAAAACTACTACTATAAAATAAACTTCTTTTCATTTTCTTGCAAATATGTATTGATGAATTAAATGAAACAATAAGAGAAACTAAGCCTATATTTTTGTATATTTTGAGATTATATTTTTAAAATGAAACAAACACTACTTATGCAAAATCACAATGCAAAAGGTTAACTATGTTTTCTTTTCACGTTTAAAAATTCTCAAAAATCTACTATGCATCTACTTGAGTAAACTTGAAACCTATAAACTATATAAAAGCCACAAACTAAAGCAAACAGGAAGACAGAACCAACAGACAACCACTAAAGGAAGGCTAGGAACGCTAGCTTGGGTGCAAAAAATGACAAAGAATCACTGCAGACTTACCAGGAAAGTGACAACCAGCTACTGTTAGAAGACAGGCTAGAAAAAACAGAGCCCAAGACCCTGATCACTGATCTGGACTAAGACACTTTAACCCACAACCCAAACAGGCCAAAATACTTCAAAATGAAAACAGTAAATAAATCAAGCACAAAAGACTCAAGGGCTTTCAAGAAGCACGAAGTGTGATCACCTGAGGCATTCAGACAAACTCTACAACATTCTTAAAGAAAATCTTCTCAGAAAACAGGGACTATACCAAGAAAAAGAACAAGCAAACTCTTACTTAAAAATCCCAATTTCCAGGAGTATTCACGACTGTGTATAAGAGCAGGTCGCGAATGATACGTGATTGTCTAGTATTACAACCCGCGAATGCAAACCAGTATTCATGACTGTCTAGAAAGACAACCCGTGAATGGGTATAAAATTTTCCTCAAAAAATCAAGAAAAAACCCAAGACTTTCAAACGCTGAAGCAAATAAGAACCAGGATAAAAATCACAAACAGATTCACAAGCAAAACTGGTCAAGATAACAGAAATGACCTACAGCAGTCTAGGCTATCCCCAGCGGAGTCACCAGTTCTGTTGTACAGGATTATGCACCTAATAACCATAGGTCTGGGGTTACCAACATACTCAATTACTTGCAGACAATTGACTTCTAAAGCACAGAATAGGAAATAGGAGGGTTAGAAGGACTTACTTGTTAAACGAAGGTCGATCCTTGCTATCCTCTTCCTCTCTGTTCCACTTCCAAAGTCTTCAAGATTTCTCCTCTTTCACCTGTCAAGAAACACTCTTCCAGATACAAGATGATTCATGTACATATAAGCAGGTTAGATAAAACATATATCATACTGAAATATAAACATTTATCAAACCACAAGACATGAAACACATATGGAAGAAGTAATCTCTTTATTATTAATAATGGAAAGAGTTAAATGTTACAACCCAACGTCTGAGACAAGAACTCCTCTGCAACCAAAGGATTCTGAGTTTCACTGCTCCAAAGGCTTCTGTAGACAATCCACCAGCATAACTTTTCTCTCCAAGTGTAAGTATCAACACCCTCCCCAAGGCCTGTATTTATATGGGTGAAATAAGGCAGTTCTCGAAGGTTGGGGAAGTTGTAGCAGTTAAGGAAATTAAGTTAAATAACTTAACTAATCTCCAATTAGCGAGTATTTTTATGTTTTAATGTTTGAGACATATTCGTGGGTATGTAGTAGAGCAACCCGCGAATGATTCGCGGCTTACCATAAAGGAAACCCATGAATACATGGATTCGCGACTTGTAACAACCGAGACTCGCGAGTGATGCATGAGTTGTATAGAAGGATAGTCGCGAATACATCTCAACATAGCCAAATGACAAAGTAACTAGGTGGATGATGAAAGAATGTATTTCATAATAAACCAAGCTATAGTGTTTTGGACAGACCTCTATCCATAAGTGTCCTTTTGTGTGCCAACATGAGGGATGTCGGCACTCGAACGGAGAGGTGCCATTCAGGTGTATAACACTCTCCACCTAGTTCCTTCCACCAGTTTGACCAGTAACACTCTTATTAACAGCTCTCCCATGCTATTGTCTCCACTTTTTATTTAATAATAATAAAATATTCAGAATTACATTCCACTTCTTTTGACTCTGCTGAGTCATTAGTTCCTACTTAGCATTAAATTTATCATAATGTCTTAGGAATTCAAATTAAAACAATTAACATTATTTTACAAAATTTGGGTATGTGACAGCACTTATATGCCAAATACATGCAAGAAAAAGAAATCGTTTTGTGGATAGTGGTCTAGGGGTCCGTGCAAGGTGCGGTGAATAGAAAAGACAACTATGTGTTAAAAATACAAAACAAAAACTAAAAATTACATTCCTTTACAAGCGGTGGCCCAAAAACTCACATGAGTTGTGGTCGGGAAGTGTGATACAAGTATAGGTTCGTAGACACTTGCATTGTCATGTCATGGCTCGTAAATCAAGGTGACTGGTGGGAAATGGTCTCGAAATTGATTTATTAAACATGCGACGATGGCCTCATAAAGAGATATAAATTTGAGCCCGAAGGTGTGAGAGGTGTCTCTAACCGGTTCTAGGTGACTTTGGATTAGAAGCTAATGGTGATGCCCCTGACTTGTGGTAAAAACATGTTGAAAAACAAAAAGGGAAAGAAACTACGCTATAAGGGACTCATAGTGGTCATATTAGGCATAGGTTCTCTTGAGGTGGAGCTCATTACGTGGCTTCTTCAAGAGTCGACCATCTGAGTTAGCGAAGAGGTATGCCCCCTTGCTGAGATGAAGGTCATTGGCAAGGCGGGGTGATGAAATCCGGTCTTTTATGGGAAGAATCAATTCCATACTATGGTTTAAAGGGAACGGGGTAAAACCAGAGGCGGTCTTATAGATCTCTCCATCATCGCATAAGTGGTGCTAAGGTAGATCAGGTGGATCTTCCACGGTCGACGAGACGGAATGGAAATTGGTGCTAGAGATCATGTAAATGGTATTGGTTGTGGTTTTTGTGGTCTTGCCTCCAGTCTCTGTTGGAGGAAGAGGGATAGGCCTGGAGACAAGAGGATTCTTTGATGGACCTGGAGGTAGGTGCAACATCATCTCAATTGGCTGGACATGAGTCAACACATCTTGGGGCCTCAGAGGTATGGTAGGTGGTTCAAGGTACCACACAAGAGCTCTCAATGTGAAATCCTATAGATTGTGGGTTGCCGAGACAGACTTACTCATGATCTCATATGGTAGGAAAAGGAAAGAGAAAAGGAAAAGGAAAAGGAAAAGGATCATGTTGATTGGGGATGAACCCCAATGTTTCCCTGGTAACTAAGGTTGCGGTTGTGGTTTGGGAAACAATGGAAGCCTTTCTGACATGGTGGCAGGTTGGGCCTCCCATGGTCAAATGTAAGTGTTGAGCCTTTCTGACATGGTGGTAAGCTTGGCCTCCCATGGCTAGATATGAGTGTTGGTCCTTTCTGACATGGATGTTGGATGTATTCCTCCCATGGTCAGATATAAATGTTCGGCGTACCTTTCTGACATGGATGATAGATGTGTTCCTCCCATGGTAATATATAAGTGTTGGGAAGGCCTTTCTGACATGGATGTTGGATGTGTTTCTCCCATGGTTAGATATATGATCCGTGAGATCTCAACTTGAGTGCATTAAAAGTTTGTTTTAAAAAAGAATGCGTTCAACAGGTTAATTAATGGAACAACATTAACAGAAATTAAATGCTTAAAACAGAGATGGAAAACAATAATGATAAACAGATATAAAGAAGAAACACAGAATCAGAGAGTCATAAACAGAACTTGATAACAGAGTTCACCCCCTCCTCTGGGATACGTCTCCGGGTCCCTCTCCAATGGGTACCGATCCAATTAATCTTTTTAAAATGGTACAAAAATGGTTCTGGAATCAACTTCAGCAACTATAAACAGAATTCTGTACAAAGTCTTTAAGACCCCTCTTTGGAAATTACAATCAGCCTTCGTAAGGAAAAGAAAGCTAAAGTATGACAGGGAATGTCGATTTCCACAGTAACAGTATCTAGACACTTCACAGCAAAACTCTCCAAGCTTCCCATAACCAAGAAATGATGTCCCCCCTCTAAACGATCTGAGTCCTCTATTTAAGAGTTTAGTGGGAACACAAGTAACGGATTCGCCTCCCTCTTTCATAACAGCTGTTATCTTCTTTATTATCGTTACAATCATATGCTGAACCATGTATGATCCGTCAAATCGCTGCCCAAGCGTTATGTTACCATGATGTTCCATATCCCCGAAACGTTGCAACCAACTCCACACACATATGTTGATTCACAACACGTTGCAATGACCGCCCCGCACATATGCTGACAACTGGGCTATGCCCTATGTAACGTAACCGTTTGATGTCACCACTAACTCCACTAATGTCGCAGCAACCGATATACATATGTCGCAGCAACTATGATGTACATATCGTGGCATATAACTGATCCCCAGTCGCAGCATAAATGTGATAGGGTTACGTCGCAATGACGTGATCGCGCACCCTCATCTGACCTCCAGAATAGTGCCCTTTAACCGTGCACAAGACCACTAGAGGGTATGTACTTGATCGCACGGGCTCTGCCAACTCCAATGCACGGGATTTTCACAAAACATTCAGTGTTCCACTTGACGGTTCGTAACTTCGCGGCCCATGCGATAAGCTGTGCGGCATACGATGACTGCGCGGGATGTTCACATCTTAACCGCCAAGCTTAGTCTTCGCACTATGTTTAGCATATGATTTAAAACATATGTTATGTTCTTTGAACCATAGATTAAATACCATTGTACCATATTGGGTTGGTTTAATTTTTGAAGATGAATAATCCACCGGATCATTCCTCCCCATTGGAGAGCTTTTGGACCACCAAAATCCTGAATTATTTGGCAAGTAAGTGAGGGTACAAATCCCTCACTTTTCCAACCTCCATCCATCTTGCTTTGTTAGGATGCATGCCTTTAAGCCCCACTCTAAGGTACTCAGCATTCCCCCTTCGTGAAGTCCTTACATTTCTGTCAAGAATAACATCATCCTGCAACTCTTTCATGTATTCAGGTGCCATATCATCAACTGAAGGAATCTGTATGTTAGTTTCCTCATCCATGATCATAGGAGGCTCATACAGTTTAAGATTCTCAACATTGATAACTGAATAAATTTGCATGTATGGAGGTAAATTCAAGCGAAAATCATTAGTACCGATCTTTTCCAAGATCTCAAAAGGACCATACCTGATAGGCTTAAGCTTTTTACCTTCACCTTTCATTCTTTCTTTGGTGATATGTAACCAAACTTTGTCACCAACTTGAAATTGATGATCAACTTGATGCTTGTCATGCCTAGCTTTGTACTTTTCCTGGCTCTTCTCCAACTGTTCTTGAACTGCCTGCTGTACTGCTTGGATTCTCTGAATGAATTTTAGGGATTTATCTGCATCATGATGTCCATCCACTGCATCTTTTCCAAAAGAGAATTCCATCGGTGTTTTTGGAAGATAACCAAAACAAGTTTCAAAAAGAGATCTTTTCGTGGAAGAATGAGCTGCATGATTGTAGGCATGCTGTATATACTGCAACTGCTCATCCCAAAGTTTAGGATGTTTACTACAATATCCTCTGAGCAGCTGAACCACTATCCTATTCACTACCTCTGTTTGCCCATCATTCTGTGGATGAAAAGCTGTACTTTTCTTCAGTTTAGTATCCATAAGCTCCTATAAGGTCGACCAGAATTCTCCCAAGAACCGGGAATCCAGATCAGATACAATAGACATGGGTAGCCCAAAATGTACCCAAACATTCTGAAAGAATAGATGAGCTGTTTGTTCAGCAGTGATCTGTTTGTTATATGGCATTAAGATACACATTTTTCTGAATCTATCCACAACAACATATAGATAATCATGCCCTTTTCTAGACATAGGTAGTCCTCCTACAAAGTCCATAGAAATGCTTTCCCAAGGGCAAGAAGGAATTGGAAGAGGAGTGTACAAACCCAATTTCCTATTGCTAGGCTTACTTGTTGCACACATAACACAACCTCTTATGTATTTAGCTACAGTTTCTTACATCTGAGGCCAATAATAGTGATTCTGCAATACAGACAATGTTTTACTTACACCAAAATGTCCTGCAATCAATGAACTATGTGCTTCTCGGATCACATGCACTCTCTCTTTCTCTGGAATACAGAGTTTACAGAGATGATACAAGAGCTGATCATGCACATAATAGTTCTCTTCCTGTTTACCATGTGTTAGTGATGAATATATGCTCTTAAAATCTTTATCTTCTGCATATTTTTCAATATAACTTTCATGTGTTAATGAACTGTTTTGAAGAATGATGGAAGCATTCGTAGGTGGCCTTGATAACATGTCTGCTACTTTATTGTGAATTCCCTTTTTGTATTTAATTACGAGATGAAACTGTTGCAATAATCCCATCCATCTTAAATGCCTACTTTGTTGTACTTTAGTTTGAGATTGCAGATATTGGAGTGGCTGATGATCAGTATGTATGACTATTTCTTTTCCCATGATATAATGTTTCCATTTCTTCACACTCTGTACTAAAGCATACAACTCTTTGTCATAGGTCGGATATTTACTTACTGCATTAGAGAATGTTTCTTAATGGTAACAGACTGGCTTCCTTCCTTGCATCAAAACGGCTCCCATGGCAAACCCGCTGGCATCGGTGTCGATCTCAAATGGCTGCTGCAAATCTGGCAATGTCAGAACTGGTGCGGTGCTAATCATTTCCTTCAAAGTGTCGAAGGCTCTCTGATGCTTGCCTCCCCACTGGAAAATTTCTTTAACGCTTGTCAACACATGTAATGGAGCAGCAATGGAAGAAAACCCAGAAATGAATTTCCTCCAATACTGAACCACACGCAGAAAAATTCTGATTTCAGTAACGGTGTTAGGCCGTGGCCAGTTTACAATGACAGCAACCTTGGCTGGGTCCACTCGCAGGTGGCCTCCACCAATAATATGGCCCAGATATACTAAAGAAGTTTTAGCAAACTCACATTTAGACATTTTTACATGAAGCTTCTCCTTCCTCAGTACATCTAAAACTTTCTTCATATGTACAATATGCTCCTCCTAGGTTTTGCTAAACACTAGGATATCATCCAGATATACAATTACAAAATCATCAATTAATGGTCGGAAGACATCATTCATGACCCGCATGAAAGTAGCAGGAGCGTTACATAGCCCGAAAGGCATTACAAGCCATTCATACAAACCCTGTTTTGTTTTAAACGTTGTTTTCCAGGCATCATTTTCAGCAACACGGATTTGATGATACCCACTACGCAGATCCAATTTAGTAAAATAAATGGCATGTTTCAACTGATCAAGCAAATCATCAATGCGAGGAAGAGGATACCTATTTTTAATGGTGATTTTGTTAAGGGCCCTGTAGTCGATACACATCCTCCACGACCCATCCTTCTTTGGAACCAAGACTATAGGAGAGCCGCAAGGAGAAGTGCTTGGCCAGATGACCCCCTTCTCAATCAGCTCCTGAACCTGCTTCTTCATCTCCTCATTTTGCATCATAGACATCTGGTACATAGCTATGTTCGGGAGTGGCACATCCTCTTGCAAATGTATCTCATGTTGAATCTCCCTCTTTGGTGGTAACCCTTTTGGATCTTGAAACAAATCATCATACTCAGAAATAATTTCAATTAGTTCAGATTTCTGTTTAGGATCACAACCTTCAAAAGATTTAGAGATCTCATCATTCTTTACCTTAACCATCATTAACACAAAATTATTACTAGCATTTACCAACCTCTTCATTTGTCTTGCAGAAACTATTGCTAGGTTTGTTCTTGTCTTATGTGCTCGTACAATATATTCCACACCATCTTTAAAAAGATGATACTTATTCTATTCTCTATAAAAGACTGCTTTCCGGTCATACAAATATGGACTCCCAAGTACAATTCCACAAATGTCAAGTGGTACTACATCTAGTTCTACCTCATCCATGAACTTTTCAGTAATGGCAAACTTCAATACACATTTCTTTGTAACTTGTAATTGTGTATCATTAGTAACCCAACCAAGAGGATAGGGTTTTTCATGAGGCATAGTAACTAAATGCAATTTCTTAACCACTTCTTCTGATATCAGGTTTACTTGCGAACCACAATCAAACAATGTATCAATCTTTGTGTGATTTGTAATGACACGAACATGAAACAGTGCACTTCTTTTTTTATCATTTTGCTTAGAAGTAGATGGTAGACTTGTACTAGAACTTGATTTTGCATCAATGGGAAGTGAGATACTTTTATTCTTACCCTGGATTCCGATAGCTGTAACCTTTGTTTCATCACCTGAGTGAGATCCCAAGTCTTGAATAACTGCTGCAGTAGCTTTTCCTTTGCCTTTATCTTTGTTTCCTTCGAACTTCTTTGGCCTTAACTTCGGATGAAGTTTCCAACACTTAGAGACATCATGTCCCTTCTGGCAATGCGAACATGTAGGCTTTTCACCCTCTTTCTTAACAGTAGCCATCTTCTTTTTCCCCTTATCTTGACCCTTCAATTTGTTGTCAAATTTAAATGATTTCTTCACAAAAGTATCATTAGCATGCTTACCCCTGGCTTCTAAATGGGTAGCTTGAACACATACATCATCCAAATTACTGGGGTTAAACATCAACAAAGTATGTCTTAAATAAGAATGCATGCCACCAATGTACTTAAGAAGAGTTTCCTGTGTATCCAATGCAATATCCCTCTTTCTGAATTTATGAGTATAATCTTGAATGCTTTGTCCTTTAGTTTGTCTAAACATTTGCCAACCCATGGTTAATTGTTGGATATGGCCTAAATGATAAAATTGCTTCCTTAATACTTCAATGAATTCATTCCAAACTGAAATAATTTTACCGTTCTTTCAAAGATCTTGCTGAATATTGCTCTCCCACCAAGTAAGATCCATTCCACTCATTCTCAAAAGTGGCCAATTGAATCCTGAAAGGGTCATCATTAATGCCCTGCACCCTGCAATATACTTCAAGCTGCTTGATCCAATTGTCTAACTTTTCAGCATCTAAATCTCCATTATAAATCGGTAACTCAAACTTAACATCCAATTTGAAATAAGGCATATTAGAATTTGCATTAGCATTATGTGAATGAGAAGTATGAGAAGAAGAGAAAGTTTGAGTAGTATCAAGAGGATCACCATCACCTCCTACTCCTTTACCCTTTTCTTCCTTCTTCACTTTTGCATCTTTGGATGAAGATCCTTCTTCTTTCTTCTTCCTTTCTGCTCGCTCATCGAGTAGAATTTCCATCATGGCTTTCATGCTCATAAAAGCCTCTAAAATCTCAGATTCCGAAATAACAGGTTTTTCCCGTTCTGTATGTCCTTCTTCTTCCCCTCGTGGAGAAGACATGGTTCTTGAGAATGTTCTCCTTGAGCCAATCTCAGGATCTTCTTCAACTAATTCTCCTTCCCCAAGCTTTAACCTGGACCTAGTAAGCATTCACAAACTTTCACAAGCAGTCAACCAGCTCTGATACCATAACATGATCCGTCGGACCTCAACTTGAGTGCATTAAAAGTTTGTTTTAAAAAAGAATGTGTTCAATAGTTTAATTAATGGAACAGCATTAACAGAAATTAAATGCTTAAAACAGAGATGGAAAACAAGACTGATAAACAGATATAAAGAAGAAACACATAATCAGAGAGTCATAAACAGAAGTTGATAACGGATTTCACCCCCTCCTCTGGGCTATGTCTTCGGGTCCCTCTCCAATGGGTACCGATCCAATTAATCTTTTTAAAATGGTACAAAAATGGTTCTGGAATCAACTTCAACAACTGTAAACAGAATGCTGTACAAAGTCTTTAAGACCCCTCTCTGGAAATTACAATCAGCCTTCGTAAGGCAAAGAAAGCTAAAGTATGACAGAGAATGTCGACTTCCACAGTAACAGTATCTAGACACTTCACAGCAAAACTCTCCAAGCTTCTCATAACCGAGAAATGATGTCCCCCCTCTAAACGATCTGAGTCCTCTATTTAAGAGTTTAGTGGGAACACAAGTTACGGATTCGCCTCACTCTTTCATCACAGCTGTTATCTTCTTTATTATCGTTACAATCATATGCTGAACCATGTATGATCCGTCAAATCGCTGCCCAAGCGTTATACATTCCATATCCATGAAACGTTGCAACCAACTCCACGCACATATGTTGATTCACAACATGTTGCAATGACCACTCCGCACATTTGCTGACAACTGGGCTATGCCGTATGTAATGTAACCATTTGATGTCACCACTAACTCCACAAATGTCGCAGCAACTGCGATGTACATATCGCAGCATATAACTGATCCCCAGTCGCAGCATAAATGTGAGAGGGTTACGTCGCAACGACGTGACCGTGCAACCTCATCTGACCTCTAGAATATTGCCCTTTAATCGTGCACAAGACTGCTAGAGGGTGTATACTTGACCGCGCGGGCTCTGCCAACTCCACTGCGCGCCACTGTGTGGAAACTGTGCGGGCTTTTTACAAACCATTTGGTGTCCCACTTGACGGTGCGTAACTACGCGGCCCATGCGATAACTGCACGACATGCGACGACCGCGCGGGCTGTTCACATATTAGCCGCCAAGCTTAGTCTCCGCACTATGTTTAGTATATGAGTTAAAACATATGTTATGTTCTTTGAACCATAGATTAAATACCATTGTAGCATATTGGGTCAGTTTAGTTTTTGAAGATGAATAATCCACTGGATCAATATAAGTGCCAAAGAGTATGAAGAACTACATGGAGGCTAGGCGTACAACCAGCATGAAAAAGGGTTGGCTCTGTAGAACTTCTTGTGACAAGTAGAATTGAGAGATAGCACCACTTGATCAAGACAGTTGGAGCAGTGATGATGATGATGATCCAGTGACGAAGACTTGTGCTAATGAATTGTGCCAAGAGAATACCTTCCTAGTTAAGAGGGAGTGTTGATGTATTTGTAACTTCAGAATGTATTCACTTGTATATCTTATATTGTATGCCGATGTTCCTATTGAGAGAATCATTCATATTTCATTGTACCCCCGATGTTCCCAATTTGGAATAGTAAGCAGTAACACATACATTATATAAATATAGGCCAACTTTGCATTGATTCATTAATTATGAAGTAAAATATTAATTTATTCGTTTCAAGTTATAAATTATACTGCATAATGTGGAAATTGAAATTGAAATCCAGTGGATATTTATATAAATCTATTTTACAATCTAGACAATTGAAATTTGGAATTGACATATGTACTTTTTTTATAAGTTTTCTTATATTTAGTCTTTTGAGTCGACATGTGACATCCATGACGCATCTCATCCACTTTGGGCTATAGAAATCCCTTCTTGGTGCAATCATTGAAATAAAGTTACTATTTTAAGATATGTAGATCATTGCTACTACATTTTGTAGAACTCAAAATGGTAGCGACAAGAAGTGTCATAAATAGGTTTGGGCGTGATATATCAAAATTTAAATTTATTGAACATGTTAATGGCCATGTTGACATTAGGATTTCTTTCTTAAAACTCTTCAAATTCAAATTACATCATCTCCATAGCATGCTTATAGTGCTCATAATACACAACTTTATATAAGAACCACCATAGAAAATGTTTCTAATTTTGCATATCACAATAATGGATTTACCAAAATTCTATCACCTTCTCTCTAATACCTTTTGGAAATATTTATTAGTAAGGATGCCTATAAATAAGAACCTGACAAGCATTTTCATATATATTAAACCTAACTTTACTATGAGTTTACAATGTTCTTCTTGAAACATGAAGTAATTTTGATAATATTGTTGTCGTTCAATTTGTTGAATTTCATGGTGCAACGACATTGGCTATAATTTCCCTGTGAGAAGCTTGTTTATTGACTTTTCTTGAAACTCCTCAAATTTGACTTGCATCGTCTCCATAACATATTTATATTTTATGATACCCACCTCAGATAAACACTACCATAAAAAAATGTTTCCAATTCAGTATATCATGAGAATGGGTTTCCCAAAATTCTGAGAGAAGATATATCCTACCACTTAGATGTAGTGGCATCATCTAGTAGGAATTGCACATGATAAAAAAACAATTACAAATACTTGTCAAATATAATATTATATACACAATCAATGAAAACATAAAAATATTTTGTATTGATCTCATCGTTTGAGAAACTATCCTGCACAAGAGATTATGTTGGCCCATAACAATTATTCCCATAATGAAAGTATCAATGAGGATTAACTAGATTAGAACCATAATTCACAATCTAGCATGCTTATAGTGCTCATAATACATAGCATGCTTATAGTTCTTATAATACACAACTCTATATAAGAACCACCATAGAAAATGTTTCTAATTTGGCATATCACAATAATGGATTTACCAAAATTCTATCACCTTCTCTCTAATACCTTTTGGAAATATTTCTTAGTAAGGATGCCTATAAATAAGAACCTGACAAGCATTTTCATATATATTAAACCTAACTTTACTATGACTTTACAATGTTCTTCTTGAAACATGAAGTAATTTTGATAATATTGTTGTCGTTCAATTTCTTGAATTTCATGGTGCAACGGCATTGGCTATAATTTCCCTGTGAGAAGCTTGTTTATTGACTTTTCTCGATTTTCCAAATGAAAAGAATGTTTTTAATACATATACATGTTCCTTTGTGTGTTTGGCATCTTGAAAACCCAACAAATTTCTTTCTTGAAACTCCTCAAATTTGACTTGCATCATCTCCATAACATATTTATATTTTATGATACCCACCTCAGATAAACACTACCATAAAAAAAAAATTTCTAATTCAGTATATCATGAGAATGGGTTTCCCAAAATTCTGAGAGAATATATATCCTACCACTTAGATGTAGTGGCATCATCTAGTAGGAGTTGTACATGACAAAAAAAAAATTACAAATACTTGTCAAATATAAGATTGTATACACAATCAATGAAAACATAAAAATATTTTGCATTGATCTCATCATTCGAGAAACTATCCTGCACAAGAGCTTATGTTGGCCCATAACAATGATTCCCATAATGAAAGTATCAATGAGGATTAACTAGATTAGAACCATAATTCGCAACCTAGCCTAATGTTGTGCCTAGTCTAAAATCAACAACGTGGCTTAAAGGCCTTACCCTTGGTGTTCTAAAGTCATTTTAGTATGGGTTCTAATGGGTTGCTGCTAGAAATACACTATGTCAAAGTAATTGTATCAGTACAATATCATAATACTAGTAGCACAAATCATATCTTCATGTTTAGGTCACAAAGGAAAAGTGTTAGAAATATGCCTAGGAGGGGACTCTCAATAAGTTATGCCTATATTTTTCTCAATCTTGGACAAAGGCAAGACCAACCCCTTGGAATTCACCAAACTGAAAATATATGTCATGAAAACTTTGAATATACTTTAACCATAATTTATAAATAAATATAATGGAATTTCCTTGTTATTACAGGAATGGTTATCAAATACCATAAACCACCTATCCATCTTGTTATATTTCCATGATCGGAATGTGCACTAGTCCATACAAAGACATATTTTTCTTGGATCAAGGGGTAGGTCAGTTCTAAGGTCAATAAACTATTGAACAATCATATATTTGGTTATATGCAATTTGTTTACCTCTTCCTTATTGTTAAATTTGAGCATATAGATTTGTAGACAAACACACAACTCACAAAGAAGATCTCACAATTTACTCAGCCATTGAAGAATGAAACAGTGCAAAACGCTTGCAGCTGTGAATGCTTTCATT
>LPNX010374606.1:21704-43495 GCA_001517045.1 Pseudotsuga menziesii
TTTACATCAAGTAAAGTAAAGTAACTGCTCAAAAATAAGGTGCTTGGGGAAAAACCACATGGGAAAAAAAAAACCCCTTCTAATTAAGCAGGTAGAATCAGGATCAATCTGGTTCTTCTGTGCACAAGTATCCTGGGGCCTGGCATGTGAACCTCTCCATCATTATGTCTAGAGGAATCTTCCTCTTTGGAAGAAGAATGATATGCTCAACTAAATCAGAAATATAGACAGCTGCCGGATGAAGACTGGACCCATGTAGAGCAACTGAAGTCAACTGAAAAGTGAGGAAAGGTTCTTGAGAATTCAGAGAATGTGAAGAACACTAAATAAACTGATATGTTTCAGCCATGAACAGAAAACCATGAGTGGTAAGAACATCCCCAAGTGTTAGGAGCAGGTGTCCAGGCGGATGCAAAAAAATTTCCTCTTTACTAGTTCTGTGAGAAGATGAGCATGTGATCAATGGTAGAGAAGCACTGGGACTGTTGAGAGTGAATGCTGGAGATACATAGTCTGATATAGCTTCTGAAATAGATAATGAATCACATAATAAAATATCAGCAACCTCATATGAGGAAACTAACACCAAATCCCCATCAGCAGTTTTGAAGAGAAAGTGCGGTACTTGATTTTTCACACTGGAATTGGTGAGAGCAGCTACAAGCATGACTGAATGCTTTTGAATTTTAAAATATGAACCAAATAATATCAGATCGGAAATTAAATCAGATATAAACAGGTTCAAAACAGATCCAAAACTGTGAAATGGAATCAAATCCCCAGCAGCAGTTTTGTAGGAGACTTGCGGTACTTGTTTCTTCACACCGTTGATGAGAACAGCTACAAGTGGTACTGAAAGATTATGAATTTGATATGTTAAACCAAGAAATATCATATCATATCTAAATAATATCATATCAGATCCAATAAGGTTAATATCAGATTCAAATAAATGGTTAACCGAGACAGTGGATGCACAGCTTTCTTTTTCTTCAAAATTCTGAATTTTGGTGCATGCAATCCTACAGGAATTTGCTGGAAGATCTAGATCATGGGGAGCGAATGTGTCACTCTTATAATCTGATATTTCTTCCAAAATATCCAAGTTTTTACATATTTGCACACCAGCAGCAACATTAGAGGAAGAAAAATCAAATTTCTCTTCACTTTCGGAAGCAATTACTGGTAAATTTTGCACAGAATTTAAAGGAAAATCACCGGTGAATGTTTGCATGGAAGTGCAGCAGAATTTTTCTTCAATATCAGAGATTTGAATGTCTTCTTCTATTTCATCAATATGAGAAGATGAGATATCAGAGATCTCATGAACTTCCGGAGCATCAGGAGAAGGAGTCACTGCATGGAGACTGTCTTCAATTCGAATTGACTGTTTAGAAGCTTCTACTTCTTCTTCATCTTGAAAAACTTCATCAGAGAGAGTGGAGGCCGAGATTTTTGGATCAAGGATGCTCCATGTGCTTCCAAAGGTTCTGTCCAATCTTTCCCAGAGTTCCTGTGGATCATTAATAGATCTACTGTGGTAGCGCATGCTAGGAGAAAGAGCCAGTTCCATTATTTCAAAAGCTTTATCCTTTGCTTTTAGCCAGTCATTATCACTCTCAAAAGTATGTCTACCAAGTCCAATAGACCCCGAAAAGAGTTTTTGTCTTCTCAGACATATATTCATCTTCACCCTCCATTCAAAATAGTCTGAGGATCGGGTGAGAAGAGGAACTGATGAATTCATTTCGAAGTTGTACCTACAAAACAAAAAAATGATCCAGTAGGAGATTCGAGGAGGAGAAGTTCCTTTTCTGTCGAGGCTCTGATACCATGTTAAATTTGAGCATATAGATCTGTAGACAAACACACAACTCACAAAGAAGATCTCATAATTTACTCAGCCATTGAAGAATGAAACAGTGCAAAAGGCTTGCAGCTGTGAATGCTTTCATTAATCAAAAAAGTAATCCAGATGATAATTACAATAATGTAAAAGGGCTTAAATAGCCACAAGCAATTTGAATCCACATGAGGAAGTTTGAATTGATTAGCCTCTACTTGACTGTAGGTAACCAAGACTTTGTCTAAATCACTATCGGAGGACCCAGTAGTTAACTGTCCTTGTCTAAATCATAACCGGAGTTCATAGGAGCTTTAAAACACAACCAAGTGTTACATTTAGTGTTGACTAATGGTTAAATGATTGTGGTAGGTGAGAAAAGTGCCCCACATGTGTGCAATCAATTAAATCTAGCGCTAACTGAAGGTAGAGGGATAGAACTGAATGTAACTGACTCCTAACTTGGCTTGATTAGTCATTAACTGAAGTGAACTGAACTTGGTTGGTTTTGGCACTCCCAGTTGCTTCCTAAATTGTAGGGATTGATCTAGGAGACTCCTAAACTTATGCAATCAAGTGCAATAAGTGGCAGTGAGCCTCAATTAGTGTTCCCCACACTTTGGTAACTGAAACATGTGCCCCAATTAGGTCAAGTTTAACCAATGGTGCTAATGACTATAAATAGACTGGATGGACTCTCGATTTAGACATGACTCCCGATTTAGACATATGACCAAATTTGGACAAGGGAGGATTAATAATCCTAACACTTATGTCAGTTGAGTTTTACTCTCTCACCCTACCCCTATATATGAGATAATTGGCCTCAAACATAGTCAATTGAAAAAACAATGGTTTCAAGTGAAGTGGCCAATGAAATATGATATGGTTCTTTAGTGTTCCTAAGCTCACCAATTATGTTTATAGGTCCATTCAAAGACTGATTAATTTCTATATATATACATCTTATGGGATTAGTTAGGAGTTATAGTTTGGGTACCAATCAATATTTTGCTCCATGTTTGTGGATTAAAAATTACATTAGACAAGAACAATATATTTTTACAAATTATATAAATTCGTAAAATTAAAAAACCTCCAATGAATCCAACCTCCCTCTTATTTGTTCTTCCTAGTTTAAATTGAATTAAAAACCAAAGAAAATTGTGGTTGGGAAAATACGGAGAAAAAGCATTGAAGGGTGGCTATGGGTTGAAAATGCAATGGAAAAACGGGTCATCATTTTGTTTTATTCGTTTAGACAAAGAAACACACATGTTTTTAATCCCTAAACATTTTTACGTTGATAGACATTTTTATTTGAGATTTGGGGTGAACTACGGCCTATGCTTTCTCATCTACCAATGAGGATGAGATACGTGTACTATCGAGATTGATTCTATGCCAATGGTTAAAAAATTAAAATAAACAATTATATATATATATATATATATATATATATAGATATATATATATAATAACTGGGAGATAGCTGATGAATGGATAACTGGTAGCAATGCATGAATAACTCGTAGTTGAAGAATGAATAAACAACACTTCGTGGAAACTAACTAAAAGAATGCGAGATCAAAAGAAAAATAATATAAAAAATAACTAATAGTTGATAAATGGATAACAAGAAGAATGTTGATGATAACATTTAGTTAAGTATGGATAACTCATAGTTGAACCCATTTAACTAGAAGAATATGAGGAAAAAAAATATTTTGAAACTGTCTTCCATTCCATAACTATCTCTCAACCATTTGATCCCTATCGACATGATCCTGTTAGTTTTTCTTAAGATATGATTAGATTACCTAGGATCTTTATCTGAAAGAATAAAAAGTACAACAAGATTCATAAGATATAAAAGATAAATGAGACACAAATATTTTCACTGGGGAAACCATAAAGGAGAAAACCCTGTAAACTTCCTCAGAATAGTAAGATGATCAAAAGAAGTAATAATAAGTATTCAACAGTTATTTATCTCTCCTCCTCTTTCTCTCTCTCATGGGAACTTGAGTGTGTGAACTGTGTGTAAATGACAGAGAGCGCATCCCTATTTATACCCTTTCAAGTGACTAACCAAACATAAGAGTGGGGCCCACATGTCTTCCCTAACAGGGTCGAATTCTCTCAAAGAGACTTAAAATACACATTACATGATGTTACACTAGGGACTATTGCCCCGACTTACAATGGAGGTTGTACCTCAAGGTCTAGACACAATTCAAACATCTCATAAGGGGGTAACAAACATCCTTAATGGGGGTACAACAACATACAATGATAATATATATCAGAATATCTTCTGAAGTTACAAATACATCAACACTCCCTCTTAACTAGGAAGGTATTCTCTCTCTTCACAGTCATCAACACATTTGGTTAAGTCTTCATCGCATAGTCATCATCACAGAGTCACAGAGTCATCATCATAGATGTTGTCATCATCTTCTTATAATTAATCACCGATCGGTACTATATGTCATCGAACTTTTCTACATAGCTATCCCTCTCTCGACTGGGTGTAGGCCTAGTCTTCATCCAGGTCTTAATCACATGTCGAGCAAGCCTTCTCGTAGGAACAATTAAGGACCTTCTTTATATTGCTGCAACAATAACATGCGTCTCCTACCTTCATCTCATCATATCCAAATCATCTCTTTTTCCTTGTAGCGATCATGACAAAGGACAAATATTTAGATGCAAACTACCTACATTATTCTACCATAGTAGTAATCCAGGATAATTTTCACTTCATTAAGATAACCTGAGCTTCTACTATGCGAGAATTGAATAGGAGGACAACTCAATGCATTACTTCTTCACATGGTCAACCTGCATTCTATCAGTAGATCCACTTAGGTGCACCTCTCGTGATTCATGACCTTATCATCTCAACATGGGAACACACACACACACACACACATATATATGTAAGGATGAATTACGACCTAACATCCTGCTACATCAGGATCTTTTATGTTCTCTGGTCAACCTCAATGGATTACATTTGAACAACCTACATCTAGGATATTTTCCGTTCAAATAACCTTCGAGGCGTATTACATCCAAGTAACCTGTGTATCAAGCCAGATCTCATTTTACACTTCGAAAACCCACGAGTCGTATTACATCTGAGTAACCTGTGTACCACTCCAGGTCTCATTTTACACTCGAATAACCTATCACGGGATGAATTACATCTGAGTTACCTGTGTATCATGCTAGGACTCGTATTTAAGCTCATACAACCTATAGGAATGATTACGTCCAATCATCCTACTTCACCAAGATTTTTACCGCTCGAACAACCTGCCACATTTCCCATGTGAGATATCATGCATCAACTATTTCTAGCATAGAACACATCAGTACTGATTACATCCAAGGATAACCTACAATATTCTCCAGTACTTATCCAAGGATAACCTACATGACTGATTACATCTGATCACCTACGAGCTTCACTAGGATGCTTAGACAACCTGTCTCTCTAGCTATTCTGGAACACATCACTCCCTCTTTTAAGGGATCTCTATCTGGATCACACCAAGTATTTATCTGAAGTACTCAAACTTCACTCTCGCAAGAGTCTTGTTCAACACATCAGCTATATTCTCCTTTGTTTCCATGTACTGGAGCTTCATTGCTCCTCTCTACACCATATCCCTGATATAGTGGAACTTGATCTCGATGTGCTTTGACTTTTCATGGAACACTGGGTTTTCCAAAAGATTCACGCAACTCTGATTGTCGCAGAAGCTACAAGTCACATCCAACTAGAGATCGAACAAGTCAGATAATAGCTTTGGAATCCACATTGCCTTGAAACTAGCCGAGAAAGCATAAACATACTCTGCCTCGGTTGTACTCAGTGCCACACATGATTTCTTCCTACTATTCCAGGAGATCATGCAAGATCCCAAACTGAAGAAGCAAGCTGAGGTTCTATTCATCTTAGTGGTGCTACCTACCCAATCTGAATCAACATAATTGTGTAGCTTAATCTTTTTATTCACATCATATTTGAGCCCATAATCCATTGTACCTTTTAGGTGCCTCGGAACATGCTTTACTGCTTGTTGCTGCCGCAACCTTTCTCCCCGATTTTAGTTTTCACTTAAACTCTGGGACCCCTCCTCATCATTATTTGCTTGGATTGATTGTTAAAATCTTGGCACCCTCGAGCATAGCTGTTCGTTTTGAAGTTGAATGCCCACCTTTTTTGTTTGCTTCGGCTAGTTTTGTTTGAGTCGCACGGTCTGTTTTAATACCCATAAAGCATGAAAATTTGCCTTAACGAAGAAGTTTGATTTTTTGGCCGCAATTGGGCCTTAGCACTGTCAGTTTTCTCTTTGGATCGGGCCTCTTCTGGAAGATGCTGAGCCCAAACACGCCCGCTGTTGCGGATCCTTGATCAAACTGTCCACCCGATTGAAGTTTCATCCGACGCCCGATTCGTTTGATTCGATCGCTTGCTCCTAAGTTTCTCATTGTCCGTCGTTGCGGCCGGGAGGATAAAGTCAGCGCCCGATTATAGTTTCACCCGACATCTGACTCATTGCCCTTTTATCCTGCCCGCGTCGCTCAACCCTTGCATCATCCGCCGTTGCGGGTAGTGGAGCATACCCTCCTCTCCGGCGTCCGATTGCCTTTGTCGCCCGTGTTGTTATCCGCCCACTTCTTATGCCCCTTCGACGTTGCGGCTCCTGGAGCCTTTTCCCATCCGGTACAGAAGCTTCATCCCGTCCGATCTGGGTGTCATCCGACCGCCTATTCCTCCAAGCTTATGCGAGCCCTGCCCATATGAACCAGGCCATCCCATTGTAGATTCATCATTATGGTTAAAAAATTGTTTCAATGCTTAATATTTCGATTGGTGGATAATGCATCAAAGTTGTTTGCAGGAAGCATCCCCTAGATCGCTGAAGTTACTTGTAGCGAAGAAAAGGACAACACAGAGGAATGTCAGGGGCACCGACGAGGTCGTTTCGGCAGTTGCTGTCAGAAGGTAAACGCTTAGGGAAAATGATTGGGAAAAACGTAACGACCAGATAGGAAGCTGAATCATCAAGGACGCTGAAAGGTCACACGCTGAGGGTAGCCGAGGGGACAAGGGTGGTAGTTTAAATAGTTGGAGGCAGGACTGAAAACAGGCTTTTTCCCTTAGAAAATTTGGTAATTGTTGGCTTGTAAGAGGAACTACTTCGTTTTGCTAAGTGAACTGCAATTTTGTCTGCTGGAAAGAGTAAAGAAGTGGAATGTACCAATGCAATTCGATGAATAATGTTGAAGAGGAACTATTTCGTTTTCAGCTGTATTTCATTTGCTGTAAGAATATTTGATGTTTTGAACCTACGTTCTTGTTAAATGTTCTTCAGTAGTTTTTCTGGGATATATTTTCAATAAGAGCAATAAATGTTGTTATAGAATGATCGGCTATCTGGTTATTTGAATATTTGTAAGCGTTCATGTACTTTAGGAGAAGTATCAGCTATCTGTGATTTTTCTTACTGTATATGATAATGTATTGCTCAGTAAAAATGATAACCATGCTCCCTAGGGATAGTGTAGATAGTTAGCTTATTTCTTTTGTATCCAGTTGAATGCTTGTGAGCAAGACGAAAGGTAAGAACCTGCGCATCACTTTGTGACCGCTCCCTGTTTTTGACCAGCCTGCATTTAGTTAGGAACGTGCATATCATTCTTTTAACTCAAAATACAAAAAAATCGGTGGGCCGGGCCGCAACCGGTAAAGCCTTTGTTTGTTACTTGACCTACGGTAGCCGGACCGCAAACCGGACGGATTCCCTATTCCAAACAGTCAACGGGCTAGTTGGGAACGTTGATTGGGGAGAATCCCTTACTGTTGCCACCTGCGAATTTCCAGGAATCAACAGTTTTTGGCGCTAGAAGGAGGGTCGCTAGTGCATGGCTGGCCAAGGAGACCCGTTTCACAGAGATTATTCCACTGGTTACAGTTCTGAAAGTAGTGGACCACTAAATCCAATTCCAGAAGAAGAAAACAGAGAACATCTATATCCTGTTCGCAACGAAATTGTAAATGATATAAGAAGACATACCCGTGCGTATGTAAAGAAGATCGGAGGGTTGCCAATTATCCCCGAGTTTCCTAGAAGAGAGTACAAGAAGAAAGACCGTCCTATAATAGAAGATTCGGTGTTGGTTGGAGACTGGCAAGAGCTTGTGGAGACTGCCTTACAAGAGATTGAATTGCCTTTGAACCAAATAGGCCCAGACACTCCTTACAGCTCTCCTGTTCACACCCCTGTTGTTTCACATCCTCCCACCCCTGTTGTTTCACCTCCGCATTCTCCACCCCGACTCATGGCTGGTGTTAACGCCAATCAACCCCCACCTAATCCTCCACCACCTGCATGGCAAGCCAGATCACCTCTAAATCTGACCCCACCTCTGCACGACCTACCTCAAGCCTTCGAAAAGTTATTGCCTAAGTTTGATCCCAATGAGAAGATATTGGTAGACGACCACTTGCAGAGTTTTTATTTGGCTATAGAAGGATTAAGGGCAGGGGAGCATGAAGGTGTGGTTTGTAGACTTTTCCCACATACCCTCAAAGGAGCTGCGGCTTCATGGTATTTTGGATTGCCCGCCAATTCTATCCCAGACTGGGATACTTTTGAGAGAATGTTTAGAAGTAAGTATGCCGTCCAAAAGACTCATGCTGCCCTCATGAAAGGACTGTGTGCATTGAAGAAAGAGAAAAAAGAAAAAGTGCACAGCTTCACACAAAGGTTTGCAGCATATCTAAAAAACTTCTCCGAAACAGATAAGCCTTCAGACAAAGTACTGATCGAATACTATACTTTAGCGTTGGGTCCTGATTTAGCCATGTTTGCAAAAGGCAGAGCCAAGCCTACATTGACAGAGACCTATGAAGAGGCAGAAGTGGTGGAAGTGGAGAGAGAAATTGTGGAGGACTATCTGGAGCAATCAGGAGAGAGAGGTGCGGGAAGAAAAACCTTAATGTTCACCAAGCCAAAAGAAGAAAAGACGCCAGACTATGAAAGTATGGCTAAAATGATGCAAAAGCTGTCCAATAAGATCATAGACTTAGAAAAGGAAAAAGAAACACAAAATTTTTTTAGGCCATACTATAAGAAAAGAGAGGATAGCAACCAGACCCAAACTCCTCCTCAGAAAACGGCATCCATGAATCTGACAGAAATAGGGATGGAAAATTTATGTACTTTTCATCAACAGCCTCATTCCGAAAAAAACTGTCCGCAATGGATAAATTCTATGACATTGGTCATGAATCAGATGTTGGATTCGAGATTGACAGAAGAAGATGATGATGAAAGGAAAGAAAATGCCGCATCCACTTCTACGAAAGATCAGGAGGAAGAGACTATGGCATTATGGAGTTCTGTCTCCGTACTCGACGCAGAAGAAGAAGATACACAGGGATGCAAAGATATCAGGGAGGCTAATGTTACAACTAGGAGCAAAGGGGAGGTTAGTGATGACAGTCTTCTGCTCCCAAAGATTCGAAGGCTGCAAAGAAATATAAAAAAGAAATTTCAAGACAAATCATTGGCTGATCAGATTCCGGAATTTACCATTACCAGCCAGAATCCGAAGCAAAATAGGACGTCGCCCAGGCCAAATGAAGAGAATGCAAGCGCTGATAAATCTCAGTCCATTAGACAACTAATTGAATATGACGTTGTTGAATATTTAAAGAAGATAAAGGCAAACGTCCCGCTATTTGAAATGTGCAAAGTGCCTCAGCAGAAAGAAAAATTGTTGAAAGCGCTGGAAACATCAGAAGAGAAGTTGCCCACAAACAATCAGCCTTGAGAGGAAGAAGAAATCAGGGAGGCTAGTACTGGAGGTAAGTCTAAAACCAAACATCCACCTTTTCTCTTGACGTTTGAAATTTTTAATCATAACGTGCACAATTGTCTAGCGGATTCAGGGGCGTCAATTAATGTCATGCCCATATCAGTATGTAAGAAAATAAATGGGCAGCCCAAGCCAACCACGTGGAAAGTGGTGCAGTTGGATAGGACGGACGTCAAGGTAGTTGGAGAAATGGAGGACGTGCTAATCCGCCTGGAATCCGATGATAGAGTGTGCCAAGTCATCAACATTGTAGTGGCTGACATACCAGATGCTTACAGCTTGGTCTTGAGCAGAGATTGGTCGGCCAAATTAAATGGGTATTTCGCCACAGATTGGTCACATATTTGGTTTCCGTACAAAGGGAGTCCTAATCAGATCAAAGTTTTGAGAGAACCTCATATGAAGTACAATGTCACTCAATTGGATGGGAAGAATGTACCAGTTGAATATGTATTGGGAAACTACTTTCTTGAACTAGAACCAGGGAATTATCAAGCGGAAGAGGCTAGCAGCACACCTAACACCCAGCCTGATCTCCTTCGTTTTTCTCAGGCTGATGAGCTTGATTGTAAAATAGTAGATTTAGCTGTAGGAGTAGATTCATTGCCAGTAGATAATGTTATCTAGACTTTATATTTCGACGGATCAAAAACATTAGAAGGGTCAGGGGCCGGCTGCGTCCTTATTGATCCACAAAAAAATAAATACTTCTTGTCCTGTAGGTTAGAATTTGATTGTACTAACAATACAGCTGAGTATGAAGCATTACTACAGGGACTCAAGAAATCGATTGAGCTACAGGTTTGTAATTTAAAAGTTTTTGGGGACTCAGAAATAGTTGTAAAGAAGATAAAAAATCAAATACACTATATCTCCCCTCATTTGAAAGCTTACCAAAACGAGGTATGGGAATTGATTAAATGTTTTCATGGATTTAACATTATTTCAATTCCAAGGATAAAAAATGCAGCCGCTGATCTTTTAGCTACGTCAGCCGCCAAGTTGGTTCCCACTAATAACAAATGCTCTATCGAATTGCTTTTCAGGCCTTCAATACCAGACATGATCACCAACCTGCGAGTATTTGACGATGATCAGCAGATAATTGAATGCTTGACAAACGATGAAGTCTTTAAAGGAGCCATTAGTGATGATGAGGAACATCAGGCTGAAATGAAATATGACAATTTCATTCCCAAAGGGGTCAGGACATTAGAAAAAATGTTTGACTTGAACGAGAAATTTAGAAGACCCGCTAATGTGAAGACGCACAGCTCAACTCTACAGTTCGAGCTAATAAACTTATGGACTGAAACGGAGCCCAAGTTTGTGAACCTCAGCAAATGCTGTTCACCAGCAGAAAGAGACAAGTTCCTCAGTTTGTTTAAACAGTACAAAGATGTCTTTGCATGGACGTATGCAGATTTAAAAACTTATGACACTAATATCATCAAACATATCATTCCTATAAAAGCAGGCGTCAAACCATATCAGCAGCCGTTGAGGAAGATGCACCCAAAGCTGGAACCACTAATTCAAAGCGAGGTGAAGAAACTGCTGGACGCTCAGATTATCTTTAAAGTCAGGCATTCTGAATGGGTGTCAAACCTGGTGCCTGTGAGGAAAAAATCGGGAGAGATTAGGCTGTGTGTGGACTTCAGAAATCTAAATCGCGCCTCAGACAAAGACAATTACCCGGTACCTCCCATGGAGCAATTGCTACAGATGGTTTCTGGCTCTGAAATGTTTTCATTGTTGGACGGTTTCTCTGGTTACAACCAAGTGCTAGTAGCCGAGGAAGACAAATTAAAGACAACTTTCAGAACTAAATGGGGAACGTTCGCCTACAGAAGAATGCCTTTTGGACTTATTAATGTCGGAGCGACATTCCAGAGAGCTATGGATATAGCTTTTCGGGGACTGATAGGACGAAGTGTGGTAGTTTACCTTGATGATATCACAATATTTTCCAATAAACGAGGGGAGCACGCGTTCCACCTAAAGCAAATTTTCGAGCGTTGTCGGAAGTATGGCATTTCCCTCAATCCTAAAAAATGCGTGTTCGCTATCACATAAGGCAAGTTACTGGGGCATATAGTTTCAAAGAAAGGTATCTCTATAGACCCAGAAAGGATTAAGGCCATTGAACAAATTCCCATGCCTCATAATAAGAAGGGAATGCAATCCTTCATGGGAACAATAAACTTTGTAAGAAGATTCGTTCCTGATTTTGCCCAGACTGTCAAACCATTGCAGCAGATGGTCAAGCAAAACGCACAGTTTAAGTGGACTGAGACCGAAAAGAATGCTTTCAGTAAAATCAAGACCGCTGTTGCACATGCGCCCTCTCTTAAAATTCCAGACTTTGACAAAGACTTTATTATGTATATTTTTGCGTCCGATGATTCATTGGCAGCCGTACTTACGCAAAAGGAAGATGGGGGTGATGAATTCCCAATTTCTTTCATGAGCACTGGGCTACAGGGGGCTGAATTAAACTACCCAGCCATTGACAAACATGCATATGCAGTATTTAAGGTAGTCAAGCAATTCAGACCTTATATACTAAAAAATCGAACCAAGGTAATAGTCCCTTACCCAGCCGTAAGATCCCTTCTCATTCAAAAGGAATTGGGAGAAAGAAGGGGCAATTGGGTAACAACCCTTCAAGAATACGATTTGGAATTCAAACCAGCCACTATAGTGAAAGGTCAGGGGCTATGCAAGCTGATGACTGGAAGCAGTAATAGTGAAGAACAGGCATGGGATAATGAAGCTGAATTGCATGTAATGGATGTTTGTCCTTTATTCACAGCTCCTGAGTCTTGGTATAGAGACCTTGTACATTACCTGCAGTCAGGGGTATTTCTTGAACATTGGAGTTCCAAACAAAGAAGAGCTTTGTGTCTAAATTCAGCTTCCTACCAACTCGTAGAAGGCATATTATTCAGAAGAAACTATGATGGAGTCCTTCTAAGATGTCTGGAAAGAGAAGACGCTGAGAAAGTAATGTCTGAATTAAACGATGGTCCGGCTGGCGGACATTATTCAGGAGACACTACAGCCCACAAAATCCTTAGGGACGGTTACTATTGGCCAACACTATTCAAGGATGCACATGCGCACGTCAGAAAATGTGATACTTGCCAAAGATGTGGTGGAAGACAACCCAGAGCAGCAGCACCTCTAAAGCCTGTAATGATCACTGAGCCTTTCGAGCAATGGGGAATAGACGTCATTGGAGAAATAAATCCAAATTCCTCCCTGCTACACAAGTATATTCTTACTGCAACTGATTATTTCACCCGCTGGGTCGAATCTATTCCATTGTGCAAGATAAATGAAGACGAAGTCATCAATTTTCTACAAGACCATATCATGACCAGGTTTGGGGTTCCAAGTTCGTTAGTTTTTGATAATGCTAAATACTTTTCATCCATTAAGATTACTGCATTTGCTCATGAGAAAGGGATAAAATTACACTATTCTGCTAACTATTATCCACAAGGGAATGGCCTGGATGAATCCTCCAATAAAAACCTCATTAGAATCTTGAAGAAGACCATCATAGAAAACCAGCGAAGTTGGCACTCGGCCTTACCCAATTCCCTGTGGGCTGATAGAGTCACCCCTAAGTCTGCCATAGGAGTGTCACCCTTTACCCTTGTGTAGGGAAAGGAAGCCATCCTTCCCCCCAACATCCTGCTCCTGTCTTCCATACTAGCTCAAGAGTCTAGGGGCTCGGATGATGAAGTTATCCAAGTAAGAATATACAATCTTCTGAAAGCAGATGAGGCCAGATACAAAGCTAGAGAACATTTCCAACAGCAGCAGGAGGTAGTGAAAAGATGGTTTGACAAGCACAAATTCGGGAAGAAGGACTTGGAAGTAGGGGACCTTGTCCTAAAAAGGGATCATCCCCATGATGAGAAAGGGAAGCACACTAAGTTCCAACAGTTATGGGTAGGTCCATTTCAAATCACCGCTAAACTTGGCCCTGCTACCTATATGTTACAGGATTTACAGGGATGGGAGGAGAACCTGCCAGTTAATGTTCTGGTTCTCAAACCTTATTTTTCTTAAGTTGTTTTTGAGCTTTATGACTTGTACATAAATAAGCTGTGTTGAGTTATGCTTTCATTTGTTTTAAGTGAGTCTTTGTTTTCAATAAAGGTGGTCAACTCGTGGTTATGTGGGGAACTCCAAATTTCTGGAAATGGTAAACATTTGTTGAATAGTTAGACTGTGGTTTTCCATGTGAATTTCTTCCACCAAATAGTTTCTCGAAGTCTTTGTGTGCATTGAGGTCCTGCTTAACCTCTTGTAAGGACAATCAGATTCAAAAGTCTAGAATACTATGCTGAGGCTCTGCGCACTTTACACTTAGAATCTAAGGGGCGATGACAGGGGACCCACGGAGAAGAGCAAGATGAATGGGGTGTTAAATCTAAATGATCCCATGCCAGGAAATAAATGCCAGAAGGCAGATAAGAGTCAGAATTCTTATAAAAACATCCTGCTCCAAAGCTAAATCCAGATCATAAAGTACTAATTTGCCAATGATCCTCTCCGTCCGTGAGCTGAAACCTTAAGCACATCACTCACACAAAAGGGCACTATGGGATAGAGGATCCTGAATTAAAATTCAGTAAGAAAGGCATGCATGGAGACTCTCATAAAAAAAGTACAAAATTCGAAAAGCACAAAAGCTGCTAAGATGGCATGGGAATGAGGAAAAAATGAACGTTTCTGTTCATTGCCTGCTACAATCCTGTGGTGTCCAATGTCATTAGCCCCTGAAAACAAAATTAATAATGAACTCATATTTTGGCCTCGGCAGAGTTATCCGGACTCGAAAATCTTGTCTCATCGCCCGAATTGGACCAATGTCAATGATCAAGGTACACACTTTTGTTATCGAGAAATCTGTATAGCTGGAAAAGTTCAATGGATACATTTGTTGTAGAACAGTCTGCTATTCAAGGAAGAAATCACCCAGAGATCTAGGTTCACCAGGAAATCGCCAGTTGTTGCTGCCGTAACCTTTCTCCCCGATTTTAGTTTTCACTTAAACTCTGGGACCCCTCCTCATCATTATTTGCTTGGATTGATTGTTAAAAGCTTGGCACCCTCGAGCATAGCTGTTCGTTTTAAAGTTGAATGCCCACCTTTTTTGTTTGCTTCGGCTAGTTTTGTTTGAGTCGCGCGGTCTGTTTTAATACCCATAAAGCATGAAAATTTGCCTTAACGAAGAAGTTTGATTTTTTGGCCGCAATTGGGCCTTAGCGCTGTCGGTTTTCTCTGTGGATCGGGCCTCTTCCGGAAGATGCCGAGCCCAAACTCGCCCGCCGTTGCGGCTCCTTGATCAAACTGTCCACCCGATTGAAGTTTCATCCGACGCCCGATTCGTTTGATTCAATCGCTTGCTCCTAAGTTTCTCATTGTCTGCCGTTGCGGCCGGGAGGATAAAGTCAGCGCTCGATTATAGTTTCACCCGACGTCCGACTCATTGCCCTTTTCTCCCGCCCACGTCGCTCAACCCTTGCATCATCCGCCGTTGCGGGTGGTGGAGCATACCCTCCTCTCCGGCGTCCGATTGCCTTTGTCGCCCGTGTTGTTATCTGCCCACTTCTTATGCCCCTCCGACGTTGCGGCTCCTGGAGCCTTTTCCCATCCGGTACAGAAGCTTCATCCCGTCCGATCTGGGTGTCATCCGACCGCCGATTCCTCCAAGCTTATGCGAGCCCCGCCCGTATGAACCAGGCTAGCCCATTGTAGATTCATCATTATGGTTAAAAAATTGTTTCAATGCTTAATATTTCGATTGGTGGATAATGCATAAAAGTTGTTTGCAGGAAGCATCCCCTATATCGCTGAAGTTACTTGTAGCGAAGAAAAGGACAACACAGAGGAATGTCAGGGGCACCGACGAGGTCGTTTCGGCAGTTGCTGTCAGAAGGTAAACGCTTAGGGAAAATGATTGGGAAAAACGTAACGACCAGATAGGAAGCTGAATCGTCAAGGACGCTGAAAGGTCACACGCTGAGGGCAGCCGAGGGGACAAGGGTGGTAGTTTAAATAGTTGGAGGCAGGACTGAAAACATGCTTTTTCCCTTAGAAAATTTGGTAATTGTTGGCTTGTAAGAGGAACTACTTCGTTTTGCTACGTGAACTGCAATTTTGTCTGCTGGAAAGAGTAAAGAAGTGGAATGTACCAATGCAATTCGATGAATAATGTTGAAGAGGAACTATTTCGTTTTCAGCTGTATTTCATTTGCTGTAAGAATATTTGATGTTTTGAACCTACGTTCTTGTTAAATGTTCTTCAGTAGTTTTTCTGGGATATATTTTCACTAAGAGCAATAAATGTTGTTATAGAATGATCGGCTATCTGGTTATTTGAATATTTGTAAGCGTTCATGTACTTTAGGAGAAGTATCAGCTATCTGTGATTTTTCTTACTGTATATGATAATGTATTGCTCAGTCAAAATGATAACCATGCTCCCTAGGGACAGTGTAGATAGTTAGCTTATTTATTTTGTATCCGGTTGAATGCTTGTGAGCAAGACGAAAGGTAAGAACCTGCGCATCACTTTGTGACCGCTCCCTGTTTTTGACCAGCCTGCATTTAGTTAGGCACGCGCATATTATTCTTTTAAGTCAAAATACAAAAAACTCGGTGGGTCGGGCCGCAACTGGTAAAGCCTTTGTTTGTCACTTGACCTACGGTAGCCGGACCGCAAACCGGATGGATTCCCTATTCCAAACAGTCAACGGGCTAGTTGGGAACGTTGATTGGGGAGAATCCCTTACTGTTGCCGCCTGCGAATTTCCAGGCCTCAACACTGCTATCAGGTGAACCTATCTCGGATCCGTCAAGAACTATCTCAGGGTGTTCACCGCAAAGCATATGTCTAGTCTCGTATTTATTATATACATGAATGATCCAATCGTCTGATGATATATCATGGCATCCATCTTCTCGGATGAAGCGTCACTCAAAATATTCAAGTTAGATTCCATAGGTGTGGCTATAGCCTTGCAGTCCAGCATTTTGAATCTCTTTAGAATCTCCACTACATATTTCCCTTTCCCAAGAAATATTCTATCTGCACTCTGTAACACCTCCATGCCTAAGAAGTAGTGCATCATACCTAGGTCTTTCATCTCGAACTTTGTAGCATGTCTCCCTTGCATCTGTAATGAGTTCATCTTCTCCTATCATAAACAAGTCATTGGCATATAGCAGGAATATCACATGTCTTTCATCTTCCACCTTGAAGTAGAGGTTGGAATCTAATTTACTCTTGGTAAATCCCAAGCTCATGAGGAAGTTGTCCATCCTGTTGTACCATGTCCTCGGTGCTTGTTTCAATCCATACAAGGCCTTCTTTAATTTGCACACATGGGCCTTCCTTTCATTTGTCTCAAATCCCAAGGGCTCTACCACATACACTTCTCCTCAACTACACCATTCAAGAAGGTTTTCTTGACATCCATCTGGTGTATTTTCCATTTCATAACATTTTCCAAAGCAAGTATGGTCCTAATGGAAGTGTACCTCGCCATGGGTGCAAATGTCTCTTCATAGTCTATGCCTTCTTTCTATGAGAATCCTCGTGTTATGAACCTTGCCTTGTATTTCTCGATGCTTCCATCTGCAGCATGCTTGATCTTGTAGACCCACTTTGAATTCACGACATACTTTTCCTCCAGTATTAGAACAATCTCCCAGACATCATTCTTCATGATTGACTGATATTGATCGATCATAGAAAGGATTCCATTCTTTATTTTCTATTGCCTCTTCATACATGGAAGTTTCTCTATCAATGATGTCACACAACAAAGCCACATAACTATTGTAGGGATTTTCCCTCTGGAGCTCCATACCTTTAAGATTCGCATATGAGATCTTGTGACCATGTTGGTTTCCTCTTCTGGGAGTCCTTATTAAGGAATGTCTCTACCGACTCTTGTGGTTTTGTCATTTCATGATCTTCATGGTATTCTAGAATTGATTCTCCAATTTCCATGTCACAAAATCTTGTTTCTTCAAGTCCCTCGACTTCTTGGATAGGATTCCTCTTGGATATGAAGTATGTTAAGTCTCCATCAAAGGTTACATCTCTACTAATGTCTATGTACTTGAATCCTGGAAAGTATATTCGGCAGTCCTTTGATGTATCATTGTATCCTACGAATATACCCTTCCTCCCAGAAGGATCGAGCTTGGTCCTTTTCTCCTTTGGGATATGTATGTACACTGGGAAGCTGAATATTCTCAGGCAACTGAATTCTGGTTTATCTCTTGATAAATCCTCTTCAGGAGTCTTATTGCAAAGTACTCAATGAGGAGTACATTTTTGTACATACACAGTTGTTCTAACTATCTCCGCCCAAAGGTGCATAGGAAGATCTTAGTCATGCATCATAGCTTTTGCTTCCACCATGATGGTTCGGTTCTTTCGTTCCGCAACCCCATTCTTTTGAGGATTGTATGGAGTGCTCAACTCCCTCTTAATCCCAGACTCTCTATAGAGTTCCTTGAATTATTTCGAAGTGAACTCTCTTCCATTATTTGACCGTAGAGTCTTGATATTCCTATCAGTTTGGTTCTCGACCAAGGATTTATATTCCTTGAACTTACTAACAACTTCACTTTTCCCTTTCAAGAAATATATCCAAGTCTTATGTGAGAAATCATCTATAAAGGAAACATAGTAGACATACATGCTTAATGAGATAGAATACATGGATCCGCATACATCCGAGTGTACTATCTCCAATATTCCTTTATCCTTTCTCTCACTACTGGGAAATGTCTTCTTCACATTCATTCCTTGTGCAAATCCTTTACAAATGCCTTCATGCTTTTCCTGGATCTCTGACAGTCCTGAAACTGCTTTGCTTGCCATCAGTAGTGATTTGTAGTGCACATGTGAAATCCTTTTGTGCCATAGTTCGCTTGGTTCAATTGACCCATGAACCAGTGCTTTTTTAGTGTGTCCCTTTAGCTTGTACAAGCCTATGTCTTTTTCTCTGATCATTGTTGCATCCTCTATTGTCTTTCCTCTAGGAAACATTAGAACTTGTCCATCGACAAAATAAACCCTAATACCCTTTGCATATAGTACATAGATGGAGAGAAGATTCTTCTTAAATATTGTAACATATAGCACATCCTGCATCTTCAAGGATTTCCCGGATTCAAGATTGTATGAAGCTTCTTCACTCCCTTTTATAGGATATTGATAATCATCCCCAAGTTTCACCTTTTGAGGTGTCTCATGTTCAGACATATTAACAAATGATTCCAATCACTGCTCTTCATGTGAAGGAGTTCCCATAAGTGTTGCATTTAGCACATCCTCTTCATCGGATCATCCTTCTCTCGTTTGAATATTTTTATTGTTGGTTCATCATCTTCGGCAACATGAACATGGTGTCTCCTTTTCCTGATGGGATAGTCTCTTGCAAAGTGTCCCTTTTCATCACAAGTATAGCATTAAACATTTGAAGTATCTTTTTTTGTCTTCTTTGGTTTCTTGTCCTTATTCTTGTTGTGATGATATTTCTCCTTCTTCTTGAAGTTCTTCTTCGTGTGAGCCATGAGAGATTGATCTTCAGTTAATCCCATCTTCCCTTCTCTTGTCACAAGTGGAGATTCTTCTTGTGCACATTCTTCTTGGAGTCTACTGAAATAGATCAACCTCCTTCTTGCACAAATCCCTTGAATGAATGAGTCCCATGATCTAGGAGCCATTCAAGATAGTCATCCCAATCTCCTTCTTTGGCATTCTCTTCAATTGCTTCAAGTTTTTCTTTCCTTTGATCAACCCTTATGAAGTAAGACTGTATAGTCTCATAGTTTTGTATCTCCACATTCTTTAGCTAGTTCCTCAAAGTCACCTTCCGGTTGATTTTCTTTCCTTCAAACATCTTTTTCAAAGCATCATACACTTCCCTCAGTGTCTTGAATGCAGACACATGGGGGATGAGATGATCCTTACTAAAATCTGCAATTATTCTCTTAGCGTTAGCCATGCTTCTCTTATGAGCATCCTTAGCCTAATCTCCCTCTAGTTCTAGAACTTCTCTAGTGATCAACTGATCCAAGTCATTTTCTTCAAGGATCAGAGAGATTCTGTACTTCCATGCTCATAATTTATCATCCCCTCCAAGATTGTCCTTAAGTTGAGTATGGTGAGTCATCTTTTCAAATGAGAACCTCAAATGGAAATAGTAAAGATTTAGATCTTACCGATTTGAGGTGTTCGACCTCGTTCCGGAGATGGATGACCTAGGGTGGATTAGAGAAACCATAATTTTACAAACTTGGAGTTTGGGAATTCTATTTGGACAGAAAGATGCGCCTCCTTGAGGCGAGTTTCTCAGCTAGGTCACTTTTTTAAAACCGAGGTGGGAAGCCTCTGATACTTGATTCCCTAGTTCCTCCCATCACTAGTGACAAGGTCAAAAATGAAACTTCTTTGTTTCAGAAACGGTCTCCACCAAAAGATGCACCCTTCTAAGGAGAGTTAGCCTAGCCCTCTTTGTTTGATGATATGTGGAGAGAACACCTTGAACTAGGAAGCCCTAGTTTTCACAACTCCATAGTGCCTTCTTTTATAGAGGCTCTGATACCATGCCAGTTTTTCTTAAAATCTGATTAGATTATCTAGAATCTTTATATGAAAGAAGACCAAGTACATCAAGATGCATAAGATATAAAATATACACAAGGCACAAATATTTTCACCGGGTAAACCATAAAGGATAAAACCCCGCAAACTTCCTCATAATAGTAAGATTATCAAAAGCAGTAATAAGTATTCGACAGCTATCTATCTCTCTATCTCTCATGCGAACTTGAGTGTGTGAGGTGTGTGTAAATGAGGGAGAGCGTCCTCCTATGTATACCATTTCAAGTCACCGACCAAACATAAGACTGGGGCCCACACATATTCCCTAACAGAGCCGTCGTCTCCCAGAGAGACTCCAAATACACATTACATGATGTTACACTGGTGACTATTTCCCCAACTTACCATTAAGGTTGTACCTCAAGGTCTAGACACAATTCAGACATCCCGCAAGGGGGTAACACACATCCCCAATGGGGGTACAACAATATACAATGATAATATACATCAGAATATCTTTCGAAGTTACAAATGCATCAACAGATCCAACCACAAACTATGTGGGTGTGCTACTTCAAATTATGTGAATTTCATGTTTCCAATTGTAAATGGACTACACGAAGCTTCGACAATTATAGAAGTTATTTTAAGAGGAATAAGTGTGCATTCTTAAAGTGCATGCACATTCTTAAAGTTCACAATGAGTGCACTTTCTCATTACTACAAATTTTAAACCCAACTTCATACATCCACTTATTTATCCCACCTCTAATTATAAGGTTGAAAATCTACTAATCTTTAAATTAAAACATCGAGTACAACTAGAACTCAAAAACTTCAAATTGTATTCATAATTATATCAATAAGTGTTTTTATTTGAGATTTTGGAGTAGACAAGTACCTATGTTTTTTAACTAAAAGAAGGAAAGAACAAATAATTGATACCTTATTAGTGATAGTTAACTTGAAACCTATAGGTTTTCATTACCCACAAGTTAAGTGATTGTTCTAGTATTGTTTATGTAAAAATATTATAATAAAATATTTTTTTTAGAAACTTGTTTTCATTGACTTATTTCTTTTGGAAATCAAATTTATAAAAATGATCAAAAAGTTATAGTAGAATATTGCATAGTTTTATTTAATATACAGATTTTAATTTATTAATATTAAAAAATTATAAAATAGTTATACACATTTTTATTTCAATATCAAATTTTAATAAAATTATTAAAATTTAATTAAAAAGCGTTGTTTTGTATTCTTTTATAATATTCTTTACTTAATTAAATAATGTATAATATTTGTTTATAAAACTAATACAAATAAAAAAAAATGTGTTTGTGAGACTTATATATATATATATATATATATATATATATATATATATATATATAT
>LPNX010374606.1:54034-92491 GCA_001517045.1 Pseudotsuga menziesii
TTTAGAATCTTTTTATCTTCTAAAAAGATTTTCCGAAAGGTTTAATATTTCAATTTAAAAAACCTTGCACTCAAATATAAATGGCTATTTAAAACTTTTATTTTCTGGAAAGAACTCCTGAGTGATTTGATAATTAATTTAAAGAAACCATTGCAAGAAAATATAAATGGCGGCTCTCTTTCTTTTTCTTTTTCCTTTTAAAAAAGAAAAGAAAATAATTCTTCAAAAGAATTACCGGAACAATTTACGTGCAGTCTCCTCTTAATGTGCAGTCTTTGTCTTTCTTCCACAATCTTTACTAAGCAGCTCTCTTTTCTTCCTTTCTTGGTGATAGCTCCTTTGCTGGCTCCTCCTTCACGGGCTCCTTCTTTTTCACCAAGTCTTTCTCACCAATGCTTCGCTGCCTTTGCTCTGATACCACTGACACAGGCCGTGAAGAACCTCAGCAAATCAATAATTATTACGTGAATGAGTGTTACATATAAAGGAGATCAAAACCGTTATCTACAGTTAGATAACGAGATTATTAACTAGATTTGACTAACTAATAACTGAAATATTATTTACAAGTAATCCCGAAGGATTATTCAACAACTAGGTCATGAAAATCCAATGAACTACATCTATTATTTGCATCCATTTAAAAAACAAACTTAGCACCTGTCACATATTTGTAAAACTTCAACAATTCCTTTAAGACATCAATTTCCGTTTTTCACACGGTGAGCAGAGCGTGACTGTACAACATGCCGCGTGGCCGTCTCAGTACTTGGTTGTGGACCTGTGGTGGGTTGTCCATTTCGTATATATGTCGGGTCACGCGTGGCCGTCTCACTGCTTGGTTGTTGCTATACGAAAGCATATACTACCGTTTATAGCCTCTGACCATACATGTACGGAGAAGAAATGGACAATATCTTTTTGACTAACGGGCAGCAATATTATATAAAGCATATGCCACCGTAAATAACCTCTGACCATACATGTGACGTCCTAGTTGCCACTTGTCATCTGAAAACCAGATACCAAATTTCAAAGCTGACATCATTTGTGATTGGCCAATCACAACACAAATAAATACATTTTTATTGTAATTAAAAATTATTATTTATAAAATTATAAAGTTAAACATTATAAACAACATTTTAATTTTTATGTACCTTTGAACTAATAGGTGAGTCAACCCAAGTTTACTTGCAATCGATTACTATATACCTGCTGAGGCAGGTATAAAAATGATAAAAAATAATTTATATTTATTATTTTTTAAATAAATTTAACTTATATATATTTATATTATAATAATAATAATAATAATAAAATTTATATATGATGATGATGATGATTAACATCCACTGGGACCAACTTTGGTCTATCAGATCTTAAAAAGGATAATACTTGGTTTACTTTAAAATCTTGTTCCTGTGCTCAAAAAGCTTGCTAATAAGCTTTATAAGCTAACTATAGTTTTGGCAAGTTAGGAGGTTATTAAGGTTTGTATTGTAAAAAATACTATTAAACTCATATCTAATGTGGGTGTAAGCAAGGAACTCTAAGAGAAAGTGATTTTCATCCTCAACGCTCATAGAATCACACAAATGGAAAAGCCTTCCTGCCCATGTAGTTTTAGGAATAGACCATCGCCCTATTTCGCTATGGAGTTCATGAGAGTTCGTTCTAATCTTGGCTATGTTAATTTTCTTCTATGAACTAGTTAGTAGCGAGAGATACTTTTGATATTTCAAGTTAGGATTAAAATGACTTCTTTATAGTATCTTAATTTTCTCTTAACCACTAAATTTTCATCACGCCATAATTTCGCTAAATTTTCCTCACACCACAACTTCTCTTTAAACTTAAAAGTTATAATATTTTTGACATTATCAATGTTCTGCAAAATGTCATTTTCATTAATTCCCCAATAGTTTAACCAAGCCATTGTATCTTTACACCAAAACCACTTGAGGCGTAGTTGGTTTTGACTTGAGTTTAAAGCAAATTTAGGAAGTCTCTCGTTATCCATGTTATTTATCTTATGCTTATACATCAGGTACCTAGTCATAGAAATGCTCTTGACGGGGGAAAGTCCCACTTCTATGAGGAGAATAGGATAAGGTGTATTACTTTTAATTTTGAGGTTATACATTATAAACCACTTCTGTATTTGCTCAATCTTCCTCCAAGATTCTCTAGAAATGTTGCACACCCACACTTCACAACCATACAAGATAACAAGGATGAAAAGAGTTTCAAATAGGAACTTCTTTTTATCCCACATGACCAGATTATCATAATAGTTATTAATTTTGGAGGAAGAATGCAAAAAACTACTTTTTGTGTTTGTATTTTCGACATATCTCCATGTGCTTTTACTCAAATTCTGAGCAGGAGAGCTCGTTGGATGCAGAATTTAATTCTGCATCCAATAAGTACCCACACTGCATACTTTTGATGGACCCCGCTACCCCAAAAACAAGAAATACCTGAACATCACGTTTTTTCAGGTATTTCTTGTTTTTGGGGTAGCAGGGTCCGTCAAAAGTATGAAGTGTGGATACTCGTTGGATGTGGAATTAAATTCCGCATCCAAATAGCTCTCCCGCTTGAAATTTGAGTAAAAACACACGGAGATATGTCGAAAATACGAACAAAAAAAGTAGTTTTCTTTTATGACAAATATGTCAATTCAACCATTATGGCTGACTCATTTTATTGAAATTCTATTGGTTCTTGAATTCCAACTCACAAAATTTATTGTTGGTGTGTTTTCTTATAAGGCCCATTTTAGACCCCAAATTTCCTCTAATGGCATTAATCATTTTCTCAATGCTATAGTTCCAATTGAGCAAGTGATGAATATCAATTCTGACATACTTATAAGAAGTCACTTCCTCTAGATTTCCATTATCATAAATCAAAGTTGCATAGGTGTCTTTCTTAGATTTTATAATCATGATTTTTGTCTTGTCGGTGTTAATAGTCATACCCATGTTAGAGCAAAAATATTTAAGAATTCTTAATTGCTTGTCGAAATCATAATCACACATTGCCATAAGAACAATATCACCAGCATAAAGTACGAGGATGATAACTATCCTAGCTAATATTGTACCGGCGCAACCTACTACTTCTAAACAGTGTTCTAGCTTATCAATGTAAATTCCAAAAAAGGGTAGTGGAGATGGGGCAACCTTGTTTAACTCCAATATTACAATTTATATACATTGTCCACCCCTCATTATTCTTAAACTTGTCAATGACCTTTTCGTATAACCTTATTGCGGAAACTCTCAACTCGAAAGGAACCTTAAGCTCCTCTAGCCTATTCCAAAGGCTATTTTTAGGTACTGTATAAAAAACCTTTCTAAAATCAACAAAGCAACAAAATAGGTCAGACTTATTATTACGACATTCCTCTGCAATGATCCTAAGTATAACGAGGTGATCTTTGGTTGAATGATTGCTTCTAAAACATGCTTTCCCTTTATCCCTCTTACCTTCTATTTCTAGCCATTCATTGATCTTCTTTTCTAAGATAATACCATATAACTTAGCTAAGAGATGGATAATCATAATAATCTAATAATTAGAGGGGTCATTTTTATCACCACTTTTGAAAATATGAATATTGAGGCTTTGAGTCCAAGGTGTAGAAAACCCTTACCAACCACTAGATTAAAGAGTTTGTGGATGTGTGGGATGAGGATAGGCCCTTCAATTTTTAAGATTTTTACTTGGTAGCATTCAATGTCTTTGACTTTTCCATTTGCTAAGCGCCTAGAAAACTTCTTTCATTGTAAGAAGGGTTTTAATGTTATCTCTCATATTTGAGGATTCATAAAACGTTTTAAGATAGAAATTTCAATCTTTTAAAGCAATTTTATCGTCTTCTTTTGTTTTGCTAGTTAGAATTTTCCTCCAGAATTTCTTAAGAACCACCTTGGAGAGGTCTAGAAAATTTTCCTAGATAATGCATTTTTTTTCTCTTAATTAAAGCTTTGTAGTGATTTATCTTGTCTATATATATATATCTATATATAAAGATAAATTTATAAATTAAAGAATATATATATATATATACACACACAAATTCTTTAATTTATAAATTGATAAAGACAAATAATAATACTTAAAATATTAAAAATGGTGTACTATAACTTTGTCAACTTAAATTTCTAAATATCAAAATAATATTACAAATTTGAATTTAAAAAAATAAATATTACATATTAAAAATAACACTATAAAATTTAAATAATCACATTCGAATTTGCCGCGGAGGAGATTTTTTCTGCGTCAGCCTTCTAGGTTAGTTTTGGTGTTGGGCACGATCCCTCCAATGCTGCCATGAGTGCACCTGGGGGTGGGGATCCATCTCCCATCCCTCTGATCTCAATTGATGAGGCCTTTAGGGGGCTTGTCGGCTAGATTGGGAAGAAACCATCTGTTCCATCTATCCCAAAAATTGTTAAGAAGTTGGATACAAATCCTAAAATTGCTTTTCCTGAAGAGCAGTATATTAAAATTTCCCTAGCTCTGGCTGAAAGAGGTTTGATAGGACAGTTTATGGGGATTTGGTCCTCTGCAAAAACCCCTGACGACTAGATCCAACGTAACTGGAGACCTCAGCTGAAGAATAGTGTGACCTGCTATGTCGTTGGAAGAGGATTCTTCATTTTTGAGTTCATAACCAAGGAAGACCGTGATATGGTCTTCAGGAGTGACCCATACTTCATGGGGTCTCAGGGCTTGTATCTCAATAGGTGGACGCCCTATTTTGATCCCACGATCGACATGCCTAAAGAAGTTCCAATATGGGTAAGGCTCCCGAACCTACCGATCCATTGCTGGAACTTCCATTCGCTGCAAAAGATTGGAAATGGACTTGGCAGATGTATTGACATAGCAGACAAGAAAGGCCAATACACCTATGCAAGGATCTGTGTAGAAGTAGATTTGGAAGCCAACCTACCAGAAGTAGTAAAACTCACTGTTGGTTCATGGCAGCTCTATCAAAAGTTGGATTATGAGCATCTCCCATTCAGATGCAGAAACTACCAAGAGCACGACCATTTCCAAAGGAACTGCCCTAAGGCACAACCAGAAGACAAAGAGGATGGATAAGGCTAGCAAAAGGTAAAAAAGAGCAAGGAAACCCTGAAACCAAGCAGGAAAAAAATGCTCAGTATCATCAGAGAATCCCCTACCAAACCCTAAACCCATAGGAAAGTCAAAGGATGGATCAACTTTAGGGAAAATAAACGAGACCAATGAAACCCTGGAGGGATCAGAGAAATCTAGGAAGGATGTGAATGAAACTGGGGAAACAAGGGACCTGGAAGACCTGACTCCCCCAGTGGATGACCAAAAGGAAAAATAAGCAGAGGAAGATCACATTAGCTTGGGCTCAGATTCAGGTGGGTACTTCGAGGACGGAGGAACCGAATCTGGAAGCTCCCAAGTCACCCTATCAAGGTCACCTTGGGTCGAAAAACTAAGAAGAAACAGAGAGAGGAAAAAAATTACCTTGATATACTCCAAGGCTCCCAGAAGACCCTCAAGGGAATGATAAATACCAAATCAACCAATAAGCAAGGCCAGGCTCCAAAGGGAGCCACTACTTCCCAAGCTAGTAAGTAATGCTATACATCTCCTGGAACTGCAAGGGTCTAGGCAACAATTTGAAAGAAGAAGCTCTAAAATACATTGTAAGATTGTCTTCACCTGATATCCTTCTCATCCAGGAGACAAAAATGGAGGACTTCGCCCTCCTCCAAACAAGCAAAGCATTTTGGATTAAAGGTCAAGGAAAAGCAGTCAGCATAAGAGGCGCCTCAGGAGGGTTAGCTACCTTCTGGGACAACTCCAAATATGACCTGAAAGCAGAGGAAAGCAGCACACATTAGTTGTTCACCAATCTTCTTCATAAAGACTTTGGTCATCATGTAAGTCTGTTCAATGTTTATGTACCTGCATCACTAGCTGAAAAAAGAATATGTTGGGACTCCCTAAAGTCCTATCTTAGCATGCACAATCCTGATAATATCATTATTGCAGGGGATCTTAATGTTACCCTAGCAGCAGAGGAAAAAAAAGGAGGTTCACCGGTCAGAGATCCAGCTATAGAATGGGTTGAAGACATCATTTTAGATTGGGAGTTGGAGGATATCAAGCCCTCCCATGGGAAATTCACCTGGACTAACAAAATAAGGGGCCCAGGCCACATTGCTGCTTGCCTTGACAGATTCCTCCTCCAGTCCTCTTTCTTGACTTTTGGTCTCATGGCCTCCTCTAAAATCTTTCCCAATTATACCTCTGACCATAAACCCATTCTTCTCAAGCTGTCCTTGGGTAAAAATCTTGGTCCCATACCCTTTATATTTAGCCCCCTCTGGATTCAGCAAGAAGGGTTCATGGATGTGGTCTTGTTGGTTGGATTTTTTGACTAGGCCAACTTAAGGAGATTAAGCCCACACAAGTCGCTTAAAGCAGCTTCTGGTGTGTTTGAAATGGAAAAACCTCACAGGTTATGGTCCTGCTACCAACCAAATTTATCCTCTTAAGGAGAACGTAAAAATTCAGTAAAAAATTATCCTAAATTAAATTACTGCTTAGAATTAATCCTAGAGTTAGTTTTCTAAGTCTAAGTTATCTTAAAATGCTTTCTTAAGGAAAGTCTCTTGTTTTGGGGTTTTGTTTTAAATGTTTGTACTACGAAACTAATTTAAATTTTAACAAACTAATCTAATTCTATTTAACAGCTATTAAAATAAACTAAGCTAAAATGTGAATTGAAATCAACTAGCTATCCTATCTCAGCTGAGAGCAAACTTTTAGACTACTTATATCAACTATCAATTAACGATTATAAAATACAAAGTGAAATAAATAATACAAATCCAGATAAGAAACTATCAGAATTTTTTATCACTAATAACACTCTGTTTAATAAAATTTACAAACACGGAGAATAAAATAAGAAATTATTGTATTTACTTTGTAATTGTATTTGTTAATAGATAATTGAAATTCAACATTAACATCTGTATATAAATGACATAATAACTTAACATTCAAAATAACTATCAAAATATAGATGTAATCAATATAAGCTATGAAAATATAATACTAACCAATCACAATCATCAATAACATTTGAATAACCATGACACTAATAGTATCAACAACAGATATCGATATTGAGTGATAAGAGTAATTAAAACTATATTAATGCAATGAAAACCAAGTTCAATTTGACACAGATTTAAGTTAGAAAATTGCTTTTGAAATATATATATATTAACAAAGATCTGAAAACAAAATTGATACCAGTCTTTGATATGCCAGTGGTAATCATCCACGAAGAAAACTTTAGTATACTAATTAAAACCAAAAATGTGTTATATGTTTCACAAGTATTTTATCTAGTACTCCAATCGACCCCTGCTACAACAATTTTCATAGTTTTTATAATAAAACTTTGATAACTACATCCCTAACTCTATGCAACTGATAGCTAAAAATAGATTTTAAAGTCTACCATCTATGAACATCTAGAATATATTTATGATCATTTTAAAACGTTCTCCAATAATGCACCTGGAAATAGATCATTATCATACCCCTCTCTTCGAATAGTATCTTGTTCATATTGAAAGCGAACAACAACTACTTGTAACATCTAGAAAATGTGAACAGATAAAGCGTGACCATCGTAACTGTATGCTAGCTGTTAATGCACAATTCATTTCCCTTCGATGAAGTGGCCTCAAAAAATGCATATCCATCAACTAACCATGTTCATCCCATTTGATGCATTTATATCATGAGCACACTTGTAACAAACAAGTAATAATATAAATAAAAATTATAATTACAATTATAACAAGATAATTGAATAAGAATGTAGAACGATCCTACAGAATCTTTAATTCTGTAGGATGTTCATTACCTTGTACATTTACCTGTCAAAATTGAAATCACAATAACTAAAAATATACTAAGTTGTTGCGATCTCTAACTTGATGGATTTCCTGGCTTCTAATAGCTTGGCCCTGAGTTTCAAGATTTTTTCTTCATGGATTTTTTCATCTTTCAACAATTTTTCATTGGTTGCTGCTAACAATTTCTTTTCTGCTTTGTATCTGTCCTTCTTGGCTTTCATTTGTTGCCATCGGTCTACCAACATAAGTAATTCATTTTTTTGCTGTTGTAACTCTGTTTTCAACATATCACGAGCTTCTTCAATGTCTTTTAACCGATCAACCTTATGTTGCTTTGAAAGCTTGATTGACTGCTTCGCTACTACTAAATTTTTTGCTAGAGAATCCTCATCATTCAATGGTGACTTAAGTTGAGCTTCATGTTCAAACTGTGCTAGTAATGGTGAATCATCTTTCACGACTCTCTTAGGAGATACCACCAAATTATCATGATTATTACTCTGTTCTTGTTCAAAGTCATTTATTGGGGTTTCATGAGGAGGAGATTCAACCTCCTTATCACTGTTATCTTCAACAACGATAGGTTCACTACTCTGTTCCATGGTTATTGGAACCGAAAGACTAATCATACTCCTAGTAAACCTTCAATTTATCATTTCAGATTTTCTTGTGCTTGGTTCAAGAGGTTTATTGTCACCTTCCAGATTTTCTCCTTTTAACTCATACTTCTCTCTCTCTTCCATTATCTTGGGATACAAATCACCTGTTAATTTAGCAGAGTGCGTCTGGAAAGCCGTTTTACTTCCCTCTCCCACTTCATTTTCCCTCTTGGGTTGCTCAGGAGGGTTTGAAGTATAAAATTTATCATTTTCAATTATCATACAAAGCTTATCCAGCCCTTCATGATCAGCTATATGATCTGTCTCTTCTTTTATTTCTTCTTCACAAGGTCTTCTGCGTTTTGCATGAGTCTTAGGTAAGTAGGTAGGCCAAAATTGGGTAAACCCAAACTCATTTTATTTTAAGAATTCATCCCAGGTTTTTCCTATTGTGGCTAACTGATACTGAACTAACATTTTGATCAAGCTGTGATGAAAAAGACTACAATCTTGATTACCAATAGTACGTTGAACCGTAACAGCCATTTTATGCAAACTATGAAGTAGAAAGTAGGGCAAATTCAATTTCAAACCCTTAAGAGCCATTAAAATTCTCAGATGATATAATTTGACATTTGAATACCGACCATCACAAGAAATATACCTGGAAATGACTTCAAAAGGAGCATGCCATTGATTCTTCAAATATTTTACAGGAAATCTGAATTTAAGGTGTGCATCTTCTTTTGATAATGGAATAAGAAACTGCTTAAACATTTTTTTGTCTATTCATGACCCTTTGAACCAGCGTTCACCAGTCCAAGGCAGCGTCATGGCTTTCGAAATAAATTCTTCGTCTATGACTAGCTGTAAATCACCTATCTAAGCAATGTTTCCATCAAAAGACAACGCAAATTGTCTGGTAACTTCCTCATTGTGTCCACTGAAACCCCAAAAGAAGAGTTTCCAATCAATTTTCTCAAACGGGGAAAGAACTTCAGGGTCGGCTTCTAACATTTCAGGACCAGAAAGCTCAAAGCGACTTAAGGGAACCATTTGTTCAACTATCAGTTCTTTCTTTGACAGAGGATTAAAAGGCGTTGTAAAAACTGAAGGAATAGGGATACGTGAATACACAGACATGATATAAACCCTTACGTGATTCTGGAAGAGCTAAAGAGTAACCCTAGACTGGTTTCTTACACGTGAGAACCTCAACATCAAACCACTACAGGTATTCATCAAACAAATTGATGTGATTTGAAATCATTATGAAATATTCGAAATCAAATATTTTCATGAATGTAATATGACTGCCAGATAGGATGATGTTAATATGAACATATCTGACTAAGGTAATTATTACATATTAAAGTCCCTTTGAACAGGTGTTATCAAACCAACAATTCGTATCTTATACCAAACGTTAACATGCAAGGATCAGACGTGGAAGTCAATCACGTGGAAGTCAATCGTGTTATTAAAACCAGATGATGTGAACTTTTCATTTCAAACAATGATGTCTCCTGGGGTTTTGTAAATCCAACCAAGCACCAAGATCAACTTTGGATGATAATTTAAATGTTCAAAACCATATTTTATGCATGTAATACATTCGAAGAGTAAATTATATGGTTTCAAATTATACGATAAACTCATTGAATCCAAAGCATCATATGACCTATTGCAAAGTATGATCGGATGGAAAATTTTATCAAAAACTAAACACTAGATCAAAAATTGATTATTATGAATACAACACAAATATCTTTATAGATATTCGAAATGATATATAAAGGTAAACTTTGGTGATTTGAGAAACATATATACAACTTTCCAAAATTTGTAAAATGGCATAGTATTAAAAGATAAAGTTTTTATGTAAAAATATATCATTAGGGTTAAAATAGGATATTTCAATTAATTCATCAACCCTAATCATATAAATTACAAAAAACTAATGATGAATACTTTATCAAAAGGTCTAAAAGAAATTAATAAAACCTAACTACAACAAGTTCAAAATGCATTTCCAATTATCTTTAATTTAATCCAAAAAATAAACTATTTAGCAAGCTATAACTTAAATATCTCAAATCAATATATAATAAAATATTAAATGATAATGAAAATTGATTATATATAAAATTAAAAGATTAACAGCTGCTAAAATATCAAATTTATGAAAATGCTTCCTAAACTTCCAGTATGATCGTTAATTCTTCTTTTAATTGAGAGTACCTTCAGAATCGAAGATTTTGAAGGCACTCTTATATATTTTTTGTGATAGATCATAAAAGAGAACTGATCATTTTTATTCAGCAAAGCAGAAAAATTGAGAGGGTTGTTTCCTGCCAACATGTCTCCACGGCCTGGAACCGACAGATCCAGGGCTCCCCTTTCTTTGTCTGGGAATAAAAGATGAGGGTCCTCAAAAAAGAGCTGAAGAAATGGGCTAAATCGCTAATATCACCCACCTCCAAAACAAAAGAAGCACATGCTGCACTAGATAGCCACCAATTGATCATGGAGGACGCTGAAGTTTCTCAAGAGTTGTTACAAAAAGAAGAAAACATCCAAAAATAGTTTCATAGAGCATGCAGAGTGGAAGAAGAGTATTGGAGGCAAAAATCCAGAAGTATGTGGCTGCAAGCAAGAGATAAGAATACCAGCTATTTCCATAAGCAGGATGAGGTTCGCAAGCATTTCAAAACTGTAAATGAAATTCATTTTCAAGGAAATTTGGTCAAATACTTCAAAGGAATTAAGAAAGTAGCCCACTCCTTTTTCAAAGACCTCTTCTCAGCTCCGGAAGAGAACCCAATTGATGCAAACTGCTATCCACTAGATCTCATCCCAAAGCTAGTCCAAGAAACAGATAATCTTCTTCTGGCTGCCCCGATCAGAATGGAAGAGCTTAAAAAATCCTTGGATGGTATGGACGCAGACAAAGCCCTGGGTCCCAATGGTTTCATAGCAAGGTTCTTCTCAACTTGTTGGTCCACCATCAAAGTTGACCTCCTGAGAATGGTTAGGAAATCTCATAGTAGCAGCAAGTTAGGGGGCAGTACCAACTCGACATTCCTTGCCCTGATCCAAAAAGAAAAAGGAGCCAATAATTTTAGCAGATTCAAGCCCATCTCTTTATGCAACACAGGATATAAACTAATTACTAAAAGTATTGCCAATCGACTTAAGAATATTTTTCTAGCAATCATCCCTGAAAACCAAGGTGCTTTCATAAAAGGGAAAAAGATTCTTGACAATATAGTTCTTGTTCAAGAAGAAATCCACTCTAGCTGTCAACAGAAAGAAAAAGGCATGGTAATCAAGCTCAACTTGGTTAATGCATTCGACAGGGTGAGACACGATTTCATGTTTGCAGTTATGGGAAAATTTGGGTTTTCCAAGGATTTCATAAACTAGGTAAAAGCCTTATTGCCTCCCCATAGATTGCCGCTTTGGTCAATGGACGCTCTATGAATTTCTTCCAATCCTCGAGAGGGCTAAGGCAAGGTTTCCCATTGTCCCTGCTTCTCTATGCCATTCAAGCCTCGGTGCTTAGCTTCCAATTGGATCACTTCCAGTAGATCCGCTCTTTTGCAGGCCTCTGGATGGCCCAAAATGTAAAAGACTTTAACCATGCCCAATTCGCAGAGCTTAGCTTCCAATTGGATCACTTCCAGCAAATTCGCTCTCTTGCAGGCCTTCGGATGGCCCAAAATGTAAAATACATTAACCATGCCCAATTCGCCGATGACACCCTGCTCCTTGGGGGAGCAAACATTATCTCAGCTGGTTTATTCAAAAGAGAGCTTGACATTTACAAGGAGTTTTCAGGTAGCAAGATCAACTTTCAAAAAAGCAAGATATTCGGTTGGAACTGCCCCATAAGGAATATGGAAGGAATTGAAAGGCTTTTAGGAATGGAGGGAACTCTTTCCTAGGATTCCTTCAATTATATTGGGATTCCTATCCTCAAGTCAGTCCCCAAACTGGCTCATTGAATGCCATTGCTGGTCAAGCTAAAAATTAGAATTCAAGCATGGGGGGCAGCCTGGCTTAATTTAGCAAATAAGGCGACTCTCTTAAAATCCATCCTTTCAAGCATTCCCATTTACCAGAACACCATTCTTCTTGCCCCTAAATCCTTCATTAGCAAAGTGGATGCTCTTTTGAGAATATTTCTGTGGGAAGGTGGGAAAAATAATGAAAGGAGGCTTCATTTAGTAAGCTGGGACAAAATAAAGAAGCTAGTACTGGAAGGAGGTCTCCAAATTTGAAACATCACAGATCAAAACTTAGCACTGGGATCCAAGCTCCTCTGTAACTTAGTCTCTAGACACACCAGCTGGAGCAAGAAAGTTCTATGGAAAATTTATTTCCAAGGTAGTCGCTCAAGATGCTTGGATAAGCCTCCAAGAACTTTAACCGGATCTCCAATCTTCAATCTTTTCCTCACAGCCTTGGAGCACTTCAAATATAATCTCTATTGGATACCTGAAAATGGAAAAAATATAAGATACTGGGATGAGTCGATCCTTGGGGACCAGCCCCTCAGATAGAAGGCTAAGATGGAAAATATAAAAAATTGGATGCAACACAAAAATCTTCTTACCCTCTGGGACATTTCCACTTGGTCCAACGATGCAGAGAAAAGTTGGGAAAGCTGGAATCTGGGAGAGCTACCAAAAAATCTTGAAGGAGAAGCCAGCACCTTAAGAAATCTCCTTCAAGGAAAAACCCCATTAAAAGTTGTATCAAAGGACAAAAGAGGGTGGGGTTTGACCTCTGGATTGTATTCGGTAGCTGAAGGATACAAATCCATCCAGGCAATCCCCAACGCCCCTCAAGATCCATCTCAGTGGAAGTTTGTTTGGTCCTATGCTTCTATTCCCAATATTGACTATTTATGTTGGACTCTTTCTCACAAAAGCATCCTCACCAATGACAACTTAAGGAGAAGAGGAATGGAAGGGCCCTCAAGGTGTCCTCTGTGTGTTTTTGATGAGGAGAATGCAGATCACATGCTCCTTCTTTGTCCATTTGTCTGTGAAGTCTGGAGGGAATCGCTGAAAATAAGTCTGGACAGATTCACCATGCCGGTAAATATCTAGGATCTGCTGAAATATTGGACCAACATATCTCCGTTTAGCACTGCCAAAAAGGATCTTCTCAAAGCCAGTTAAATGTGGCTCCCCAAGTTCATCTGCTAGAAACTATGGATTAAGAGAAACAACAGGATCTTCAAGGAGAAGAGAAGTACTATGGATAGAATAGCATCCAAAATCAGATCTCTACTAGGAGAGGCTCTAGAAGCCAAAGCTACCCTGACAAATGCTTCAACTCTAATCAGCGAGGAAGATAAGTGGCTAAAAGAGTGGGTCCCGAATCATCAGGCAAGAATCAATACCCCATCTTCTTCCATTGCTGAATGGGACATTCGGTTGATAGAGCAGGACTTCATCAAATGGAGATCGTCCCTAGAGGATCATTGCCTCTTCTTTTATGGGGCTTCAAAGGGTAATCCCGGGGCGTTCGACAATGGTGGGGTAATTCTAGATCCTGGAGGCACTACAATTCTAAGCTTCACCTGGGGGTTGGGTTATGAATCCAACAATAGAGTGAAGGCTCTTGCACTTTGCCAAGGGCTCATGCTAGCCCATATCAATAAAATTACCTCACTTTCAGTCTTTGGTGACTCTTGGATTATAATCCAAGCTTCAAACTCGAAGAGAAATCCTACTCAGGTGCACCTATCTACCATTCTCAAGAAAGTCAAGCTTATGCATTCCAAGTTTCAGAAAATAAGATTCTTTCATATTCTTTGAAATTTGAACTCTAAGGATGATCTGGAAGCTAATAAAGGCACGCTCTTGAGCGGGATCACGCTATCAATAGATGGGACAGAAACTCTGTACAATATCCCCTAAATTTAGAGGCGAGTCTCCTTGCCTGTTCTACAAGTTTCCACCTACCACAAAAGAATCATATCGCTGGGAAAATCTCAAGGCCCTGTCCTATATGGTCTGGCATTGCTTGAGGGATCCAATATCCATGAGTCCCAATGGTTAGAACCCCCATGACAATTCAAGAGCTCGAGGTGAATTTTTCAAGCCTCACGCCGAAGCAGCAAAGCACTCTCAAAATAGGAAGAAGCTAGGAACTTGTTGGATTCCTCAAGAGAACAGGACTGTTAAACATTTCATTCGATGGCACCCTGTGTTTCATGTTCCTCCCCATGACCTTTAGTGGAGGAATGCATGGCATCCCTAGAAGCATGATTCCTTCAGTCCAATCTTCAAATGCCACGGTGAGAAGAGCTGGGTCGGACTAAATCAAGTGCACTGCAATTTCCGGAAGAGTTCTTTGAAGCCAAGGAAACTAGCGAAGACATCTTGGAAAATATCAAAGGAACGATGGGATCCGCCTAAGCAATCTAGATATGCAATTCAAGAAGCTATTGGAAAAGAAGGACGGGGAAAAAGAGGCGATCACTCAGCAACCATGGCAGATGTCAGTGAACATGGAAGATGTAACTCGACTTAGCTTCATTTTCCAATTGTCAAAATGCTAGTTTTACCACTGTACTAGTACTCGGCAGTTGCTTTGCCGACCAATAAATCTACCTCTGAATCGTTATTGTCTAAAAAAAAACACTATAAATTTTAATTTTTTTAAATATCCATCACAAATTTATATAATTATAAACATTTTTCATAATTTCAATGTATTCATTAACTTTTAATTTAGATATAAATTGATAGAGACAAATAATACTACTTAAAGTATTAAGAACAGTGTATTATAACTTTGTCATCTTAACTTTCTAAATATCAAAATTAAATTTATACAAATTCTTTAATTTATAAATTGATACAGACAAATAATAATACTTAAAATATTAAAAATGGTGTACAAATTTCTTGAAGAGACATTGAATTTCCATGCGGAAGATGCAAAACTCTAGATGCTACATCATCATCTATGGTTTCCTCTTCCACTCAATGTAACATCCTAAGAGGAAAACAAAATGGTTTCTAAACACCATTAGACATTCATAGAAGAGAATAGGAAATTATTATTATAAACCGTTTTAAAAATACAAAGTTTAAAACAAAATTTCTAAAAAATTATTAAGTTAAGTTGCATGGTGTATTAAATAATAAAGAAACAATTATGAGAGCAGTTACAACTTCCCAAAACTGATCACTGACTACAAGAGAAGGGAATGAGGTGGTTAAAAAAAGGGGGATTCTCTTAGTTTAATTAAAGGAGTTCGAGGGGAAAGAAAACTAGGAGAGAATAACTAAACAGACCTTAACATGGCAGGAAGTCCTAAACATAGTAATAGAATAAACCACCTCTATGTTCACTACGAAGTGCGTCTTCATTGTTAGTTTTGAGATTTCCAGGAACGAGAATAACTATGCCTGATAATTGGTTATTATGATGATAGATCGTCGTGGGAATTTTTCATTTCTGTTTCTGAAGGGCCTCTACAGGGAACTAGTGGTACAATCTTCTTTTCTTGAAAATGAATAAGACTCTTCTGCGATAGTGCTACAACGCTTCTTCAGGTTTGCTAACGCTCCATAGACAGTGGGTGATTATTTCATCCGAGTGGAAGACGTGTCCCATGTGAATCAAAATGTTGTTGGAGATTCGAGGAGGATACCAAGTGGCTGTTATTTTGAACAGTTTTGCTCGGTTGATTCAGAACAATTGAAGAAAAGTTGAACAGTAAAGGGACTTAGGGCTATAAATCACAGGTATGAACAGGAAAGTAAAACATTTCTTTCTATGGATTGGCATATGGACCAAAATAAGATCAGCTACAATCATCCCGTGGCTTTTACAGAAGAAACAAAGGAAACAACACTTTTGCTGAGCTTCTTGAGAAGAGGTGCTTAAGTATTACCGCAATAGCAAGTGGAGAACATCTTCTTCTGGGAAATCAGTGGTCGTTATTAATACAATGAATAGGATTACTCAATACAGAGTTCAAGCCAAGGAAGATGAACCAGGGCCTGCATCACCCTTACGATAGAAGAAGGATAAGCTTCCAGGACGCTAGATTGGAAACATATTGTTCAAGTCCCAGTTCTCATAATGCTTTCTCATAGAGCTCTGGAAGACTTTCCCGCTTCCACATTTTGTTAAAGAAACCGATTCATTTTCCTTCAATAGGATGATAGTAGATGGAAATATTTGGGTATTGAATAAACCCATGCGGCTTCTTATAATTTCCTGTTAGGTAATGTGATTTCTTGTCCTTTTCTTTGTTTGATTAATCTACTGTCAAGTAGCGTGATTTCTTGTTCTTTTCTTTGGTTGGTTGTTATCTTCCTGGTTATTATTTCAACGGAAATACAATAAGCCCGATCGAAAATATTGAGAGACCGTTGGGTCGACTAAAAAGATGCCATGGCCTGGTCATGGAAACAGTCTATTGATAAATTACAAAGTTGTCAATCCAAGGGACTTTAAGTGGATTACTAATAAAGATTGACGTGAATGATCATGAGTATGAGAGTCTAAATGTAATTTAATAGTTGTATCATGCTAAGAGATGGAGTTTATCTAAATTTAATTTAATAGATGTATTACTATTGGAATAATTAGTAATAGTTATCTAATAGTGATCAAATATAACTGTGATTAGAGTTGAAGTTAAGCTAATAGTTATAGAATCATTGGAGTTAAGTTAATAGTTGTATCTAATAGTTAATCTAATTTTTATCCAATATAACCGTGATTAGAATTGAATTTAAACTAATAATTGTAGAATCATAGGAGTTAGACTAACCTTCTTTAAAAAGAATCGAAAACCTAATTATATCTATATGGAAAACCTAAACATATAATACGAACTTTATTAGAGTTCAACTGTCACATAAGTTGCACACTACCTAAGTGATTGTTCTTGGTGCATAGGTCAATTTCTCATGCTAAGAGATGGAGTTCATATAAATTTAATTTAATATTTGTATCACTATTGGAATAATCTAATAGTTATCTAATATTTATCAAATATAACCGCGATTAGAGTTGAAGTTAAGCTAATAGTTGTAGAATTATTGGAGTTAAGTTAATAGTTGTATCTAATAGTTAATCTAATGTTTATCCAATATAACCATGATTAGAGTTGAAGTTAAATTAATAATTATAGAATCATTGGAGTTAAACTAACCTCCTTTAAAAAGAATCGAAAACCTAATTATATCTATATGGAAAACCTAAACATATAATACCAACTATACATATTAGCTAGATGCCCAACTATGATATGCAAGCATTTATTAGGAGTTTGGAGGAGTTTATTAGGAGTTTGAAGGATTTTACTAGGAGTTAGAACTATTTTATTAGGAGTTCGACTCTTACATAACTGCACATTAGCTAGACTCCTAGATGCCAAATTCACTTGGACTAAGTCTTAAGTGATTAGAGTTGAAGTTAGGCTAAGAGTTGTAGAATCATTGGAGTTAACCTAATAGTTGTATCTAATACACTAGTACAAAATGAGGAATTAGCTACTACGTGACTAAAAATTCTAGTCACAAGAGGGTTTTCAAGTATTTTACTACTAAATATGAGCAATTTTGATTGACCCAACTATAAACAACTAAAATTAACGGCTAAGTTAGTCACCAGTTAACAAATATGACTAGATAATAAGTGACAGAGTTAAAAATGACTAACATAAACGACTAATTTAGTCACGGCATAAAAAATGGGTAACTAGAACAATATGAATTAGTCATTTATGTTACTCATTTTTAATTGTGTCATGGAAAATTGCAATTGTGACAACAAAGTGTTACAATTTAGTAAATTTTGTAAATTGTCTACCTTCTATTAGTAATATTGGTGCCATGCACCTCGATCTTTAGAGATCCAACAAAGAAATTGAATGAATTTTCTCTTAAACATCTTTATGTTATATTTTTTATCATTCAAGCTAGCATTATATTAGCATATTTAACTGAGAGAATAACAAGCACAACAATCAAACACAAGAGACAATAGACACAAAGATTTTCCTTGGGGAAACCATAAAGGAGAAAACCTTGCAACTTCCTCAGAGATAGAATCAGCACCAAAAGTAAAACCCAAAACAGTAAGATGATCTCCTAACAGCAGTAGTCTCTCTCTCTGATCCTAGCTTCTTCTCTCTCACTCATGCGCTCCAGTGAGTGAGTGTGTTTGTGATAAATAGAGAGTCTCACTCTCTATTTATATTCTTTTGTTCACACCTTTAACTCTATTATGTAGGCTCAAGTAATCCTAACTTAGCTATGTAGGCTCGAGTAACCACAACTAGGGTACTAATGACCCAACTTACATTAAATCACCTGGGGTCAAATTCTCTAGGAGAGTCTAATAACCCTAGTGCCCCACAATTGTGGGGACTTTAACCCTTGATCAATAAGAGGGTTACCCACAATGAATTTACATGACTTGTTTACATTATTGAATCTCCCAATAGGAACATCGAGGCATGACATGACTCAAATACATTACAGACACTTCTCGGAATAAACATCGGGGTACAATACATAATATATACAAGTGAATACATTCCGAAGTTACAAATACATCAACACTCCCTCTTAACTAGGAAGGTATTCTCTCGATAGAATTTATCAGCACAAGTCTTCTCCTCTGTATCATCTAAATCATCATCGAGTTCTTGTCATGTTCATCTTCAAGTCATCACTCGATCTGGATCATCACTCAATCTAGATCATCATCACTCAATCTAGATCATCACTCGATCTGGATCATCACGGGTGTTATCTCTTAATTATTCTTGTCACGGGAATTTCTACAGAGCCAGCCCTTTTTCATGTTGGTTGTAGGCCTAACCTCCAAGTAGGTCTTCATCTTCTTCAGCACTTATATCTGACAGAGTCAGAAAGGCCCACCTAACACTTACATCTGACCATGGTCATAAACTCATCGTAAACCATGTCAAAAGGCTCAGCACTTATATCTGACCATGATAGAAAACTCATCACACATCATGTAAAAAAGGCTCCACATTTACATCTGACCATGATAGGAAACTCATTCACACATCATGTCAGAAAGGATCTACCCTTACATCTGACCATGATAGGAAATTCATTCACACATCATGTCGGAAAGGCTCTGTAATTACATCTGACCATGATAGGAAACTCATTCACACATCATGTCGGAAAGGCTCTACACTTACATCTGACCATGATAGGAAACTCATTCACACATCATGTCAGAAAGTCTCTGCACTTACATCTGACCATGATAGGAAACTCATTCACACATCATGTCAGAAAGGCTCTCAACCCCAGGCTAAGTGTCAATCCCAGACTAAACAAATTCCTGGTAACTGAACAGGTGCCTCCATTCTCCCAGAGAATGGCCTCTCAGCACTAAGTTGAGTATTCCTCGTAACTGACTAGGTGCCTCCATTCATAGAATGGCATTCAACACTTATATCTGATCATGTGAGAACACATCTCACAGTCACCTTAGAATGGCTCAGCACTCACATCTGACCATGGAAGGAACCAATCCTCTCACCATGATAGAATGGCTCAGCCCTTACATCTGACCATGGAAGGAACCAATCCTCTCACCATGTCCGAATGGCTTATGGACTCATCACTTCCCCTTGGAGAGAACCTCGATCTGGAGAACACCAAGCTTCTCCCTGAAGTATTCAAAATTCACGATGGCCAATGACTTAGTCAAAACATCAGCTATCTATTCGTCCATCGCAACATACTAGAGCTTCATTGTTCCTCTCTGCACCATATCCCTGATATAGTGATATTTGATCTCGATGTGCTTCAACTTGTCATGGAACACCGGGTTCTCAGACAACTGCACACAACTTTGGTTGTCGTAATATATACAAGTAGCATCCAACTAGAGATCAAATAAATCAAACAGTATCTTCCTCAGCCATATTTCCTCACAACTAGCTAAACAAGCTGCGACATACTTTGCTTCAGCTGTACTCAGTCCCACACAAGACTGTTTCCTTCTAAACCAAGAGATCACACTTGATCCCATACTGAAGTAGCACCCTTAAGTGCTCTTCTTATCGATGGCACTTCCTACCCAATCTAAATCAACACAACCTTCCAGGTTAATCTTCTGATTCACCTCATAGTTGAGCCCATAATCAATTGTACCCCTCAAGTACCATAGAATATGCTTTGTAGCAATCAAGTGAACATGTCTCGGATCTGTCAAGAACTGGCTCAAGGTTTTCACAACAAAGCAAATATCTCATCTCGTATTCATCAGGTACATCAAGGACCCAATCATCTAACAATACATCATAGCATCAACCACTTCTGATGAAGCATCAGTCAATAGCTTCAGGTTCGATGCCATAGGTGTGGTTATGGCCTTGCATTACATCATCCTGAACCTCTTCCTTGTCGTAGGGAGATTCTGACACACCTCCATGCCTAGAAAGTAGTGCATCATATCCAAGTCCTTCATCTCGAACTCAACAGCAAGTCTCCTTCTTGCAACCTTAATGAGTTCCTCTTTTCTGTCAGGAACAAGTCATCGACATATAACAAGAGCATCATTGGTCTTCCACCTTCAACCTTGAAGAAAAGGTTGGAATCTGCTTTACTCTTAGTAAAGCCTAGAGCCATCAGTAAGCTATTCATCTTGTCATACCATGTCCAACCTTAGGATCTTTTGCAGTCACTCCCTCTAAAGTGGAGCATCGTTCTCCCTCTGTCTTTCGTACTCTATGCTTGAAAATTTCTGTACTGGAGTGACAAGTAGCTTCCTCTGCTACTAATATTCTATGTATCCATCTAGGTTCACTGGATACCAAGATCCGGTATCTTGAAAATGTTCTTCTCGCACCCATCTGTGAGCTTGTCATCCTATATAGGTTTTCGTCTTCAACCTTATAGAAAAGGTTAATATCTTCATCAAGCTCATCATGTATGTGTTATCCCATGGGTGTCTTCTAAGCTCATACAAGGCCTTCTTTCATTTTCACACATGATTCTTCTTGTCATGTGTCTCAACTCCCACTAACTGCAAATTTCTCTTTGTAGTCTATGCCTTCTTTTCATGAGAAGCCTCGTGCTACGAATCTTTCCTTGTATCCCACGATGTTTCCATCTACTACATGATGGAACTACGAACTTTCCTTCATGTATTGATACTGCATCCTAGACATCATTCTTCTTGAACTGGTCTTCCCTTTCTTCTTGGTTACTTCTTCATGGATGGAAGGTTTTGCATCAATGATGTCACTGCATTCGTAATATTATTCTTCATCTTGAACTGTCGTCACTTGTTCTTCATAACAAGTCTCATCCTTCTTTGCTTGTAGGCAATTTTACGCAATATTTCCTACAAGTCAAATGCATTAGTTGTATGGTTAGAAACATTTCGTAAGGGATATTCATAATGAAAAATTATTTTGCATCAAGATATATGATTATGCAACTATTTTAGCCAATACAACATTCATCCATATCTCACGGAAACTTTCTAGATGCCTTCCATCTCTACCAAGACAACATTGAGATTGTGCACTAATCCAATATGTCAGCAAAGAGGTTTCATTCTAGATAAGTAGCAATGGAGAGTTGTATAGCACCATGAGCTACTTACCCATCACATGCATATTAGTAGCATACTGTCATTAATGCAAACATTCTATCATGCATAATACATGAATTGAATATAAACAAATGCATAACAAAAAAACAATATCATGAAATGACAATTGAATACTTATCTTTATTTGTTTCGTGGGTAGACTCCTTCTTAAGCCTTCAGCTTCATCATCTTCTTTATTCATAATAGCATCGTTTCTTATCCAAATGCTAAGATGGATATGAGGTTCTTCAAGAGTTGAGTTCTTCATATTCCTCATCGCTTGAGGGATATTCTTTGGATGGTGAGAGCTTGATCTTCAGTTTCTCCCATCTTCTATTCTCTTATTATGAGTCAAGCTTCTTCTTCTTCCAAGAGTCTACTGAAAGTAATCACTTCCTTCTGGCACACATTCCTCACATGAATGAATCCCATGATCCTGGGAGGCCATTCAAGGTGGCTATCACCACTTCTGCACTCTCCACTTCTTCTTCTACTACTACAAGTTGTTCTTTAATTTGAGAGACCCTCATAAAGTATCACTGTATGGTCTCTACATTCTGGATCTTCACATTCTTCAACTGTTTTCTCAAAGTCATATTCTGATTTATGTTCTTCCCTTCAAATAGCTTGGTCAAGTAATGAAACATCTCTTTCAGTGTATTTAGGGAAGACACTTGTGGTATAAGGTGATCCGTGATTGAATCAGCAATGATCTTCTTGGCCTTGACCAAGTTCTTCTGGTGTAAGGCTTTTAGCCTCATCTCCCTCTGGAAATGGAACCTCTCTACTTATGTAGGTGTCCAATTCATTTTCTTTAAAGAGATCATATACTTCCATGCTTGGAAGTTGTCAACTTCAACAAGCTTATCATCAAGCTGATATGATAGATCACTTTGAAATGAGAACCTCAAATGAAAATAGCAAAAGATTAGATCTTGCCGTTTTGAGGTGTCCATCCTGGTTGCAGAGCTGGTTGATCTAGGGTTTGTTAGAGAAACCCTAATTTTCAAAACTTGGAATATTTCTGATCTGATTGGATAGAAATATAGATCTCTTCAAGGCGATTTGTCCAATGTACTCGTTTTCAGAAAACAGTGGAGGGAAGCTCTTGAAACAGGAAGCCCTAGTTTACCAATTTCCTCTACAGAAATTCCTGATACTTTTTTTGTGATATCTCCGAACAAACCACTCCTCTATGTCTAAAATTTCTTACTGTGGTAGCCTCACCTGTCCCTATTCCAAAACAATAGGTTTCATCAAAATTGGTTTCACCAACTAGGAATTATGAGCAGTTTCTCAAGGTGACCTGTTTCAGGATTGTTCAAAACAGAGAAGTTGTACAGACTGCCACATGTCACTGTTTCATCTTCTAATTCTAAAAATTCTACCATATAAAGTACAATTTGTTTTGTTTCTGGAACATCTTGAGAAATTTTATTTATACCTCTTTAGCCCGAGATATAGCAATTCTCCCCATGTGTCCTATTTAGGGATGAATCCTAGAAGAGGATAGAACCCTAACTTGGAGGAATCATATCTCCTAAAATATAGTGAATCTGAGGCTAAAACTTGGACACAGTGTACATCAAGAATTTATCTTTGACCTGTGAAAGTTTCAGCCCCTAAGACTTTGGAAATCCCGAGATATAGCAAATTTACCAATACTTATCAGTTTTAGTATTTAGGGTTTTTCCAGCTCGGGGTCAAACTAGGGTTTGACTTTCCTAAGTTTCACCCAACCAAAAATATCAACCTAGGTCTCTAAACTTTGATTTTGATGAGGAGAGAAATCCTATGCCGGTCTCACTCAAAAATTCATCTTCTATAAAAATCCCTAATTTCCCGCACCAAAAACTGAAATTGAATTCTGCTTCGACAGAAAGATGCGCCATTCAATGGAGAGTCAACCTAGCATACTTTTGCTGATGGATTGTGGAGAGAGACCCAAAAATTAAGAATCCCTAGAATCTGCAGCTGCAGAATGTGTTCTTCTCAGGTTAGCTCAAATACCATGTTATATTTTTTATCATTCAAGCTAGCATTATCTTAGGATCTTTAACTGAGAAAATAACAAGCACAGCAATCAAACACGAGAGACAATAGACACAAATATTTTCCTAGGGGAAACCATAAAGGAGAAAACCCCAAAACTTCCTCAGAGATAGAATTATCACCAAAAGTAAAACCCAAACTAGTAAGATGATCTCCCGACAACATTAGTCTCTCTCTCTGATCCCAAATTCTTCTCTCTCACTCATGCGCCCTAGTGAGTGAGTGTGTGTGTGATAAATAGAGAGTCTCACTCTCTATTTATATTCTTTTGTTGACACCTTTAACTCTATTATGTAGGCTCAAGTAATCCTAACTCGGTTATGTAGGCTCAAGTAACCACAACTGGGGTACTAATGACCCGACTTACATTAACTCACCTAGGGCCGACTTCTCTAGGAGAGTCTAATAACCCTAGTGCCACACAAATGTGGGGACTTTAACCCTTGATCAATAAGAGGGTTACCCACAATGACTTTACATGACTTGTTTACATTATTGAATCTCCCGATAGGAATATTGAGGCATGACATGACTCAAATACATTACAGACACTTCTCGGAATAAACATCAGGGTACAATACATAAGGTATACAAGTGAATACATTCCGAAGTTACAAATACATAAACACTTTATCCCTGTTGCACCATTGAAGCAAATTGTTAAGCATGTGCCAAAATAAAATTAGGTTCCTACAATTACAAATTAGGTACTAGAACTAGTACTATATCGATACCTAGAAGCATCATAGCTAGTTTTTTATTCTTTAATGTAAGAGTCCTGTTAAATTTTCATATGCTTAGCTAAGACATCAGTATTTCATTTCATTTTCATGACAAAAGCATATAAACAGGATCACTGAAATATAGACAAGCACAACCATAAAAAAAGGAACACAAAGATTTATCTTGGGAAAACCCTAAAGGGAAAAACCTAGCAAAAGCTTCCTCAATATAGATGCCCCAAAAAGATAAAAGATAAAAACCAGCAAGGAGATCAAAGCCTGATCCTCCTCCTTCTCCAGCTACTTCTCTTCTCCACTAATGCGCTACACAAGTGAGAGTGTGTGTGTCACAAATGAGGAGCACTACACCTCTATTTATATTCATCCGTTCACTTAAGTTAACTCATTTGACATGTAGGCTCGAGTTAAACCATGTAGGCTCGAGTTACACATGTAGGCTCAAGTAACCACACTCGGGTGCTGATGACCCACCTTTACAATTAGAGGGGACTAACTCATGACTCTTATTAGTTCTTTCGATTAGGAGCATCGGGGTACAATGTAATACAAGTGGTTCTCCTGGTAGGACCATCGGGGACCACAAAAAGATACATATAGAATATTCTTGGAAGTTACAATATTTCAACACTCCCCCTTAACGAGAAGGGTATTCTACAGCAACATCAACAACAACGAGAGTAGAGATAGGGGACATCATCAACATCAGTAGGGTAACAAATCTATAAATCATTGGAACCTTTTCAACATCATGTAGTCTTCTTCTTCAATCTTTAGTCTTCATCATCAACAACATCTTCAATCTTTGATCAGCAACATCTTCAGCATTTTGATCTTTCAATTAGCAACAACATCTTCAGCACTTGGACCTTTCGATCAGCAACATCTTCAACACTTTGACTGTTCGATCAACAACAACATCTTCAGCATTTTGACCTTTCGATCAGCAACATCTTCAGCACTTTATCCTTTCGATCAGCAACATCTTCAGCATTTTGACTTTTTGATCAGCAACAACATCTTCAGCACCTTGACCTTTCAATCAGCAGCAACATCTTCAGTACTTTGATCTCTCGATCAGCAATATCATCATCAACACTTTTCCCTTTCAATCAGTAGCAACATCATCATCATCATATTCTGATCTGTCGATCATAATCATCATCACATTCTGATCTTTCGATCAGAAACATCATCATCATACTCTGATCTTTCGATTAGAAACATCATCATGATACTCTAATCTTTCAATCAGAAACATCATCAACATACTCTGATCTTTTGATCAGAAACATCATCATCATAATCTAATCTTTCGATCAAAAACATCATAATCATAGTGCGTCATCGTCATACTCTGATCTTTAGATCAGTACGTCATCATCATCATACTCTGATCTTTCGATCAGTATGTCATCAACATACTTTGATCTTTCGATCAGTACGTCATCATACTCTGATCTTTCGATCAGTACGTCATCATCATCATGCTCTGATCTTTCGATCAGTACGGCATCATCATCATCAGCAACAACCTGCAATCCATAACTCAAAGATAGAAAGTCTTTGGATCATTTTTGGACTTAAAGTACAGGGATGATACAATCCCACCACATTCTCGACAACCGAAGTTACCGGATTGATTACGGGAGAATCAATCCCTATCACTTTAGGACTAAGTCCAAGGATAATGCAATCCTACCACATTCTCGAGGACCGAAGCCACTGGATTGATTACGGGAGAATCAGTCCCTATCACTTTAGGACTATGTCCAAGGACGATGCAATCCTACCACATTCTCGAGGACCGAAGCCACCGGATTGATTACAGGAGAATCAGTCCCTATCACTTTAGGGCGATGTCCAAGGATGATGCAATCCTACCACATTCTCGAGGACCAAGGTCACCAGATCTATTATGGAGAGATGTCCTAGGATGATACAATCCCTCTTCATTCTCGAAGACCGAGGTCTCCAGATCACTTTAGGGAAAGTTCCCAGGGATGATACAATCCCACCACGTTCTCGAGGACCGAGGTCATCGGATCTATTATGGACAGATGTCACAGGATGATACAATCCCTCTTCATTCTCGAGGACTGAGGTCTCCGGATCACTTTAGGGAAAATTCCCAGGGATGATACAATCCCACTGTAACATCACTACTCCCCCTTTTGAGGAAGGCCTTTTCGAACAACACCAAGCTTGTCTTGAAAGTGTTCAAACTCTACTTGAGGCAGAGGCTTCGTCAGTACATCATCATCCATAGAATCATTGTCATCACAACTATGGTTATCACATAGAATCATTGTAATGTCCATCTTCAAGTCAAAGAGACCTGATATCAGCTTCTGAAGCCATATGGCTTCACAACTTAGTAGAGCAATCTACTATGTATTCTGCTTCAACCGTGCTAAGAGAAACACTGGACTGTTTCCTGCTAAACCATGAACTCATAGCAGACCTCATACAAAAGCATATATCTGATGTGCTTTTCCTATCTAAGATACTTCCATCCCAATCTGCATCTGTGTAGCCATACAATCTATACTCATGTCTACCATCATAGTATAGACCAAAGTCTATAGTCCCTTTCAGATATCTCATCACATGTTTTGCAGCTACTAGGTGAACCCATCTTGGTTGACCAAGATATTGACTTAAGGTGTTCACAGCAAAACAAATGTCTGGTCTGGTATTTGTTAAGTACATCAATGACCCAATGATCTGTCTATAGTGAGTCACATCCACTAACTCTAATGAGTCATCAGCTAACAGCTTCAGGTTGGATTCCATGGGTGTGGCCATGACTTTGCATTCCAACATAATGAATCTCTTCAATATCTCTACCACATACTTTCCCTGGTTGAGAAAGATTCCTTTTGAACTTTGCTATACTTCCAGACCTAGGAAATAATGCATTAACCCAAGGTCTTTCATCTCAAATTCTTCTGCTAGTTTCTTCTTGCTTTCCATGATCTGTTTCTCATTCCCTGTCAAGAATAAGTCATCCGCATATAGTAATAGAATGACAGGTACATCTTCTACAACCTTGTAGGAAAGGTTAGGATCGACTTTACTCTTGGCAAAGCCCATGCTCATCAGGAAACTATCTATTCTTCCATACCAAGCTCTAGGAGCTTGCTTCAGGCCATAGAGGGCCTTCTTCAACTTCAAATCCTTGTGACTATTTGATCTAAAACTCTTCCTCAATCATACCATTAAGGAAGGCTTGTCTTTACTTCATCATGTAAGAAACTACCATGATAGTTTTGAAGGAAGTGTACCTTGCTTCCTGGAGTAAGTGTCTCTTTAGAATTAATTCCCTCTTTCTGATAGAAACCTCTAGCCACAACTCTTACCTTACTTCTATCCGCAACATATCTTATCTTGCAAATCCATTTGGAAGATACCACATTCTTGCTTTCTGGTTTGAGTACTATATCCCAAACATCATTCTAGTATCATAACATCTTCTATGAGTTTGTCTTCTCAGGTCATCAACATATCCTAGTCTTCTGCATTCAACCTTGAGGGTTGGAACCCACTTTACTCTTGGTAAAGTCTCGATCCATCACAAATCTATCCATCATGTTGTACCATTTCGAACTCAAATATAATGTTCTGTAGTCACTCCCCCTGAAGTGGAGTATCATCTTCCCTCTTCATTCTGTACAGGTGGTTCTATGCTTGATATATACTGGTCAATAGAGTATGTCATGTCATAGTCTATTCTTTCTGGGGAGAATCATGAACCTTTCTTAGTACACTTGTTCCATCATATCGTATACGTCATTCCCCATGATCAACTGTTATTATTTGATCATAGCTTCTTTCATAGCATTCTTTTCTTCATCTTGAGTTATCTCTTGTACCCATGGTGGTATTCATCCTTCAAGGTGGATCTACCACTCTCTGAAGCTCTTTCTTCTGTCATGGTGTCTCTGACCCTAGGAGATTCAAATTCATGTTTATTGGAGTGAATCTTGAATTGTCATTACTTGTTCTTCGGAACAAGTCTCATCCTTCTTTTCTTGTAGGAGGTTGTTCATGACCTTTCCTACAATTCAAATGCACCAATTGCATGGTTAGAAATATTTCATAAAACATATGCATAACGAAAAATTCTTATGCATCATGCAACTGTTTAGTCAATACAACATTCATCCATATCTCACATAAACTTTCTAGATGCCTTCCATCTCCACCATGACATTATTGAGATTGTGCACTAATCCAATATGTCAACAAAGAGGTTTGATAAGTAGCAATGGAGAGTTGTATAGCACCATGAGCTACTTACCCATCACATGCATATTAGTAGTATACAGTCATTAATGCAAACAATCTATCATGCATAACACATCAACTGAATATAATCAAATGTATAACAAAACAATATCATGAAATGACAATTGAATACTTATCTTTTATTTGTTTTGTGGGTAGACTCCATCTTGATCATTCTGCTTTATCATCTTCTTCATTCATGAAATCATCATTTCTTATCCAATTAACAAGAATTGAGTTCTTCATATTCCTCATCGCTTGAGGGATCTTCTTTGAATGGTGAGAGCTTGATCTTCAATTGATCCCATCTTCTTCTTCTCTTCTTATGAGTCGAGATGAAAGAAATTACTTCCCTCTGGCATACATTCTTTGCATGAATCCCATGATCCTAGAAGGCCATTCAAGGTGGCTATCACCACTTCTGCAATCTCCACTTCTTCTTCTACTGCTTCAAGTTGTTCTGCATTCTAGATCTTCACATTCTTCAATTGTTTTCTCAAAGCCATCTTCTGATTTAAGTTCTTATCTTCAAATAGCTTGATCAAGGAATCAAACATCTTCGGTGTCTTTAGGGAAGACACTTGAGGTACAATTTGATCCGTGATTGAATCAACATTGATCTTCTTGGCCTTGATCAAGTTCTTCTTGTGTAAGGCTTTGAGCCTCATCTTCGTATGGAACTGGAACCTCTCTACTTATGTAGGTGTCCAATTCATTTTCTTTCGAGAGATCATATACTTCCATGCTTGGAATTTGTCAACTTTACCAAGCTTATCATCAAGCTGATGTGATAGATCACTTTGAAATGAGAACCTCAAATGCAAATAGCAAAAGATTAGATCTTACCGATTTGAGGTGTCCGTCCTGCTTCCAGAGCTAGCTGATTTAGGGTTTGTCAGAGAAACCCTAATTTTCAAAACTTGGAATATTTAAGATATGATTGGATAGAAATATAGATATCTTCAAATGGAGCTGTCTAATGTACTCCTTTTCTGAAAACAGTGGAGGGAAGCTCCCGAAACAGGAAGTCTTAGTTTTCCAATTTCTTCTGCAGAAATTCCTGTCACTGTTTCTGTGATATATCTGAAGTTAATGCTCCTATGTGTATGAAATTTCGCACTGAGGTAACCTCAAATGTCCCTGATCCAACACCATAGGTTTCATCAGAATTGGTTTCACCAATATGGATTTATGATCCTTTTCCCACGGTGACCTGTTACAGGACTGTTCGGAACAGCGAAGTTGTACGGACTTACACGTGTCACAGTTTCATCTTCTAGTTCTGAAATTCGTACCACAGAAAGTAAATTCTGTGATATTTCAGGAACATCTTCAGGAATTCAATTTGGACCTCTGTAGCCGAAGCTATAGCAATGTTCCCCAGGTGTCCTTTTTAGGGATGAATTCTGGAAGAGGCTAGAACCCTAACTTGGATGGATCATATCTCCCAAAATATAGCGCATCTGAAGCTAAATTTTGGAAAAAATGTACATCAATATTTTATCTTCGGTCTCTGCAATTTTCATCTCCTGAACCTTCTCCAATCTCAGGATATAGAGAATGTACCAAAACGTAGCCGTTTTAGTATTTAGGGTTTTTCTAGCTCGAGGTCAAACTAGGGTTTGACTTTCTCGGAGTTTCACCCAACAAAAAAACTTGATCGAGGTCTCTAGACTTCTATTTTGATGAGAAGATAAATCCTATGCTGGGCTCACTCAAAAATTCTTCTTCTGCAAGAATCCCTAATTTCCCGCACCGAAAACTGAAAATGCTTGGAATCGAATTCCGCTTCGACAGAAAGATGCGCCCTTCAATGGAGAGTCAGCCTAGCCTTCTTTTGCTGATCAATTATGGAGAGAGAACCAAAAAGTAAGAAGCCCTAGATTCTGTAGCTGCACAATGTCTTCTTTTTGGGGTGTCTCTAATTCCATGTTAAATTTTCATATGCTTAGCTAAGACATCAGTATTTCATTTCATTTTCATGACAAAAGCATATAAACAAGATCACTGAAATATAGACAAGCACAACCATAAAAAAGGAACACAAAGATTTATCCTGGGAAAACTCTAAAGGGAAAAACCCAGCAAAATCTTCCTCAATATAGATGCCCCAAAAAGATAAAAGATAAAAACCAACAAGGAGATCAAAGCCTGATCCTCCTCCTTCTCCAGCTACTTCTCTTCTCCACTAATGCGCTACACAAGTGAGAGTGTGTATGTCACAAATGAGGAGCACTACACCTCTATTTATATTCATCCGTTCACTTAAGTTAACTCATTTGACATGTAGGCTCGAGTTAAATCATGTAGGCTCGAGTTACACATGTAGGCTCAAGTAACCACACTGGGGTGCTGATGACCCACCTTTACAATTAGAGGGGACTACCTCATGACTCTTATTAGTTCTTTCGATTAGGAGCATCGGGGTACAATTTAATACAAGTGGTTCTCCTGGTAGGACCATCGGGGACCACAAAAATATACATATAGAATATTCTTCGACGTTACAATATTTCAACAAGTCCCATACTGAGGTGTTTTTCTAACTTCAATATAACTATCATGATTTGTGACCATCGAACTAGCTGCACCAGTCGACGTAGCTTCACCAGGTTCAGTTCCTTTAAACGTCATAGAAATTGATCCAGTGGAGGCACCAAGAACAATATTTTAACGAATAAAAGACTCAATTATAATTAAATTGGGGTTCTGACCCAAAACCAATCTCAGATCCATATGTAGTAAAGCTAGAGGCCGGACCCCATCTTGGAGTTTTAGGTAAATATTTCGATTCCTCGACCTCTAATAGTCCTCACCTTGCATAATATGATACATATAATGCAAGGATGACCTCTCCTTATCACTATCAAGTTAAACCTCCTTTATGCATTATTGGTGAGACAAATTTTGCATCAGACGTCACCACCCACCTCATTCACGATGCACACAACTAGAGACATCTAGTGAGGTCCCTACAACTCCAAATGTTGGTGGATGTGTTCGCTGGAATCAAGCCTCTTATCTAAGTGCAATATTGTTGTCAACCTATACACTCAAAATTATAGACTCAAATCACATGAACTAAGTCCTCACCATGTTACATTGACCAATATCCCCATAGCCATTTTGTTTGATAATTAAAATGTGTATTAAAAACTTATAATATATAAATATTTACAATATAGAATTTTTATATTATTACAAATATATATTATAATATTACATAATACCATATTAAAAATAACATAGCATTATACTATTGAATTGCATGCACTAGTGACTCCATGTAATTACCTGTCATTCCATCATCTCAACCTTAGAATATCTATTATACAAATATTTAAAAATTGTTTTTATTTATTATCTATATAATATTACAGGTTATATTAAATATAATGACCTATCATTTTTATGTATTATGAAATATCTTTGAAAATTATTATCAATATAGTTTTACATATCTATATATATGGAACTTTGGTTTGATAAATCAACATTTTAATTATTTTTAGATAATAACCATTAATAATTTCATAACCTCATGTGACCATATATTGAATTTAACACATCTACTGTATTCTCCCTCTCCGATCAATTGATAGACATCTGGAAGAAAGAAAAAAAGGAAGAAAATCGGATGGGAGCTCGCAGCTAAGGGATCTCTGGGGGCAATGGAGCTATATTGATCTCAACTGGAAAATTAGAAGATAGAAATAAATGGGTTCTTGTGGTCTTGATACACCTAGTCAAACCGCCATAATGATCAGTCACGCAAAGAGCTTCTAAAAGACCCTGAATTTGCCAAATTTGGAGCGAAATTTACAAAGATCAGTAAAAATAACACGGGTAAGAGGCTTTACTAATTCCTAAATCATAGCTAAAGGATCTCTTGGGCGATGGAGCAATATTGGTCTCAAATGGAAAATGATAAGACATAAAGAAATGGATTCTTGTGATCTTGATATACCTAGTCAAAGCGCCATAATGATCAGTCATGCAAAGAGCTTCTAAAAGACCCTGAATTTGCCAAATTTGGAGTGAAATTTACAAAGATCAGTAAAAAACACAGGTAAGAGGCTTTACTAATTCTTAAATTTATATATTTCATTTGTCCTGTGGTTTCGATCCGTACAAACCCTCTAACATCATCTATCGTTCAAATTGTCAATTCCATGGTTTGATTCCTGCAGAAGTTTCAGTCTCTAAGTGGAGAGGACTCAACTAGGGCCTTTTTTATACACATAATTTATAGTTGCAAGGAACAAAAAAATATACCAATTTTTTTGGTGCCTCTAATTGTTTTTTTTTGTTTTTTATAAATATTTGACTTTCAATGGTTACAAGGGTTCCGTGCTCGCCAAGCGAAAAATAAGGAAATTGCGAGTTATTTCCCTTTCCTTTAAAATCTCTGTGCATTGTGTACCTTACATCTCTGTGATCTTGCAACTTTAATTTCCAACAATGTATTCAAAACACTATCCAGTTCTCTAATTATAAGGGATTATATGTACCAAAATCTTTGCCAACGTGCAAACTGGATTTGGATTGCAATTCCTTGAGTTGGTAACCTCCCCTCTCACTCTTAGTAGTACATCACCAACAGTTTCAGTGCCATGCCTTGTAGTCACTCTTTAGTATGTGGTTGTCAACTATTTCAATTTTACAATACTATCTTACTGCACTAGCATATTTCTATGTCGGGATTTCATTCACATCAATTCTCGCCTCCTTTTTTCTTCGGGTGTCAGTGATGAATTATGTACACATTTTGAGCACCTTTTGGTCTAGGGTCGAATAAGGTTCTCGAATACGTTACAAGAAATATGGTGCTTTCTTTCATAACTTTTTTGTTTCCACTGATTTCTAGGCTTCCTTACACTTTACATCATCACTCCCACCTCACATTTTGCATTGTCAGGTGCAATTGCTAGTTATTATATTTGGTTTGTGTTCTTTTGGGCCATGAGTGAGTCCCTTTTAATTCCCTCATTGTTCATTGTATTCAATATCAACAATTTCAAAAATACTTTTAAGAATTAGTTGGTCATGTTTGTGAGCGTTCTTAAAGGAATTATAACCTAGTACCACATCATATCCTCTTAATAGACACTCAAAATATAAAAAATAATCATCTTAATTTACTATTTGTATGAAATTAATCATTTAAATCGAACCCATGACATATGTATAAAATGTGAGCACCCTTGCATTACTCCACTAATTCCTTGGCCTTCTTGTCATTGTCCTAATTGCTTTCCCTATAGATATGATATAATTTTATATTTTCAAGACCATATGCAAAAATACTTAACTCTAGGAACCACTAATCTTAAAGAAATGTATTTAGAAGCAAAAGATATTTTGAAACATAACACCACCAGCTTGAAATCATCATACATCATTAACTCCCTAACCTTAAGCTGAAATGACAAAGACATCATTGTATACATTGCATGAACCTTAGCATAATTTCAATCCTATACCAAGCCAAGCCAACTTTTGAATGAGGAAGATTTCCCATCATTATTAATCAAATTCCACATGACAAGCAAGGAAAATTTTAGGAGCGAAATCTGTCCCATGGACTATTTTTCCATGTTTTTTTTCCAAAAAAAGGTTTGACAATTTGCATTTTTTGAAGACCTCTTTTGCCCAATTTTGATGGGGTAAAATTTTTCTAAAAATATAGCCAAATATTTTATGGTTGACATTTTAAGAATTGGTAGGATTCACAAAGGAAATATAGCCAAAGAATTGGTAACTCAATAGTTTGTTGTGCAATGGGTCACTTTGAGTTTCTGAGGTTTTAATAACTCTTTATATAAAAATAATTGTCAAAATATTTATATCAAAAATAATAATGTCATGGTGTATCACACATTCATTGATTATGAAGTAAATTATTCATTTACCCATTTCAAGTTGTAAAGTATTCCATGTAATATGGAAATTGAAATTGAAATCCGGTGTATATTTATATAAATCTATTTTACAATCTAGACAATAGTTGATATATGTTGGTTTCAAGAAACAAAAACTACCAAACTAAAATCATCGTATCCAAAAAATTTAAAAAATATTTAAACCATCAAAATGGTGAACAAAATGGTGAATTGTAATAAAGTAATATTCATGTTGAATAAAACTGGTTTTGTAATTTAGGGGTAACACATAAATCCTACAAATGAGCAAAAGTTGCATTAATTAATTAATTATGAACTAAAATACTTTCAGTTTACCCTATTATTATTAATTTGCAATTATCACAAAATTAATATCTAACATATTGTTTTATTATTAACTTAGCAATACATAATCCGATATATTTTCCATGACAATCATCCACATTCCAACTATTCTAATTTGGAATAGTAAGCAATAACACATACATTCTATAAATATAGGCCAAAATTGCATTGATTCATTAATTATGAAGTAAAGTATTAATTTACTCGTTTCAAGTTGTAAATTATACTGCATAATGTGGAAATTGAAATTGAAATCTAGTGGATATTTATATAAATCTATTTTACAATCTAGACAACTTAAATTTGGAATCGACATATGTACTTGTTTTATAAATTTTCTTATATTTAGTCTTTTGATCCGACATGTGACATCCATGACGCATCTCATCCACTTTGGGCTATAAAAATCCCCTCTTGGTGCAATCATTGAAATAAAGTTACTATTGTAAGATATGTAGATTATTGCTACTACATTTTGTAGAACTCAAAATGGTAGTGACAATAAGTGTCATGAATAGGTTTGGGCGTGATATATCAAAATTTAAATTTATCAAACATGTAAATGCCATGTTGACATTAGGATTTCTTTCTTGAAACTCTTCAAATTCAACTTAAATCATCTCCATAGCATGCTTATAGTTCTCATAATACACAACTCTATATAAGAACCACTATAGAAAGTGTTTCTAATTTGGCATATCACAATAATGGATTTACCAAAATTCTATCACCTTCTCTCTAATACCTTTTGGAAATATTTCTTAGTAAGGATGCCTATAAATAAGAACCTGACAAGCATTTTCATATATATTAAACCTAACTTTACTATGACTTTACAATGTTCTTCCGGAAACATGAAGTAATTTTGATAATATTGTTGTCGTTCAATTTCTTGAATTTCATGGTGCAACGACATTGGCTATAATTTCCCTGTGAGAAGATTGTTTATTGACTTTTCTCGATTTTCCAAATGAAAAGAATGTTTTCAATACATATGCACGTTCCTTTGTGTTTTTGGCATCTTGAAAACCCAACAAATTTCTTTCTTGAAACTCCTTGACTTGCATCATCTCCACAACATATTTATATTTTATGATACCCACCTCAGATAAATACTGCCATAAAAAAATGTTTCCAATTCAATATATCATGATAATGGGTTTCCCAAAATTCTAGGAGAAGATATATTCTACCACTTCGATGTAGTGGCATCATCTAGTAGGAATTGTACATGATAAAAAAACAATTACAAATACTTGTCAAATATAAGATTATATACACAATCAATGAAAACATAAAAATATTTTGTATTGATCTCATCATTCGAGAAACTATCCTGCACAAGAGCTTATGTTGGCACATAACAAGTATTCCCCTAATGGAAGTATCAATGAGGATTAACTAGATTAGGACCATAATTTGCAACCTATCCTAATGTTGTGCCTAGTCTAGAATCAACAATGTGGCTTAAAGGCCTGACCCTTGGTGTTCTAAAGTCATTTTAGTATGGGTTCTAATGGGTTGCTACTAGAAATACACTATGTCAAAGTAATTGTATGGGTACAATATCATAATACTAGAAGCACAAATCATATCTTCATGTTTAGGTCGCAAAGGAAAAGTTTTATAAATATGCCTAGGAGGGGAATCTCAATAAGTTATGCCTATATTTTGCTCAATCTTGGACAAAGCCAAGACCAACCCCTTGGAATTCACCAAATTGAAAATATATGTCATGGAAACTTTGAATATACTTTAACCATAGTTTATAAATAAATATAATGGAATTTCCTTGTTGTTACAAGAATGGTTATCAAATACCATAAACCACATATCCATCTTGTTCTATTTCCATGATCGGAATGTGCACTAGTCCATACAAAGACATATTTTTCTTGGATCAAGGGGTAGGTTGGTTCTAAGGTCAATAAAAAATTGAACAATCATATATTTGGTTATATGCAATTTGTTTACCTCTTCCTTATGTCAGTTGAGTTTTACTATCTCACCCTACCCCTATATTCATATATATGAGATAATTGGCCTCAAACATAGTCAATTGAAACAACAATGATTTCAAGTGAAGTGGCCAATGAAATATGATATGCTTCTTTAGTGTTCCTAAGCTCACCAATTATGTTTATAGGTTCATTCAAACATTGATTAATTTCTATATATATACATCTTGTGGGATTAGTTAGGAGTTATAGTTTGGGTTCCAATCAATATTTTGCTCCACGTTTGTGGATTAAAAAGTGCATTAAACAATAACAATATATTTTTACAAATTATATAAATTCATATAATTAAAAAACCTCCAATGAATCCAACCTCCCTCTTCTTTGTTCTTCCTAGTTTAAATCGAATTAATAACCAAAGAAAATCGTGGTTGGGAAAATACGGAGAAAAAGCATTGAAGGGTGGCTAAGGATTGAAAGTGCAATGGAAAAAGGGGTCATCATTTTGTTTTATTTGTTTAGACAAAGAAACACACATGTTTTTAATCCCTACACATTTTTACATTGATAGACATTTTTATTTGAGATTTGAGGTGGACTATGGCCTATGCTTTTTCATCTACCGATGAGGATGAGACACGTGTACTGTCGAGATTGATTCTACGCCAGTGCTTAAAAAATTGAAATAAACAAATATATGTATGTATGTATGTATGTATGTATGTATTTATTTATATATATATATATGGGTTCAACTATGAGTTATCCATACTTAACCACATGTTATCATCGATATTCTTCTTGTTATCCATTTATCAACTATTAGTTATTTTTTATATTATTTTTCTTTTGATCTCACATTCTTCTAGTTAGCTGCCACGAAGTGTTGGTTATTCATTCTTCAACTACGAGTTATTCATGCATTGCTACCAGTTATCCATTTATTAGCTATCTCCCAGTTATTTTATATGTATGTATGTATGTATGTATGATAT